>JAZGTH010000039.1:357500-462500 GCA_036877525.1 Chromobotia macracanthus | reverse complement strand
TGACGTTCTACCTGGGAGATCTCTGTAAGCCTACTGTTTATTTCTATTTCGCTCCTGTAAAGAGAAAGAGAGAGAAAATTAGACATCAGAACAAACAAGCTTTTTATTCCACTAAAACCTGTGGAAGTTTTTGTAAACTCACATGAAACTTATTTTCTTTCAAAACACTTGTGATTTCCATGCAAGTTGCTCAGGAAAGACCTTATTAACCAATATTATTATTATTTGTTTACATTGCATTGCCCCTAAACCAGAAAAATTGATGTGTGGCACAATAATAGATTTTTGGGAGGGGGAACATGTCTTTCAAAATAAAGACTTCACTATAAAACTGCATAATCACACTAAAATTAAACCGTGTTACCTGGTTTTACTTGCCATATGAGAAACTGAGATACAGTTACCAAAATTATCTTTTTACATTAAGGGGCAAAAGGTAATTTACAACAATGCAATACAAATAACCCTCTTTGCAAACGAGGAACAAGGTCAGCTCCTGCATGTTGTAATAAGGCGGTTGCAGTGATGCTAATTTTTTAAATTCTAAGTTTTAAGTGTAACCAGTTTGCAGGTCTAACAACGGCACGCAATATTTATGCATGTAACAGTAAAACAGCCTGCAGTACTGTATGTGGGCTGTTGTGATAGCGTGTGGTTTCATAACAGTGAGCAACTGATTAGATCTTTCTGACATACACTAACATAGGGCTTTACACCTAAATAGTGGTCGACTGATATAGGTTTATCAATGCCCAGTGGTGAGATCTAGAAAACATGGTAGCGAGGGGCTGATTATGGCTTTGTAATACATTTCATGATATAAAATGAGACAAAGATTGTGGACTTTACAATAACACATTCTAAACATCTTATAATTGGTCAGGTGGGCATGGTTACCGACTGGACGGTAATCTCTAAATGTTCAAATGTAGTTCAATTACTTGGTCTGACCGACATTTCCGGCAAAGTTACATTAATAGACTTCTCAATAGCTGTTGTAGAAGATAATGAACCAAATAAATACATGTGCGAAAACATCATATGTTCTTTAAATGGGTCAGCCATACTTTTTAATAATAATCAGTTAATTCTGGATTAACCTTGTAAAATATTTAAAGCTGCAATCCATAACTATTGCCACTAGACTCTGTTTGAAACATGCAATCGAAGGTTACTGTCAAATGAAACCAAACTGACATTTCCCAGAAAATCAGACCCGACAGCTTAAATTACATATCATTATTAGAAACTTACCACTGTGAATCAGGGTAATGTAAGCAGATTGTGTTGAACACTGATCCGTCATGTACTTGCTTAATAACTGATTTTTGTTGTGGATTGTAGCTTTAACTTGACAAACCTGTTCACAGAAGATTAAGACTTGAGACTAAAAATCCATTTCATTTTGGAGTGGTTCCCTCCTATACTAGCCAAATCACCATCTGAAAACGACTTACTTTATCTTGGTTATCCCCTATCACAACTTTCAACTCTGAAAATCTTATTTCAAAGAAACCCTCGTGCTTACCTTCTATTCCTGTTGACAAAGAAAGCAGATTTATGCTAGCTACAGCATAAGCCATGTTTGACTCCTGCTATCCCAATACATGTCTGCATTAGACATTTTTTTTTACCAACATAAAACCATACGCAGCTACAAAGCTTACATAAACTTAACTTGCTCTTCCGATTAGGCCTACAGTATAGTTTTTGAGTTTTGTATTATTTACAAAAAACAAAATGAACAGTTGGTAAATGGAAGAAAAGTAAAAATGTGAATGATGCAGACTGACAGATTATAACTCATCTGCTACTGGGCAAAAACGCATTAATGAATTACACACCTTAAATTCGGACTGCAAAACCTATGTTAAACATTTTGAAAAGAATATTGAAGGTACACAAATGATCAACAACACAATCAAACAGATTCTAAAAAGAATTTTATTCTGAGGTTTTCTAATCTGTCAAGAGAAACAGCAATCTGTTGAAGATGACACCCTGATTACGGTAAGAGCTGTTTTGATTGTACCGTTTCCCATTTATGTTCCTGACAAGCATTTTTTTTTCCCAGTGTGACCTTCACAATAATGGCTATAATGTATGTAATGTAAGGGACAATTATGGCTACATCTGCTAATAGAGCTGCAGTGGTACATACTGTAGTAAAAGTCAGAGTCAGTGGCTACATTTGCGATTGACATTTCTATTTATTAACAGGTATGACACTCAGGTCGTCCTGTTCCTTCAAAAGCACACTGAATACTGAATGTGTAAAGTTAATCCCTTTTCTATTCTCACAATAACTGTGAATAAAGCCTAGAGACAATGATTAAAAGTAAGTACGTTTTTCCATATAATAAAAGTGGATAAAACATTTTCAAATTTGGGTCAACTGTCCCTTTAAGGAAGTCACTTTGGTTATAGAATGTTTTGCTCTCTTTCAACTTTATGCAACTTCGTTTAAAGCACTGTACAAATACACAATCATATTTGCCTGCTGTCTAAACATGGCCAGTGATTGTTCAAACTTCTAGTGCCAATCCAAAAAACATTTAGTTTCATCCTAATTTCACCCAGAAATGATCAAAATCACTTATCAAACCAATACTTGTACCAACCTATAGTTTAAAGTGCTGGAGAAGATAGATATTTGCTTAGATGCAAAGTTCACATCATTCCTTATGGGCATAATACACCATAATAATCATGTGAAATGTGTTCCAAAATGTTGCACAATCTTAACATTAAGACAAAGCAGCTGGTTCTGCAGTAACAGGCACAGACATCAATTATGCGTTGGGTGGGCAGGAAATGATGTAAGTGAAATCTATTAATGAGACATCTGCCTGTGGTTTGAGCAGAGGCACTGGCTGGCATCACAGCTCGACACCAGTTATCTGTCAATAAAAGACTGAGATGTCTTCCTTTCTAACATAGACCATTCATTTCATAATATCTGTCTGCTAAGACTTTTGTGGATTAGTTTATTGAAATGTAGGGGAAACATGCAAGCCGTGTTATTACACACATATGAATGAAATCATAAAAGGTTACCACATCAGACAGTGTATTTCAAATGAAGACTGACAGCACTTTATTCATTGTCTGACAATAAATGCAATGCTTGTCGCAGCCTGTGTTGAAATGCAATCGAAACCATTGTGGCTTAGAAATGAGTTGCTATTAAAACCAGGTTTAAAACAGTTTCTCAATCAGGAGGCCTCAAAATGACTTAAAGACAAAACAAGTATTAAAATAAACTAAAATAACTAAATATAAAGATGTTTCTTAGCGTTTGATTATTTTATGACAAATATACATTTTTCTAGCTATACCAAGTTCTAGACTATTTTATTGGGGAGACACTGTGAGTGGAAGGGCCTTTGAGTCAAAGTCTGAGATCAACTGAATTAAAATGTACATGCTAACAGCATTAAATGCTAACAATGTATAGGAAACAGGGTTGGTTTGATCTACAGGTGCCGGGCCTGCTTTCTGCTATTGTGAGAAGAGGCAGAAAGCTGCTCTTACCCTTCGCATGGCTTCCTCTTCCTCCTGGCGCTTTTCGTAATGTGCAAAATCATCAAAGATTGAGGTGGTATGCTTGAAAGTCGCAATAATTTTAAGCACTTGCTTTGCCTTCTCTAGGGGCACTTCCTGAGTGTCCCTGGAGTTGGTGACAGGCTTGTTATCATTGTTCTCCAAGCGAATGTGCCGCAGCTGGTTATTGGGCACGTCCTTAACAAAGACCCATTTCACTTCAAACTTGCCCTTCCACTTATCCTGGGACCAGACGCCGGTGTAGGCATTATAGTCCACGATAGACTTCATTTCCGCCACACCGCAGAAGTGTCCACTTCCGTTGACGCTGAAGAGAAGGTACAGTGGACCTTTGGCACCAAGCGAACGGTAGGCACTATCCAGGCGCTTATTTCCATGCTCTGTGCTGCACCAGATGGAGTACTTGATGGAGCGATGGATGTCGTCCTCTGAGTAGCTCTTGATAATAAAGACCCGTCCATTTTTCAAGTTCCAGTCGAAGTCTTTGGGGTTGTAGTTATTGAGGGCCTTGAGCTTCTCCAGTACAGGGTGAACCTCGCCCAAAGAGGGCGACAAGCTCATGGGGATTCCCGTCCCAAGGCAAAAGTTCTCCACTCCGCTGGTCTGGTTGAAGGTGGTTCCTCTGTTCCGAGGGGCCACCCAGCGGTTTTGGAGTGCTGGGTTCTGTTGCTGAGGTGGGTGAAGGGGCTGAGGAGGACCGGGTTGTGAGGGGTGACCTGGGGGCAGCTGCTGAGGGGGCTGGGGAGATTGAAGCTGGAGCTGCTGGGGTTGGGGAGGCAATGGACTCTGCAACATGGGTTGGGGCTGGGGCAAAAGCTGCTGCTGCATCAGTGGCTGCGGAGGCAGAATCTGCTGAGCAAGAGGGGGTTTGGTGATAGAACCCTTGTCCTCCCATGTTCCAATGTTCATGTTATGCTTTATTGGTGGAGGAGGGATTGTTGCACCACCTCCCAAACCCATGTTGGGTTTCAGCTTCAGCTTGGGTTGGAGTTTTGCGG
This sequence comes from Chromobotia macracanthus, assembly GCA_036877525.1. Taxonomy (NCBI): domain Eukaryota; kingdom Metazoa; phylum Chordata; class Actinopteri; order Cypriniformes; family Botiidae; genus Chromobotia; species Chromobotia macracanthus. Next base: position 457,938 of record JAZGTH010000039.1, on the reverse strand, counting down.
GTTTCCTCGCGATGGCCGCCCACGAGGTGGGTTTGGGAGCCGAGGAGCTGACAGGCGGCATGCTGTTAGTGCCCATGCCCGTCGTCCCTCCCAATGGTGACCCCACCGTTTTTGTAATAGCCGACATGTCGGATCCCAGCTTGAGTCCGGCCATACCCTGATCGATGCTACTGAGTCCCGGAACTTTACTAAGTTGTGTGTCGCTGCCAAATCCCGCCTGTCCGTCAGCTATGGCCCGACCCAATGAGCTGGGAGGGTAACCATAGCTGTTGCTATACGCAGAGCTCTGCGTAGACTGTCCTTGAGAACCACTGGTGCCCCAGGTGGAAAAGTCTGCATTTCCAGGAAAGAAGTTAAATCCGTGTTGGCTGAGAAAAGGGGGCGTGTTGCCTAAAGCACCAGGCTGGCTGAAGACTCCGTCTGGAATGAAGTGGTGTTCACCATTGCTCATCTGTCCATAGGTGGTCAGGTAGGGCATAGGGGGGTCTCCAGCAGTGGACCAAGCAGCCTCTCCCAGGGAGTAAGGGAATCCAATAGAAGGAGCATAATAGCTGGGCATGTAGGGATCAGACATTGGTGGGTAGCTATTACTCTGTTGGAAGTAATTAAAAATAGATCAGTAATTAAGTAACAACCCATTTAAAGCTGCAATCTGTAACTTTTGCCTACTTACCACCATCTCTGTTTAAAACAAAAACTTGCAGAATACTTGGAGCTATTTTCTTAATGGATGACAAGTTTAAATTCTACTGTAAAAACAAGCTACAAACGCTGCACCATCTGCAGTACCCGGACTTGCAATATCATAGCCAGATCTTCTTACTGTTTACAGATGGAATCGCCCAAATTATAAATCACTATTATAAACGTGTTAAACACTGATCTATCATGTACTTGCTCACTGATTTTTGTTCATTTGTAACCACAAACTACAGATTGCAGCTTTAAATGCTTAAAATTGCAGTTTCAATTCATAGTGGTCATTTATACATTAATACATTGTTTATACACTTTGTTTATATACACGCATGTTTGGTAATTTTTCTGTGTTTTATTTTTCATTATATGTAAAGCTGCTTTGAAGCAATGCAACATTGTTAAAAGCACTATAGGAATAAAATTGAATTGAAATTGAATGAACAGATACTGTAATGTGTTTAGGCTCAATGCAATTCTCATGCACAATGCACTATTATAGAGCGAGTCTATGTGTACAGCAGCATTACACTATAACAGAAGAAATTAAATGATATTATTTTCAGAGTACCGACATATAACATAACAGCCCACAGAGAGCAACCCACCTGATTTGTCTGGCTGCTCAGGTAATTGTCAAAGTCATCATCGTTTACAGCATCCTTCTGATGCATCGAACCGTTTTGCACTAAACAAAATCACACCAAAGCAAGACGGACAGTCTGTCAGTTTTTATTTTATTGAACTCCCCCCCCAATGTGTTGCAGCTCAGTGCTTCACGTTTAAGCCCACTATACTGAGACACGGCTTAAGCAAATTAAGTTTCTTAACTAGAACTAGTGTATGAACGTACGATTAAACTAGTACGGTTAATCCCATTTCAAATATTAAATACAGTACATGATAAACCTAAACAAGCATCTGTCAATATCATCTCCATTTATCAATACCAGCACTATTAAGTCACAAAAAAGTGAATTAACATAAACCTAAAGAACAATGTACCCTACAAAATATACATGAATTTCATAAGAAAAGTCTGTAAACAGTATAGTCACTCGATCTAATGAAATAGACTTAAGAAAACAAGTATTCTCTATGCATTACTAGTCGTTTAGAACAGATACTGTCAGGTAAAGACATGAACACTGACATAAGAGTGAACCTTCTCCAAAGAGGACGTGCCTAAAGAAAATGAGTCCACATACCTTTGTTTCCTTGTCCTTTAGGTCTCTGACGTTGTGTTCACAGAGTGATAAAGAGAGAAAATTCACAATATAAACAAAACATGCCTTGTTAGTTTGAATGGCCCTACAGCTTTCCTACAGCAACTTCTAACAAACATCCATACAGGTTAAACTATAATAACATGAGGACTGGACTGCATGACATGATTATGGATGCATGGCCAATGATTCTGCCAGCAGAGAGCTATCAAATATCCAAAGCTCTCTGAGCTTTATGGGCAACATTGGCTGTGTCTCAAGCCCCAGAGAGATCCTTCCATGGCAGTATGTGTGGGCATCTAACGGTGCCCAAAAACACGGTCTAGGTAGTCAGCTCACTAGGTTTTGAAACACAGCCACAGTCTATGCATACACCATCCTGTTTATCTGTTGAAGACGTAGCGGAGGGTCTGCCCGGTGTACCTGATCGACAGTCGCAGACATCCTCCAGGAGCCCGAGCTGATCGCTGGTATGATTGTCCACGGTCACGGCCACCTGCGCGGATTCACGTTATTTCTCCTCCCTCCGGGTTGGCCCTACAATCGGCGTATTTCACAGGCGTTGACGTCCTCCCCGGGGCTCAGACGGTCGGCGGCGGTCCTCTCGGGCGGCTGATGTCAAACGGCTGGGGAGGTCGGTGGTCGGTGCGATGTGTTTAAGTCAGTCCGAAACACTCACACCCCGTGTAATATCTGGAGAAATATCACCCCCTGCTCTGCTCCGCAATGGCGGCTGGGCTCTGACTCTCACTTCCGCTTGAGCGCTGAACTTCCGCCGGTGACGTAAGAGAGAAGGCGCGCGCCTACTTTATTATAAGAAGATGTAAAACATTTATATTGAACATCAAGTGAAAAAGCAAACTAGATGTCAGCTTATGGATAGATATTATTATATTACAAAACCAAAATCCTGCAATACAGGGTGTATGTTGTATTTAAAGTATTTTGCTGAAAGGCTTATAACTATAACTCCCTTATAAATATATAAGAGAGAGGTCACAAGGTAAACACGTCACAAAGCGGCCAATTTTACAAAGAGACAAATTATTAAATTATTACATTTATGCTTTTATTCATTCAAATAGAAAAACTGCTCATTCCCGCCTGGTGCCGCTAGTCTGTTTCACAAAAGCCGCACATGACGTTGTTTATACGTCATCAAAATAAAAGTTTCCCAAATGCAAGCAGATAGTCAAAAAAAGGCCTTGAATCTTATGTGAATTTTACATGACAATTTTCCACAAATTGTTACATTATACGCTTAATTATAATATTTCTAAACACTTATTCTACGTTGCCATATTTTTAATGAGTTTTGTCTTATTTCTTTTGACTGGATACTCACATACAAACACAAAAGACAAATGATCTACTAAGGATTATTATTGTTGTATTGTTGGACTTCAATTGTTGAAACGGCGTGTGATCAAATCCTCCAAATCCATCCTGAAAATCCCTATGAAACGCACCTGCGGTGCACACTGTCTGGGGTTTGAAGTATGCAGAACATGCTGACGGTGATTGCCAACACGCTCAGAGGTGGTGCCAGAATGAATGTATGTATCATACTGTATATGTGTCTATGTGTCTGTTTATTTATATGGAGGACAAGAGGCAGATTCAACTCTGTGCAGCTTAGAGGCATTAAAGATTTACTGAGCTTCAATTAGACCTCTGTAGTCTCATCGACCTTGTGGGTGGTTTACAGTAAATGTTGCCTCTTACTTTAATTATGCTGTGCACTATTTAGGCTGTTTTACAGCTACCCCCTTTTCTGGCACCTACTAGCACCTAATGATTTCTTTCTGTTTGATTGTCTTATAGGGTGCTCAAACAGTAGCAGAGGTAAGACATTAGAATTAGGAGTTCATTAATATTTTGTGCTTTTACGTATATCACAGTTTTCTCATGTAATTGAGTTACTGTAATCCAATATTTTTATCACAACCTTGAAATTTTCCAAGTGTCACTTTCTGCTGTACTAAATTACATTAACCCAAAGGTGTCAATGTCATCCCAGCCAACAACTTTAGGTTGTAAGAACGTTTCCCTACAGTTTCCATTAAGTAACAGAAATGGCAAAAATGTTATTTTGAAACTTCTGGGAAAGTTCAAAACAGATTTTTTAGACGTTGTATTAGTGTTATTGCTTGGTTACAAGAACTTTTTTAAACATTGTTTTAATTCTGTAACATTTTTAAAACGTTCCACTAACAACGTAAGAATAACATTTTTTGAAATTGATTATATATAATGTTATAAAATGTTCTACCAAGGTTACTGCAAGATTGTTTGTATAACTTTGAGAGAACTTTTAGTGAATGTTAGCCAACGTTCTGAGAACATTCCCATTTGGCTGTATTGTTCTAATGGGGGTCCACAGAATGCCCCACAATAGCTCATAAGATGTTTATATGTGTCAAGTTCTCTTCTCATCTCTTCTCCAGGGCTCCAGAGTGGTGACATCAGCATGTTCCTTTGCTGACTTCACAACTCAGGCCTGTTTTGACATCAAGGTAAATTCAGTTCGACTAAAACCTGTCCAGATATCATCACAAGCTTCCGCTTAATGTAATTCAATGTTATAAATTGTTTGCTTTTTAGAAATGTGATCTTCATCGCCTGGACGAAGGCCCTTCATTGCAGACGGTGCTGACCAGAGAAGATGGACTAAAGTTTTACCGCACCATGCAGACCATGAGACGCATGGAAGTGAAAGCAGACCAGCTCTACAAGCAGAAGATCATACGAGGCTTCTGTCACCTTTATGATGGACAGGTGATGAAATAGTGAATAAGACATTATCAGATAATACAGATAGAAATTAAAAAGCTGGATTATCATTTCACTGATGAGAAGCGTTTTAGTGATTTACATAAAATTACTTATTGGCTGAGTTTAAAAAAGGAAATTATAAAATTAAAGATAAATTAAATAATAAACAATAAATGAATAAATAACTGAAAACTTTTGTTTGCATTTCAGTTTAAATTCTGTCTCTATTCACTATTTTTCATCAGTGTCAGAGAGGAAAAGCTGTGCAAATAATGTATTTGCAATGTATTTGCCTTTTCATTTTGATATTGGCAGCTGTGCCTTAGAAAATATCCTTTTATTTTTAATTTTGGCACATACTTATTGGACAGTTTTGTTTATGATGAAATGGTAAATCTACTTAATTGACTTAAAATGTAAAATAATAAAACTGAAAATACCTTTCATAATAAAAGCCTGATTGCCTCATGGTGTAGTTTCTAACAGCTGTCTAAACATCTATTTGCTTCTCAGGAGGCCTGTGCTGTCGGCATTGAGGCTGGAATCAATTCCACTGATCATCTGATTACGGCCTACAGAGCCCATGGATACACCTACACCAGAGGTGTGTCTGTGAAAGAGATCATGGCGGAGCTCACAGGTGGGCTTTCCTGTAAAAAAGTTACAGTAAAAATACTTACCGTTTTCTACTGTTTATATAATGTGAACTTCATGTGTGTAACCATAATCAGGCCGAAAAGGTGGTGTTGCCAAAGGCAAGGGCGGCTCCATGCACATGTATGCCAAGAATTTCTATGGTGGGAACGGTATTGTTGGTGCTCAGGTGAGGTGCACTTATCATACCTGAAAGAATATTACGACAAGCATTTTTTAACATTAATCACTGCTGTGAAGGTTCCTCTTGGGGCAGGTGTGGCCCTGGCGTGCCAGTATCAGGGTAAGAATGAAATTTGTGTCACGCTGTATGGAGATGGAGCTGCTAATCAGGTAAGAAAAATGTTTCATGATGCACTGTGTTGTGTTCACAGACCTGCCCTTTTAAAACAATGCTGCTGAATCTGTCTTGTTATCAGGGCCAGATCTTTGAGTCGTTTAATATGGCCGCCCTGTGGAAGCTCCCCTGTATTTTCATCTGTGAGAACAATAAATATGGCATGGGTACATCCGTGGAACGCGCCTCAGCTAGCACAGACTACTACAAGAGAGGGGATTTCATACCTGGTCTCAGGGTGACTGCCATATATATATTATATTTGTGTATCTACTGTACCCTCTCCCCCTTTCTCACTAATCAGCTAACAGAGAACATTTTTAAGAGTGTTGGTTAATGTTCTCCAAAAGTTCTGTCAAAGTTATCAAAAAAGTTCTTGCATGTTAGTAGAACTTTTTAAATGTTTATATATATAATACACCTTTGTAGTATCTGTCTTTCTGTATGAACGGTTCATGTGTTCTCCAGGTAGATGGTATGGATGTTCTGTGTGTGAGAGAAGCAACCAAGTTTGCGGCAGATTATTGCAGATCCGGAAAGGTGAAATCTAAGTTTTCATATTTAATGAAAGTAAAATGACAGTTATATTGTGTTACCAGTATGTTGCATTATTATGAATGAATCTAGGAGGCAATATAGATTACACCCAGCTAACAGGGAATGTTCTTTTAGAGAATGGCTAACATTCTCTAAACGTTCTCTCATGATACATAAATGTTAAGAAAACATTCTACTAACAACAATGTTATTCTTAAGTAGTTAGTGGAACTCTTAAAAACATTACAGTAAAAAAAAAAAAAAAAAACGTTCCTATAACCAAGCAATAAGGTTAATATAAAGTCTAAAAAATTGGACGTTTTTCTAGAAAATTCAAAATAACATTTTTAACGTTTTTGTTACTTAATGGAAATGTTATGGAAATGTTCTTATAACCTAAAAGTGTTAGCTGGGTAGCATTGTTGCTAGTTGCGGATACAGACATAATTTTGGGAGATCTAGTCTGTGGGTAAATGTTTGACCCACTACTGGTCTATTTGCCTCAGGGGCCCATACTTATGGAGCTCCAGACATATCGTTACCATGGCCACAGCATGAGCGATCCTGGGGTCAGGTGAGGTTGACCTTCAACCTTTCCTCAACCATTCTCAGTTCATTTCCTCCACCAGCTCTCAGTTATCATGTTCCTCCTCTAGGCAATATTAGGCTTAGCCAGTTCCCACTTCTTGGCAGTGATCTCACTGTTTTCATGTATGCTGTACCATCAATCATTTCTTTTTCCTGCTTAGTTACCGCACACGTGAGGAGATCCAAGAGGTTCGCAGTAAGAGTGACCCCATTTCTTTGCTGAAGGACCGTCTTATCAACAATAACATGGCCAGTTTGGAAGAGATCAAGGTAAAGATCACACACCTCTACAGAGACTGTGCATTAAGTGATTTAAAAATCCAAAATATTGAAATTTTCACAATTTTAATATTTTACATTTTTTACATTTCAATCTTAACAACAGGGTGTTTGGCATATTAAAGCTGCAATGTGTAACTTTTTGTGTTAAAAATAAACCAAAATCAGTTATTAAGCAAGCACATGACTCCTTAGCCCCATTCGCAATGGTAAATTTATAATAATGATTTATAATTTGAGTTGTTGGGTCCAGTTCTATGGGAAATGTCAGTTTAGTTTCACTTGACTTAAACATAAGTAATGGAAAGTAGGTAAAGTAACCTGCAGTTTTATGTTTCAAACAGAGATGGCAATAGAGAGGCAAAAGTTATGGATTTCAGCTTCAAAATAAAATGTGTAGTCACATGTGTTTATAGTTATTTTATATACTCACACTGTAGAGTCAGATGTATTTGTGTTATAACTGGTTTTAACACCCATGATCGTGTGACTGATGTTGCTGGAACCGTGACAGGAGATTGATGCAGGGATTCGTAATGAGATAGAGGAAGCTTCACAGTTTGCCATGTCTGACTCAGAGCCCCCACTGGAAGATCTGTGCCACCACATTTTCTCCAATGATCCACTCTTTGAGGTCAGAGGCACCAACCCCTGGACGAAGCTGAAATCCATCAGCTGAGGAGTCCAGTCTGTACCAGGATCAGCTCAAATATACGCACAAAACACAAGGATAAAACGTTGGTCTTCGTAATACAAAGCGCTCTGGTTTATTTAAAGTTAGTACCTGTGACTAGAAACCAAAATGGTTCACAGATTTTGCAATATATCAGGCTCTTAGAAAAACTTACAGGTTTACAGTTGTACTGCAAACTGTGTGTTGTAGGGTTATTCAACTCTGTCTGTCTTTGTTAATAGAGAAATAAGAAAGAAACGAATGAAGATTAAATAAATAATGCACAAAGATGTTTGTGTTGTTTTATTATTTTCATTTCACCATGCGGGACTCAATATGTAATGAACGTGAAGTCGTGCGTCACAAATCAACATGAATACATTCACCAGCAGGTGTCGCCCTATGCGTGAACCAAGTGTGAAATCACAGCTTACAAGCTGGATACGAAATTATCATATTTGTGTCATATTTGTAAAAACTATCACGGTACAGTGACGTCTAGTTTTTCTGCATTTAATATCCACAGACCGTATTAGTGACCATAAAGATTTTCATACCTACTATATATATATATATATATATATATATATATATATATATATATATATATATATATATATATAATACATTAGGCAAATGCATAGGCCTACTGATGAAGGCCAAGACGTTATCTGAATTAACAAATATTTTTATGTCAACTCTTTATGATGATTTACTACCAGTTTTTATTCTACTCATTTCTGTTTATGAATGTATTTCCTTTTTCTTTCTTGTTATATATTTGTCCAACAGATTGTTAATATACATTTTGCTGTGTAAAGGTTTGTTTATGGATCATAATGTGACTGGCAGTAAAAAAAAAAAGTAAAAAAAAAAACACTGACTGGTCTCACCTGTCTGCGATCCCGCAGCTTAAGCCCCGCCCTCCCCACATGACGGACAGGCATATCAGCCAATCCGATTTGTCACACTGCGAGAAGCGGAAGTGAATAGGGCTTGAACGTATTTTTTCTATCAAAGGGGAAGGCGGAGAGAGAGAGAGAGAGAGAGAGAGACACAGACAGACAGAGAGAGAGAGAGAGACAGACACACACACAGAGAGAGAGAGAGAAGGCGACTGACTTGAGATCAGGGGCACGGTCATTGTATTTCTATGGAAACGCTGAGTTGAGTGACAAGAGGTGAGTGGAGGCAAAGGTGGCGCGCTTGGATGCGTTACGCACGTCTTGGGTACCCCGCTTCATCTCCCCGTGTGAAGATCTCCTCAACAAACAGACAGCATATAAACAAAGTGACTCCAAATCCTGCTTGTGAATCTGATCAAAGAGAGAGCCTTCAAAAAGTGAAGATGCCCCTGGCACAACTAGTTGACCCTTGGCGAAAAATGGCTATCGGCAGCGCGGCGAGCGAGGTGAGTCTCAGCCGCACCTTCAGACTGCAGACTGATATGTTCATTATTGAAGCACCGCTTTTATTTTTAAATACCTTTAAAAGTCTTTTCTTACATATTTTCTTAGAGTACAACCTGTTCCGGATCTTTATCTGTATATCCGATATTACGGGATTACCCATTCAAGAGTACGAGCCGCCTTCTGGCTGTGCGTAAAAGCTTTTAAAACGATGGCTTTGTGAAAAGGCTTTTAATGTATCTGCATTTTGGTTATAGGATAATATATTATATATATGCTATATAATACTTTAAAGATAGCATGTCAAGTCACCTTTTTTTAATGAAAAGCTAAATAATGTGTGAATCAGTCAGCGCGTAAAGATCCTTGACCCTCAGCCTGATTCATACCGGGACTGTGACGCTGATGGTGATGAAGTGAGACTCGATTATTTATGGGAATCATTACAGAAATTCACAGAAATTGATGTGAAATATCTTCTTTGACATGTATTTGTAACATTTAACTTGAAGTTGACAGTGTGAGCGCAGACTTTGCTCCTTTAGTTGGAGCTGGAACAACAGGTGTAAATGTTTCACAATTTGGATCAATCCAAAGAATTCGACATAGTTCCAGGATGGTTTGTTAAACACGGGTGGAGAGATGGTTTTAATAGGATTTTTAGACTGGTTGAAGGTCCATTGAAGGACTATGGGGTCTGAGCAATGCAAAAACGAATGTCTTAACATTTATTTCCACTCAGACCTTTATTTTTTTTTATGTCGAAGTTCCATCACTACACATTTTCTGAAAATGCATGAACCTCAACTATGCCCTGCCCTAAGACACAATAATACACATGCATTATTTGAGGACTTCAGATGTATCCAGCGTGTCGGTAAAACTCAAATGATTTCCAGACTGCTTGGTCGTTGTTCTGGAATGACATAATGTTCAGAAATTACAGCTCCAACAAATCCTATTGACCTAGATGTAATGAAGTCTACCATAAAGCTGGAGATGTTATTATGAGCCTGTAACACAGTGTTATCCTGCAGACAGCAGATGATCATGAGTTATTCGTCAGTCTCCTGGAACATTGGCAAACATCTTCTTAAAGTTACCAAAAAAGGTTACTGCAATAACGTTATTAGAACCTTTATTAACGTTGTATATTGTATTTATGAAAAACATATTAAAAATATATTTTTATTAATGTTTTAAATATATAGCCAAGCAATAATGTTAATACAACATCTAAAAGACTGGATGTTTTGAATGTTCCTAGAACTTTAAAAATAACGTTTCAATTACATAATGAAAACGTTAGGGAAATGTTCTTGCAACAATGTTAGTCCCCACCCTGATTAATTAACCCACAACAGTCAATGCAGGCCCTGTCTAATGAGACATTGCACCACGGTCATTTGCTGCAGTGAAGCAGTTGTTAATACGGGCATGAGTGTTTTCTGCTGTAAGGTTTTCCATGTATTGTTCTTAGAAACTAAAAGCAGAGCCGCACTTGTGATGCAGTTGATGATCACAAGCACCAATCAGATTGTTCACTGCAGTGAGAAATCAGGGTGTCAGAGCACACAAGTTTTACCAGTTTTAACCTGGGAAATAAAACCGGATTCTGCACTTTTAAGGAGGAATAATCATAATATTCATAACCAGATATTCACAATCTAACCTTGAGTTATGTCTGTAAAATAATCAACATATATTACTGTTTAATTTCTGTGTGTTACTGTGGTATCATCAATGTCAGATGCCAATGCCAGACCTTATACTGTTAGTCAAAGAACTGGCCATGCAAGACAATGTTCTGAGAAGACTCCTTAACACCTTATATTGTGTTCATTGTGATTGTACCTAGTCCGTAGTTGTCTGTATTTCCATGTTCACTTTTCTTTACGTGACAGACTGAGCCCCATCACGTCTTGGAGGACTCCACGGGAGAAGATGAAAGCCTATCATGTCAAGTGAGTTTCATGTTTCTCTCCTCTGTTACTCTCTTTCTTTTTTGCTCTTACTTTCTCTCTCTCTCTCTCTCTCTCTCTCTCTCTCTCTCTCTCTCTCTTTCCGCTCTTCACCTCTCATCATTTCGAGCCATGTCTTCTCATGGGCTTTGATCTCCTTGTATTATTCAGTGTTGTTCAGTGTTTTGTAACACTTGACATTTGTCAAGGATTCTCCAAGTTTTACCTCAAGCATGCTACAGAAGAAGCTCCTCTTTGCACATTCTACACTTGAGATGCTGGTGGTCTCTAGGGTACCAACCTATACATTCCCTTCATATGCATGTTTCTGTAAGAGGAGCTTGTGAAAAATGGAAGTGATTGATCAAGTTTTCGATCGGGCCTCTGATTGTCGTATGCATGGTGGAAAGGCTTGAGGTCCGACATATTACATGAATGTCCTTAGAGCGCCATTGTACAGCATAGACTGTACCATCCTCATTGTATGGGGGCCCAGCATTCCAGTCGAGACAAAGTGCTCATTGTATTTGTTTGTGGGAGCGTATCTGTTTAGGAACTAATGGTCATTCTGGTTCGGGGAAGCTTCTTCCTACACTCTTTCAGATAGCATTAATGAGTTATCATAACATGTATCGGCCCCATTGTGACATCACAGAGTCTGACAGGAATACAGGAAACAGTGGAATTTCTAGGTCTCCTCTCCCACTAAAACTCCCCTGTCTTTCTCCCGAGCTGCTGCCGAGGAGCATTGATTTTTAAATGCAGGGCAGATGGACCTATGGATCTTGTTTGCGAGGAAGGCTGGGCCATTGTTAAAACATTCTCTAGAGTATTTGTTTCTTCTTCTGAACGTCCCCACACGTAAGCACTGACGTTTCTGAAAGCTGATTCTTTGGAACGTGCAGATGTTACAGTAGAAGTGTATTAGAAGGAAATGACTGTTTCCCGCTTTTCCTGATTTGGCCCCTGTGCATTTAAAGGGACAGTACACCCACAAATGACATTTTTTGTCAACACGAGAGAAGATATTTTGAGAAATGTCTCAGTGGTTTTGTGTCCACACATTGGAAGTCAATGGGTGTCACTGTTGTTTGGTGACCAGCGTACTTCAAAATGTCTTCTTTTCTGTAACATCAGAAAATTTCAGTGAAATCTTTCTGTAACATCATGAGATTTCTGTGAAATCTTATGAAAACAAGCCCAAATGAACCTCAAAATGGAAAGAAAATTCATTGTATTTTGGCATTAATCCTAAAATAAGCAGAATATATTTATGAATTTATTTACCTAGTTTTTATATTTGGGGCAAGCGTAGTGTTCTTAACAGGTTTCACCCAAGATTCACCCCAATACAGCAAACCTCTCAAAATGTTCTGTGTTGAATAGAAAAGTACACATTTGTGTCATTGTTCATCAAACAGAAATTAATGTAGTTGTATTGATGTTTGTATGTTTAAGTGTGTGTGTGTGTGCGCGCCCTCACCTGGCCATGTTCTTGTCTCTGTGTTTAATGGAGTGTATTACAATAAACAGTATTTCAGTGGCCTAATGAGAGTTAATGAGATGGAGAGTGTGTGAATGCATTAGTCGTGTGTTCAGTTAAATAGTCTTAAAGCTCTGTTTCTCAGAATGACTGCAGACGGAGCAATAAAACAGGAAGTTGAAGGTGGGAATGTGTGTGCTTGTTATATTTAGTTTGCACTCAGCCAATTAACTTTAACTGGAAGCCATTTCAGAGTTTTTAAACATAATTGCATTTAAAACTCAAACTCTCTAAACAGCAAATCACTTCCAGTTGTAGCTCGGTGGCTCCCTCTGGTGAGTGCTTATTCCTCACATTAAAACAATTCAATTACATTTATTTGCAATTAGCTGACACACTCCAGAGTTACTTACTAAAATAGCAAGAAGTTATTTTGTTAAAATTAATTTGCAGGATTCTAAAGCAATGTAAAGTAACACAAATATTTCCCAAGAGTGACCTGGGTTACGTGTCTTGCTCAGTGGAGGGGTGGTGATAGCTGATTGGTTGCTGCGATTCGAACCTAGTTTCATGCCAAGAACCTTACAGCAGAGCTACACAACTCTGTGTTAGAAAATCTGCAATAGAATCACTACTGGTAAAATTAATTTACAACCAGTCAGAGAAGAGGAGGCAACTGGGAACTATTTAGGGCTCCACATTAAGCCTTTACCTCACAATGAAAATAAACAGCCTGTGTGATTTAATATAATTTATCTTGAAATGTTGTATTCCTTTGTGATCTTCCCTTATCGGGGAACAGCTATTCTTCACTTTCCTCTCAGAGGCCGTGATGAGCCCCTGACACTGATGTACTGTCTCATTTCAGGGTTAGGTGTGTGTACAGCATCGGTTTCATCCATGTCTATGTGTAGTGTATGTGGTGTGCTGTGCTTGTTTGTGCTAATGTTTGGCTATGTCGCCAGATCTCTCTGGCAGATGGTATTTAATCTTCTCTGACCATCTGGACTGACTTTCTTTCTCTTTGTGGACACCCACTCTTGCCTCTTCTTTACCTCTCTCTGTCTCTCTCTCTCTCGTTTTTCTTCAGTCATTTGTGTGAGAGAGTGGCGAGACATCATGCTGTTTTTTTATCTCCTGTGACTCACTCCTCCAGCTTGGCCCTGCACACCTGATTCATAGAACTTGTCTGACTGTGGTTAACAAGCTGAAGTTTGTGTTTATCTTAAAAATGACTCGGGTGGCATTTTAACTGGCTTCAAGGTCTGTAATATAAGATAAGCTATTTCTATATTCAACAAACGTGTAATTTGTTGCACGTGGTTTGTGTCACAGATATGAGTGATAGCTCCTGTTCTATTCCTTTTTAAGAGTTGGGCTTACAAATTTTTTCTATAGCATGGGCAGAAAATTCCATAGACTTACATTAATGATCTGAGCCACTCAAACTTGCTAGCCTTGTGGTTATGAGCAGGGTTGCCAGGTCTGCGTAACATATTCAGCCCAATGACCAATCAAAAATTAGCACAATGACCATAGACAAAAAACTCTAAATATGCCCCTCCCATACCTAAAATACATATTTTGCTTTGCTGTCACATGTTTTATAGTCACACTTCTTAAAAATCAATGTATAGTTGTGTACAGTAGAGTAAAATATTTCAATATAAACTTACAGTCAAACACAATTTATGCAAACATAACTCATGGTGACATGACATTTAGAAGTAGCCCAATTCTGCAGGAAAACCGCAGATTTGGCAACACTGGTCGTGAGTTTTCTACAGGCCAATACTACTCATATTTTCTTATGTTTATGTAGTTTATGTAATTTCTTGTGTGTATGTAAATTAATGTGTTCTTTTGCACAGTTTTGTTGACAGTAATTGTAAAAATATGACAAATCTTTTTGAGACTTTTGAGAATGGGACTGAGAAAAGATTTACACCAGACTCAAACTCACACTGCCCACATGAGCTCCGTGGCTTAATGTGATGCATGCATGCATGTGTACTGCTAGGCCAGAGGTAATTCAAAACTCAGTTTTTAAACGAATTTCTTTTAGCTGTATTCTATTTGACTATATCAATCAACTTGGAAAATTTGTTGATCAGATAAATAGATCTAAAAGTCTGTAGATTGTCATTAAGTAGATATATGTTTAGGCTTTTTAGGTTTACATTCCTCTGTACTGTTTCTTTCTGTTTCCCACCAGAGCCAAAGGCAGTGTGATCCTACATCAAGTGGTGTAAAATACTCATAATACCCTCTGAATTGATGAAAATGTGCTGTTTACTGATAGATCTTTTAAGATGTATTACCCATGTGGTGCTGTTGGCGTGATGAGCCTGCAAACCATTGACAATTTTCCCCACCACCCCAGCAGTGTCATGATGGGTCACAGCTGATGACTTTCAGTTCTGTAATGCTTCAGGATCAATGGAGAACGCTGAATGTGATGAGCCCCTTTGACTGTTCACTGAGTCTGAGATGACTGTAGATCCATGTGTCACAGTCCCAAAGTGATGAAGATGTGTGCTTAATATGAACAAATATTAACTTAAAAAATACAATATAAATGCTGAAACTAAAACCCAACTAACAGGGAACATTCTCAGAACGTTGGCTAATGTTCTCCAAAAGTTCTCTGAAAGTTGTTAACAACCTTCTGCAGTAATGTTAGTAGAGCGTTTTTCTAACGTTATGTCAAGTTTTTAGTGTAACATTTAAAAAACGTACAGAATTAAAAAACTTATAACTAAGCAATAATGTTACTACATTTAAAAACTGGACGTTTTAAACATTCCTAAAATTTTCAAAATAACATTTATAATGTTTTTGTTATTTAATGGAAACGTTACAGAAACAGAGAGAACCTAGAATTGTTATCTGGGAATACCATACCAAATTTTCATGCTAAAAGTAACTTGTGCATAAAATATAAGTAACTTAAAATGCGCATAAAAAAGCACAAATAAATTAGAAACTCTGCTTGCCCATGGTAAAATCATTGTATCAACACAGTATCTCATGGCTATTGCTTTAGGCTATTATTACATATTATTACCAATATATTCCTTTGCATTTCTCAGTTTTGTTTTGTGGGCTTCTTCTGTTCTGTGGGCTGTTTTCTGTTGTTTTGTAAACTTTGTACATGTATATAGACTTAAGGTCAAGCTTGCGTGTGCATACACAGCGATAATGGCATTCATTCTCAAAGACTTCCTGTGAAGCTCTCATTGTGGGAATCTCTTTCCTGTAACGTCCCACATAACCTGGACACAAAAGCGTTGTGACAGCAGTGTATGCGTGAGAGAGCGTGAGTGGGTGTGTGTCAGAGATACAGCGTGTGACTGGAGCAATCGGAGACTCGCAGAAATCATGTTGATTAAACTGCGCTTTGTTCTGGCCTGAATAAGTGTGGGAGAGCTGATTCATCATTATTCTTCCACCACCAGAGAGCTACAAGGACAACCTGTCATTAGTACAGCTACGTCAGAGCCTCAGAAGAGGGGGGGTTGAGGTCGGTTAGGACCTCAAAGGTCTTTCTAGAGCTTGTGGTGATGATGAGGGGCAAAAAAGCTTCATTCTGCAGTCTGCAAAACAATAAGGATTTTAAGATTCTCTGTTGCCCTCCACATTTGACATTTTTCTGCCACTTGTCTTTTCACTGGCCCATCACCGAAAAAACTACAGCTGATTCATTAAGCAAGATTTTTTTAGGTGTCAGAAAATGTCTTTTTATCAAACCTTATCCCCCATTTTTTATTTATAAAAAATATATAATATATATATTTTACAGCCTTTTACATCATAAAAGCTATACATCTGGAACATAATGGTATACGGTGTAACACATTTCTGATGTCAAGGGTCAGAAATGGGTCAACTTTTTTAACTGATGAAGTCACTCTATTTCTATGAGTTTTCTTTATACCTGTTTTTTCATCATATGTTTACATCAGCAGCATTTACAAAAAACAATGAAACCACATCTTCACACATTTTTAGAACATCGAATGATGTTCTCTTAAAGTTGTCTTAACATTAGAAGAACATAGTTGTTAGTGGAATACTTCAGAGATGTTACAGAATGAAAAAATGTTTGAATAACGGTCTTATAGCGAAGCAAAAACGTTAAATACATTATCTGAAACGATGGGTGTTTTAACCGTTTAACCATTTCTTATGTTTTTGTTACTTAATGGAAATGTTAAGGAAACGTTCTTGCAAGCTAAAATTATTAGCTGGGTTGCTTCATAAAAAATGTAACCTCACTGGAACGTAAGGATGTCCTGTTAGGGCAAGCGACCGCTTCATCAGCTGGCCAAAAATATTAGCCCCCGGCGATCCTCACTGCAGGGCCCTGGTCTGCTCTTCTGCCAGGATGAACACATAACAGAGGAATGCACAAAAAACAGGGAGGAAAGAGGGAAGCAGAGAGGAAATTAAAGGCAGAAGAATAGAGGCGTTTTATGAGAGAGATTGTGGGGGGAGGTGGTTGTTGAAATATTATTGAGACAATTATTATATAGACAGGGGAATCCATTAATCTTGTTTCTGCTGACTGAATTCAAATGTCTCCATCACCAGCCCTCACACTGCAGTTAAAACGCCCTCCATCTCATATACATTGGTGGCCTGGTGCCACGACGACATAAACTGCGAACGACTCCAGAGATTGTTTTGAAAAGACTTTTGGAAAACCTTCGCAGGAGCGAATGGGTGAGAAAATGCTGCTGTTTTCTGTGTCTGTGCTGTGTCAAATGAATAAGTGTCTTCTACTGCCCTGTGAAGTTTTTTAAATGGCGAGTTAATGGACAGGCCCTGGCCCACTTGTATGCCCTGCCCACATGTCTGCAGTCTGTCCTCATTTTCACAGTTAAACAGGAAAACAGCATTGTTCATTTCACATTTCCCTGTGTGAGAAGACATGGATGGGGTTTTTCCATATTTCCACATTTGGGAGGCAGTCTTGGCTCTGTTCCATGTGTAAGAGGAGAAATTTGGATTTCTGTGAGGTCAGGATCTGGGTGATGTCATGCTGTTGTCAGGGTGCCTCACTTCCTGACAGCTATCCAGGAACAGAGGGCTGATGGGAAGGTCCCTACTCTGTCATTCAGCACAGGAAGTCAAGAGAGGCAGATAATACCCCACCTTTGAACTTGATTTGCGCCACCTGACCTGGTTTAGCCCAGAGAAATGTGACGTGGACTAAACCTCAGTTGCTAGTAAACATTGTACAGCTGTTTAGGATCTCTGAAAATTATCAGAATAGTTGTAATGTTGTTTCTATTAATGTGTGCTTTTGTGTAACTCAGACTGTTTCCTTGCAAAAATCCAGGCTCTGTTCCAAAAACCAAATGAGCTATCTGCGTAGACCCAAACACCAAAACTGTTTTAAAAGGTAACTTGTTTTGCTGATGTCTAAGACAGCATCAGATATCTGTTTGGAGAGATGGCACTCCCACAATACATTGTAACAATTCTGTTATGATAATGAGATTTGTAAGAATTTTCAGTTATGAATACAGTACATTCAATACCCAGATGAATAGACAAAAAAGTTCTAAGCTAATTTCACCCAATACTTTTATTTGCTATGTACATCTGCATATCACTTCATTATCTTAAAGGCAAATTCTGCTGTAATGAATTGTGAATGTATTCTAAAGTGTGAGGAGCACTAATTTGTTGCTGCTTAATGTAGGGCATATAAAATTAGTCACATATGAGCTTTTGTTACTGTTATGATGCTACCTTAAAAGGCAGCAGCCTATGTAGGAAGTAAACAGCAAGGTAATTCTGTGGGCTTTGGAATAGTTTCATTCCAGAGCCCACAGAAAACCACAACAGAATGTGTGTAAGAAGGACAGAGCATATGTATGTATAATAAACATGTAAATTGTTTATATATCGGGTTAGCTGCTCAGAGATGCTCTCTTTGGAAAGATGTTTTTCCTGTGCAGGTGTTGCCAAGGAAACCAGAGCAGGACGTGTTCCAATCCGTGCTGACCTACAGCTGTAGGCCCTTCCTGGGCAGGCGTTTCCTTTCCTGGTTTTTTGTATGTATGACTGGACCGCAGTCAAGCCAACTAAGTGACCACTCCTGTCACGCCGGATGACACTTTTGGTTTGGCCGTCCACAGCGTGTAGGGACTAACATGCAGACATGACCATGTTGAAAATGTTTCCTCTGCGAATCAGGCAGAGAAACACACGGGTAGGAGTCCTTCAGTTCTGTGCGCTCATAACATTAGAGGTATACAGTAAACAGTAAAGTTGTACTGTAAATAAGACCATTTATTACTGTAAATAAATCCAGTTCAAGAGACACGTGTCGGTAGCTCAGATTTGTTGTTTAAAGGTTTAACGAAGCTGTAATTTATACTGACAGCTGTTTAAACTTGCTTTTAACCTGGAAAGATGTTTTGTAGTAAATTGTTTTGGGGTATGACGGAGGAAATTGAGCACAGGTTTGTAGTTTGTAGGCTGACAATGTAGTTTGTGAGTGTTTGTGGAGGATTCTTCACTTGTAATCACTCTTAGCAGGAGATAAAAAACATTAAAACATCATCCAGAAGAATGCTTTTGGAGTCTACTGAAGAAAACTGCTTTGAATCTTTTCAGAGTTTCTGTTTTATCATGAACTTCCTAGTTCCTCACATTCAGTTATTGTTTCTGTTTTGAGCTTGTGTTTTTGTTGGTGTGTCAAATGTGTTGTCATTGACTCTTCTTTCTCAAATGAGGGAAGTCTTTTTGTCATACAGACTGAAAGTCTGGCACATTCTGAAATTCTTAATTAGTAGACTTGCCCCCTAAAAAGGCCCCAGATGAGCAAAACTAATGAGGGACACAATGTCCTGACCAGGACAAGTGAGTTGTGCTTGAGATCCAGTTTTATATTTCTGTATGGTGCTACACTATACCCAGCTAACAATTTTAGGTTGTAAGAAGGTTTTCCTAATGTTTACATTCAGTAACAAAACTTGTTACTGTTATTACAAAACTTACAGTACAGGCCACACAGTACAGAGGAAATATTTTAAAATTAAAAGTCAGCCAGAATTATTGTCATTTGCGTATGATACAGGGATGCCTGGAAACCACACAGTCAGGTTTTTGTTTTTGACGGTCACAGCTCAGTTTAAACCTCAATCAAAAAATGTAAACTGAAAACACACAGACCTAAAATTCATGGTGTGATTCTTGTGGGTCTTTACCTCAGTGGTTTCAGACATCTTTATGAATGAAATATTGTACTCCTGAATGTTTAGGTGAGTTGCAGTAATAAAGAGCTCTGAGGTATGAGGCAAAGCTTTGAGGCGGACCACAGCGAGGACAGTACCTCACTTATAATTGATTAGCTCTATTGATCTTCCTGTCCCACCTCAGAAATATATAAACACATTATGCCTCCTTCTCTTATCCATTTGCTTCCATGTAGAATTATTTTGGTCTCCTAAAAATACACATGCCTCATATTGTGTTAAGTTTATGGATTACTGTTGGATATAATCCCAACCAACAATTTTAGGTTTCCCTAACATTTCGATTAAGTAACAAAAACATTTAAAATGTTATTTTGAAGGTTCTAGGCATGTTTAAAAAAAAGTCGTTTTTAGACGTTGTTTTAACGTTATTGCTTGGTTATAAGAACATTATTTAAGACAGTCTGATTCGGATGTTCCAGAGTGGAGAGTCAGGTTCACACTTGTGTCCTTCACTCCGACTGAGTTCGAGATCCAGTAGTAAAAAGAGAGAAACTGGATCCTCACAGCTGCTCTGTGAGGTCACAAAGATGCTCCAATGAGTTGCATAACTCAGTTCCCTTGCACACATACACAAAACTCGAAATCCAAAATCGTACAGTGTTCGCCACACTTTGTTTCCATTTGTTAGCACATGGCTTACCCTAGAATACTGTCCTCATCTGGGTATGGCTAGCTTGATAATACATCATTTAGGAGATGTCTGTTGAGCCTGTGTTATGAGTGGAAAGCAGTGAGTGTGGCGTCCTGTTAATGGAGCATAGCTGGAGTTTTCCTTTCTGAATTAAAGGACCTCAAAGCCCGGCCAGTCGAGCTGTTAATTGTGTTGCGTAAGAAGCTTTAGTGAAACTTGCTCCCAGAATTCCATGCATGCAGTCGACAGAATCTGGGAGCACGAAGGGGTGGAAAATAGAATTAGGGTGGGATTGTATGTTCCTCTTTGGAGATCACAACAAGCTGGTATTGTCCCTCTACAATGTCCCCTCAAGTAATCATTGGTTCAATTTTATTTCTGTAGCACTTTAACAATATGCATTGTTGCAAAGCAGCTTTATAGAAAACATTTTAACACAGAGGTAATATGAAAAGAAAAAGCAATCAAAGATCAGATAAAAACAGATTTTTTTAAATGTAAATTTGTGATACACTACTATATCAGTCAATATTATTATATTTCACTTTTTAAAGTATGGGCTGACAACCTAGAAATTATTGGTTGACAACAATGTCAAATATAAAATCCAACATGTATAATTTTAAAATATAATAAATAAAATATTGAAAATGTTCATTTAAAGGCAGGGCAGGCAATCTCTTTTACAAACACTTTTTGTTACGCTGGTTGAAAGTCTCTTCAGATTATGATAGCATTTACTGTGGTTTAAATATATCTAGATATTTTATGTACAAGACCATAAAATGTTCATCTAATCATTGCATTGAGTCCGAATGTAATATGATGCCCTACTTGCTTGACAAACTGCGTATTTGCATACCTCCTCATACTATTGAATGAGGCATGGCTTTGGAGATCACTCTGAATGGAGAGCAGGATCTGATGCTTTCAGAGATTGCTATTGCTAAAGTTTTGCACAAATGCTACTCTTGAATCTACCTAAAATGCAATTGTTTTTTTATAACATCCACAATGACCTCTGGATATCTAAATGTGGCAGGGACGAACCATAACTGGTTGCCCCCTGTTGTCATATAAGTGTGAAGTTTTTATATGTGTATGTGTAAGATGTTGAATGAAAGTTCGTGTTCAGCACACCTATGGTGTTGATATGGACAGGTCTTGCATTGCATCACCAAACTTAACACAACAGGTGTTGCTAATCTCAGCTGTAGCTCGACATCCTGAAACAGGCCCCTGTCAGACTGCGTGTGCATGTGTTTCTCTGTGACTGGTCAGCTGTAGGAGTGTGTGTGGGGATCTCCAGGAATCTTTACTGGTGGGTTCGGAGAGGGGAATCTCCCAGTAAAGGTTTAGCTTCCCCTCCCTCAGAACTGGGCTTCCTTCCCTCAGTGAGTCAGTGACTGTACAGGCTCTTACTCCTTACCGCTCCTTGCGTATCCTGGCACAAACACACACTTGGACGTTGTTCTTCTAGACACAGGGGCAGGAGCGGACAGCAGAGGTATGGCGGCTGCTAAGACCTGGACTCTGGTTTGCACAGAGTCAGTGATCCGGGCGCTACAGTGTAGGCTTAAAGCTCTAAGGAGGCTTTTTCAAAGGGAGCCAGAGAGATTGCCCTTCAGAAGGGTGAGTACAGCACTACAGGCAGTGATCGGGTTTCTGCTTGCCTTCAAAGCTGACGTGTATCTCCGGAAGGCATGTATCAGACATGCTGTACAGTATTTGAAGCCACTGGGGTTATTAAACAGTGGAAAACAGAAGATTAGTATTGTCTGAATTGTTTTTTGTTCATCTTGTAAGGCTGAACATTAAAAAATGTGGTTTTTAATTTGGGTCTCTCACATTTTTAATCACAATTTCCTTTCCTGCCCTCCAGTTTGAATAATTATTTTAAGCTGCAATCGGTAACTTTCGCCTCTCTTTGAAACATAAAATTGCAGGTTACTTTATGTATTTATTGTTACTTGTTGATGTCACATGAAGCCAAACTGACAGTTCCTGGGAAATCAGACCCGACAACTCAAATGATAAATTATTATAAACTTACTTATTATAAACTGATTATTAAACATTATACATTTTATTTGTAAACATTACTTTAGAATGTTTATATTTATAATGTTTGTTTATTATTACAAAATTATAATTATAAACTTTCTTGGAAGCAGTGTATGTTAAGCAGATTGTGTTGAACACTGAGCTGTCATGTACTTTCTCAATAACTGATTTTGTTCATTTTTTTACCCAACAAGGTTACGAATTGGTGCTTTAATATCAGTAGGATAATGTTGTGACGTGTTGGCTGTTGTATTTGCTCAAGTAAATGAAAGAGATTTGATGAGAATTGTCTACTTGTCTGCAAGCAGCAGACATGTAATTCTGAGATGTCAGTGTGTCAATCAGGCTTTTATTATTATTAAGGGAACCGTATTATTCAATTAAGGAATTGAATGGCCCAAGGTGCCTTTTAAATTATATGTTTGTGTCAGAATAGCAGGTCATATTGTATGTTTGCTTACAGTGCCGTTGGTCTTCATATTGTGTCTTCTCTTTATTTGTATTGATCTGTCATCTGGATTGGTGCCTTACATTTATGAATGACTTTGAAGTCACACGATGGCATTATGTAATAAAGCTTATAAACACAGCAGTTCTGTAGATGTGTGCTGTGAAATTGTTCTGGCAAACCACAGCTGACACTCTGTCAGCTGTATGTTGTCATTTATTTATGTTGGCATTTGGCATCCAAAGGATGGGAATCAAACCTACAAGCTTTGCACTGCTAACTAACTGAGCTGCAGGAACACTATAGCTTTAACACTGCAAAAACATTGTCGTATGCAATGTATGTATTATGGTAATACATACAGACTGTCTGAATATAAGCATGTGCATTTGTATTTGTATAGTGTGTATATATGCATACAATGCAAGTATTTTTGTATGTGTAGGGTAAATTGTAAAAAATGGTTTATCTGATTTCATTCTATTAAATGTATGTATTGCTTCTGGTATGCACTACATATCTTGTGCAATCTAGTGTGCACAACAGATTGAGTATGCATTTCATGGGGTATGTTTATACTGTGGATTTAAAACCGATAAATATACATTTTATGAGATAACATAAATACTTCCATGAAAAAGAATATAGTTCACCATTCAGAGCAAGTGTCTTGTCTCTCTACCATTTCTCAGTTTGATCCAGAAGCACTAGAGACTCGTTTAATTTTAAAGAATCAGTTTCCATTCTTGGCCACATTAAGATGAGGTGTGAATTATGCTCAGCAAGTACTGAGGAGAGAGGTGGGGAGGAGCTTCTGGTTGATTCCATGTACGTGCTTCACGTACGATGCAGGTGATCAGTCAGTTCATGCTTTTTGCTGCCGATCTGTTCAATAGCTTTTAGCTCACAGCTTGCATTCATGTCTTGCTTAGATCTGGATACTTCCATTGAAGATTCTAAGTTCCTGCATGTTCCTCAGCAAGAACTGGAGGGCAACTGGTTTCATTTTTTCATGTTCTGAGTCAACAGAACCTTGTTTCTGTAGATTGGATGCTAGAAACAAGCTCACCAGATTGGAATAGACTAAGCCAGATACACTGTCGTATGGTAGATGTACCTGCAGGGCTTCAGGAAGTAACAGAAAGGTTAGAAACGCTATCTGGGCTCGACGGAGATCCAGCAGCTCATAGTAGGATGCTGACTGCTCTGAGTGAGCCCAGGCTGACAAAATGCCAGACTGATTTCGGCTGGAACATGATGGAGTGTTCGCCAGCTTCTCTTCTACATCACTCTTCATGGGAATCTGAGGTATTTATGGTCCGTTGATTAAGAGATAACTCAGATGGAGGAGGGGGGACTTGGGGATCCACATCCAAATAAGGAACATGGAATTTGAGGTTCCTTATGCAGGTGGACCTCTGAGATCTGAGAAATATTGTGATCTTTTACATAAGAGATTGTGGTATGTACAATGTAGTCACTTGACGTAAAAATAATTTTGGTTCCAACTTTTGGAAGTCCCACCCAACAGGTCATGAAGCTGATCAAGATCACAAAAGCAAGTATTGCATTGTGGGATTGTGAACATTATATTCAGTATGCTTGAGTTGTAAACTGCAGTTTGGCAAATTAACTAGGTTATTTAGGTATTCTTGCAAATATTTTCTCAATTTTTGCTACAAACCTAAATTATATCTCAAATCATGTGGCTTGCTAAGCCAGGTTTGCTATTAACCTTGTAAAATGTATGACAAAACGCTACACCCAATCTATAGGTAACAGAATATCATATAGCAACTGAGAACACATTAGCAACTACATATCAATACCCTGTATGTTTAGTACACATGTGTTGGTCCTCTTTTAACCTTTTCAGTGGTAGAATTTCAGCTAAACATTCTGTATCATTCTCCTCCATGTTTCTTGTGTAAATCTGTTTTTCTCCTTGTCATGGCTAGTCATGTCTTTGACGAGTGACAGGACATTTTCTCAATAGCTTCTTTTTCTGCAGTGTCACACCGACTAGCCCCAGCCACTTTGAAATCTCATTGGTCCATAATCTCCTTCCATGTAGCTGTAAACATGTTCTGATTGGCTGTGACTGCATCCTTTTGCACAGCAGTTTCCAGGAGGCTCCACCGTTGACTGACAAATTGCTTGTCACTGAAAACTTGTTACAGCATTTAATAAACTAATGCATCAAAATGGGGGGTTTGTTGTTGTTTCGGTCTTGGAGAACTGTTTGTACGTATAAACTTTCATCACATCCTGAGAGCCACTTTGTCGGCATGCCAATGTAGGATGACATCATCTCACGGAGTGGAGGATTAGATTAGAGGGGGGAGACAAAGTAAAATGGATGAAGAGAAGGAGAGAAAGAGTGAGCGAGAGATAGAGTGAGAGTGGGAGGAAGAGAGTAAGGCACAAGGAGCTTGAGCATCGAGTCTTTAGTCACCCATCTCCACGCCCACCAATACTGTGATGGAGCAGGAGGATTGGGGGTGGCGTCATGGCAACCGTGTGGGAAACTGTCCATCACTAGAGCTTTCTACAGACTGTGGTATTGCTCTCCCTCTGCATCAGAAACCCAGCAGCAGGCACACACCACAGGGGGATCGCCGGGGCTCAACCCCTCCTCCCTCAGGCATGGAGCAGGATGGCGATCCCCAGGTTGGGGCCGGGAACTCGTGGAACAGAGCCGGGCAGGGCTGTGATGTGCGTGGCGTGGGTGAGAGTGATGCATTTGTGACCGGTTTGCCCGGTTGCATGCATAAATTCTCGAATATTCCATGCGTGTGATTTTGCGTTGTGTCTCCAGGTTTTAAAGTGTTGGAATTTAGCAGAAGTGTGTTGTTTCATTGTCTTTTTATGTGACGTAATGACACCATTATGTCACTGACTACCAAAGTTTGCATGTTTCTCACTGATGTGATTTTGTTTTTTCTTTTTGCTTCAGGAAGAAGTGTCTGTTAAAGAAATCAGCATCACACATCATGTTAAAGAGGGCTCGGAAAAGGCTGACCCAGAACAGTTTGAGCTTCGTAAGGTGCTTGGACAGGGCTCTTTTGGAAAGGTGCGTTATATCTAAGCACTGTTCTAAAATATAGTGAGTTAGATGGGCATCTGTATAGTGAGCAACATAGGCAACTGTCCTCTATGGCAGCATCCTAACTAGGGTGAACACTCGACATACGAATGTAGCTCAGCGCACAAAGTATGTAAAAGAACTCACTTGTTTTTATCAGTTAATTTCTATAGAGACTTGAGAGTGATGTGATGTGATTAATAAACATTCATGTTCATAACACACTCTTTAGGTAATTTTAATTCTTTTAAACAATAATTTGCTGTACTTTTTTCAGTACCTATAAGACAAAATATTTTAAATATATACAATTTACATCAGAATTAATTAGCTCATTGTAATGCATTATGGGATCGCATTTTCCACTAATGGTAAATGCAATACTGCCTTATAAGTTGCATATTGCGATATCTTAGGACACAGAAATAGTAAGATGCAGATCTTTTGAAACCTTGTGTAGGCAGCATTTTAAAAACACTGCATCTGTAGTCAGCACAGGTTCCCAGCTAACAATATTAGGTTGTAAGAACATTTCTCTAACATTTCCAGAAAGTAACAAATGATTTTATATTAACATTATTTTGAAAGTTCTAGGAACATTCAAAAAGTCCAGTTTTTTAGATGCTATATTAACATTTTTTTGGTTATAAGAATGTTATTTAAATGTTTTTTTAAATCTGTAATCTTTTTAAAACGTTCCGCTAACTATTTAAGAATAATGTTTTTGAGATATGATATGTAATGTTAAATAAATGTTAGCCAGCGTTCTGAGAACATTCCCTGTTAGCTGAGTTTTGAAAAAGAGCACAGGTGTATTTTTAACGCTTGGTAGGTGTGTTGCCATGTGCAGATCCACGTAAATGTGCTTGTATGCAAAACAGTCATCCATGTTCAGAGGACAATCTTGTTAAAATTACACACAGAACACTTACAAGTCATGGTCACTATAGATACAGCATCATCAGCTCTGTGTGGTACAACCGAGTGACTAATTGTGTTTTTGGGAAGAATTGAGGAGTCACATATATCCTGTTTTGAAGTGTTTTTTAATGGTGTTTTGATGAAAACTTGATTGTGTTTATGTGTTGGTATATTACAGGTATTTTTGGTGAAGAAAACAACAGGCCCTGATGCTGGACAGCTGTATGCAATGAAAGTGCTGAAGAAAGCCACCCTGAAAGGTATAAAGTACAGTATGACTGGACAGTATGATAGTATATGCGGTGCAACAGTAAATAGACATCTGCTGTAGACACAATGTAAGCAGATGCTTTTGCACAATTCCAGACTAGATTCATTTGCTGAAATTGTCGAATGCACCTTTTATTTGTAAAGCGTTAATTCATTAGATTTTCCAAAAATAGATATAGATATTTGTAAAGGTAGAAAAGGTTACAAAAACACATAAAATATATATATATATATATATTTTTAGATAACGTTGAAAGAATGTTATGAAAACGTTTAGCTGTTAGCTGGGTTACCAATGTGGGTATGATGTAGAAAGCTTGCGTCTCAGTACACAGGCACCAGGAGAGGACGAGAGCTTGATGTTTGCATCAGTATGTGTTTTATTTTTGTTTGCTTTGGTCCTGTAGCCGAAAGTGTGAATGAGTTGTTTTTGCCCTCAACAGGAAGTTCAACAGGTGTGTGAGCCGAGATAATGAAAGCAGTTCAAAAGTCCCAGTATCACATGGGCTCCAAATGATTCGTAAATCTTCCCCAGTTCTCACTCTTTCCACAGTAACCACTTCCATATAGTCCAGCATTTTGGTTATTTAATTCCCAGATAATAACAGCACTTCCATATAATAAACACATTTATATCCACAAGAGTAAACTCACCCCCACCCCACAGAGCTCAGCTTCGCTCGTCTCTGTTGCGCAGCATTTTTACCTCTTCTTTATTTAATTAGTCATCCGTTGCCATCTGCGTGATTTTGCCGTGCCAGATTTGTGGGCAGGGGGAATGTTGTTAGAGGGGAGAGAGTGTTGTTAATGAACTCTGTAGATGTAATCCAAATAAATTACTGTTATTTATTTGTGTGTTTTCAGTACGGGATCGGGTCAGAACTAAGATGGAACGAGACATCCTGGTGGAGGTTAATCATCCCTTTATTGTAAAGCTACACTATGGTGAGCCCTGGTCATCAGCCAATCAGAATGGAGAACAGCTGTCATTTTTATGTTTTGTAAACTAATTACCCATAATTCCCCCACTCTTTCTCTTTCCCTCTGATGTTCTTGCAGCATTCCAGACTGAAGGAAAGCTCTATCTGATTCTGGACTTTTTGAGAGGAGGGGATCTTTTTACCCGCCTGTCAAAAGAGGTAAGCACGTTGTATGACTAACCTAGGCGTGGGTGTACATGCTCTTATTTTGTTGGTGTGTGTACAGCTACGTACAGTGACCCCAAAAAGCATTTGGTTACTAATGTATACATTACATTGTGTACATAAGACAACAAAAAAATGCTAGACTTTTTTCTGGAGTTAACAGTGCTATTTTTGCAAATACTTTTTAACCATCCCAAGGTTATTATAACTGTATTTAAGAAGTAATTTCCTCTGAAGTTCACACACGTGTTCTTAGCAGAGCAAGTACAGGTGTAGTTCACCACATTATCTACAAATGTGTTTTACTAAGGTTGACAACCAGAAATTATCCAAGGATTTGTATAGTCATTTTATATAATTGGTTAAAATGTGGTGCCCTATTCATTTTCTTTTTTAAATAAGCCACTTGGGTTCACATTATGTTGTTTGTATAAAGACATTGATGTGTTTATATGGCTCAAGCGCATTTGAGGCCCCTGTATGTGTGGCTCTGAAGTAGCTCTGTATCTGCTGCAGTAAGGATGTGCTATTGTCCCTCAGGTGATGTTCACAGAAGAGGATGTGAAGTTCTATTTGGCTGAACTGGCTTTGGCTTTGGATCATCTGCATGGACTCGGCATCATCTACAGAGATCTGAAACCAGAGAAGTACTGAATGAGCTCAGTATAAACCCAATTTACAGCACCCATAGACTGCTTGAGGGTCATAAAAAAAATACATGACCTTTTGAACTATAGAATGTATAGGATGTGTAAGCGAGTTTTGGAGCATTACATCACATATATGACTTTCCCTATACAGAAATGTAATATTTGGCCTTATATGATCAATAAATAAATAAAATAAAATAAATAGTTGATTCATATAAACTATTCATATTAGTAAATAAATAAATAAAATGATAGTTTACGTTTAAGGACATACAGTATATGTATATGTCTGTAATTCCATGTTCTTTAGACATCACTGTGCGCAAACATAAAGCAGAGAATTTTGAATATATGTATATATGTATCTATACTAGGAATTAAGGCCTAGTACATGTATATTAATTACATATTTGAAAACAGCCAATTTAGTAATATTATAAGTATATGTTGCAAATAATTACAATCCATATGTGAACACATTTGTGTCGTCATAAAGTTTCATGTATCAGATTTCGGTATCAGTCTGTATTTCTTTCACATTCATCCTTCCAAGCCACTGGAAATTTAAGGTCATCCATAAATCACATTTATGTCCGGGAAAATAAGGCCATAAAAACTAATGATAGTAACAGCTGAAAACAGACATGCTCATGGCTAAAGTTGGGAGTGGCAGTAGAAAGTAAGGAAACCCTTACATAAACATTAAATATGTTATTTGGAATGTTCTGGGAACGTTGAAAACGTCCAGTTTTTTAGATGTTGAATTAACATTATTGCCTGGTTATAAGAACATTATTCAAACATTGCTTTAATTCTGTAACATTTAAAAATGTTTCATTAACAACATAAAAGTAACGTTTTTAATATATATATGGTATTTAAAGTTCTGTTGACATTCCCTGTTAGCTGAAGTGTGCACACAATCTGCCTAATGTCTTTTTAATGCTGTGAATCCATGTCATTTCAGCATACTCCTGGATGAGGACGGCCACATAAAGCTGACAGGTAGGTAATTTCATATTGTTGGAATAGCTGCCTCAGCCCTGAGCCACCTTGAGCGTTAAGGGCTTTGTGTTGATGCCGTTTGTCTGCAGACTCATGGGAGAACAGATGGACCATTTAACCTTCCCTCTGTAGGGGTTTATGACATCATACTTCATCTGTATAATACTTTTCTGCATGGCACGGATGCAGTACATGCCATGGAGCTAATGTATGGAAAATTAGGTTATGCTGTGAAGATTGAGACATCCAACAGCGTGTTTGTTATTTGTTTTTCCAGATTTTGGTCTCAGTAAGGAGTCGATTGACCATGAGAATAAAGCATACTCTTTCTGCGGGACGGTGGAGTATATGGCTCCAGAGGTGGTGAATCGGAGAGGACATACATACAGCGCTGACTGGTGGTCCTATGGTGTGCTTATGGTAAGAGAGTGTCACTTCCTGTTTTATTTTGTTGTTATAATGGTAGGCAATTTCTGAGACGTCACATGCCTTTAATCATTTTCCATTATTTTAAGGGATAGATCAGCCAAAAATGAAAATTCTGTAAAAATGTTTGATAATTTTTTTTTAGCTGAACTTTACCTTTAAATGAGAGGAATCGGCCAAAATAAAAAACAATTTTGTTTTGTTTTCCCTCATCAGTTTGAAATGCTAACTGGAACGCTACCCTTCCAAGGCAAAGACCGCAAGGAAACCATGACCATGATTCTAAAGTAAGCATGTCTGCCTCATCCTTCCGCCTTCACTTCACTCTATAATCTTAACACACTCATCCAGACCAAGTGGGAAGTGCTGGCAGAGTAGGTCTGTGTAACTTGCTAAGTGCTGTAGCGATTAGGATGTACCCTTGGTTTAGCTGACGGTGCTGCTTGGCCTTAGCCACTTAACCATCAGTAAACAAGAAACCACACAAAACACTCTTCACATCATAAAACGGCCTGCCGAGCGGTGAATAAATCCCAGCATGCCACAGTGACTCTCCACTGTGGTAGATGATTATAAATCAAAGGTCTGTATAGACTTTGACAGCTTTGATACACCGTGGTAATGTGGTTTTAGTGGAAGGACTGCAGTACTTCAGAGCTCAGAGTGAGATGAGGGTTTGAACACTCTAATATTGGCCATTTGAGGCTTTTGGAGAGGCTGATAAAGACCCTACCATGTCCAAAGTATTAGCTCTGGATGTGACTTCAGTGTGGACAACAGAGGCTGTTTTGTTTCTTTGCCCTTCTGTCCTTTAAAGGGATAGTTCACCCAACAGTTTTTACTCCATCATTTACTCACCCTTATGTTATTCCAAACCTATATGATGTCATTTATTTTGTGGAACAAAAAAAGAAGATATTTTGAAAAATGTCTCAGTAGTTTGTGTCCATACAGTGGAAGTCAATGTGTGCCACTGTTGTTTGGTTACAAACATACTTCAGAATATCTTGTTTTGTGTTGCTCAGAAGCAAAAAAGTCATACAGGTTTGGAATGACATGAGGGTAAGTAAATGATGGAGGAATTTTCATATGACCTGATATGACCTGGGATTTTGACAGTTGGCACAAAGTCTGGTCAACATTGCAGCAACCTTCTGACCTACATGTAAATAAACTGAACTGAAGGAATTATACACATTTTACAAATCTGAAATTAAAAACCCAGAAGCAAGTGGAATATACAGGTGTACTTAGTGATATCTTGATACTTTCAGTGTTTTAAAAGTCTGTGCCGTGAGCATCCATAGCAACTCGCGAACATGTGAACATGACTTTTCTTACAGACTGAAGAAAACCTGTCCACTCTGACTCACAGAAAATGCAAATAAGCCAGTTAAAGTTTTTGAAGCTTTTTATTTTGATGTTGATTTTCATCAGTATATCAATAGCTTGTGTCAACTGAAGATTAGACTGTCTCTGACCTTGCTTTCTAGGGCCAAGCTTGGAATGCCTCAGTTCCTGAGTTCAGAAGCTCAGAGTCTCCTTAGGAGCCTTTTCAAACGAAATCCTTCTAATAGATTAGGTGAGCAGAAAACACAACAATCCCCTCCCATCATTTACTCACCCATATGTCATTCCAAACCTCTATTTTGACTTTTCTGCTTCTGAGGAACACAAAAGAAGATATTTTGATGTACATTGGTAACTGAACGAGAGTGGCACCCATTGACTTCCATTGTATGGACACAAAACCACTGAGACATTTCTCAAAATATCTTCTTTTGTGTTTGCACAGAAGAATAAAAGTCATATAGGTTTGAAATGACATAAGGGTGAGTAAATGATGGAAAATGTTTAATTTTTTGGCCATTTTTGGCCTTTAATGTGGATTGTATGAGTTGTTTGTTTATCAGTTGTGACATTTTCTCAATAAAAACAGGTGCTGGTCCAGATGGAGTGGAAGAGATAAAGAGACACCCGTTTTATGCTACAATTGACTGGAATGTGAGTGTTTCTGAATATGCATTCTCTGTCCAGCTCAGTTAGACAGATAAGCAGATGAAATACACTTTGTTATTGCATGGTAGTTGTAACATCTTTCATGCACCTTTTTTCTTTAAGAAATTATTTAGAAGAGAGATTCATCCACCATTCAAACCAGCCTCTGGCAGACCAGATGACACGTTCTACTTTGACCCAGAATTCACAGCAAAAACTCCCAAAGGTACATCAGCTTAACTGCCTATAACCTGCTGTGTCTGATCCCAGATCAGGTAGATTTCACTGCCTCTGTAATCCCCTTTCAGTCAAATACACAATGTACCTATCGAATTAAATGCCTACAGAATACAAAACCTATTAAATTAAATGCTGCTAGACATTTGAAATCTGCACTGGATTATTTGTGTAGACTCGCCAGGTGTTCCTCCCAGTGCCAACGCCAATCAGCTCTTCAGAGGTTTTAGTTTTGTGGCCATCACCCCTGAAGAAGAGTCACAACCCCTGCAAAGCAACAGCATGAACTCTATAATTCAGGTATAAACACTACTTAACCCAAATCCATTTAGGCTGTAAGAACATTTCCGTAACATTGTATCACGTTTCTAAGTAACAAAAACATTAAAAATGTTAGTTTAAAAGTTCTGGTAACTTTTAAACTTCTGCTGTTTTTGGTGTATTAACATTATTGCTTGGTTATAAGAACGTTATTCAAACATTCTGTAACGTTTTTAAAATGTTCCACTAATGTGTTACAGAATGTTACCCGTTGGAGTATGCTGTGTCTGTGGGTCAGAATATAAGTCAGCATTACATAATGTCATTTATACTCTGTATCTTATAGCAGCTCCACAGAAACGTGAATCAGTTCCATGACGCGTACGAGGTGAAGGAGGATATCGGAGTCGGCTCGTATTCTATCTGCAAGCGCTGCATCCAGAAAAGCACAGGCAAGGAGTATGCAGTGAAGGTGAGGACAGAGTCACATTAAATCTATAGGCAACAATCCTATAGGCTTACAGTACAATAAAGGGAGGACCCAGGTCATATTTAGGGACCAGAACATCATAATGAATTAAGGTGGGCTCTTTTAACTTGGGCCAGTAAGCAAACACTCAGGATGTGCTAAAAAATAACACACAGAACATATTAGTAACGCCATAGCAACACCTTGGGCGCACATGTATTTTCTTCTAAAAAAGTAAAATCTAGGCAAGTTTCACTTTTTAGTGCCTGTCTTATCTGTCTGTACTTGCTTTTGCTGAGGCATTTTTTACTGCATTTTTTCCTGTGAGTTTCCAGCAAACTGTAATGTATCTTTATTTATTTGATGTTTAGATAATCAATAAAACTAAAAGGGATCCAGCAGAGGAGGTGGAAATTCTGTTACGCTACGGACAACATCCAAATATAATCATGCTGATAGACGTGAGTGATTTTATACAAGGACACAGTCACTTTCATTCTTCTGGGAAATGTAAATGTCTTGCCAAAAATCCAGTTAGGTTTTTATTGTCTTGTGTAAACAGTATATTTAAGTTAGATAAGATATATACATACATGAGATAACAAACAAGATCATGTCGCCATTGTCCTATCGACTGAACATATTTATTTATTTAAATGTTATGCATTTCGCAGACGCTTTTATCTAAAGCGACTTACAGTACGTACACATACACATTTTCTCAGTTTGTGTGTTCTCTGGGAATCAAACCTGCAACCTTTGTGCTGCAAACGCAATGTTCTGGCAGCTGAGTTACAGGAACACTGTTTCCACCGTTTGAGCTACAGGAACACAATGATCTTAATGTCTTGTTCCTTTCAAGGAGAATCAATGTGTTTACCTGAAACCAATTTGTTTCCATTGTTTAAATGAGCAAACACTGTAATGAGTTCCTGCTGTTATTGTCTTTTGCAAATCACTTGGAGCAGATTGTCCATCATTCATCTTCATTTAGCAGTGTATTCGTATTGTGTTTCTATACAGTAGATATAACTGACTCTAAGAAATGGATCCATTTCAAATCTTTCTTGACAGTATTGATTAGGTTTCAATGCAAGATGCATTTCATGCATGACGGAATCACACTGATTTTATGATCTGCGGCAACATTTGTAGGTATATGACGATGGGCGCTCAGTCTATCTGGTGACAGAGCTGCTGAAGGGTGGAGAGCTACTGGATAAGATTCTCAGACAGAAATTCTTCTCCGAGAGGGAAGCCAGTGCTGTGCTGTACACGATCACGAAAACGGTGGAATACCTGCATGCTCAAGGGGTAATTAACCTCTGGAGAACTTACACCTGAGGTTCTCAGCTCCACCGTAGTGTCAGAGGTTCTTAACTCTGGCCCTTTAGGTCTACTTGAGGTCCCACAGAGTTTAGCTCCAACCTGCTTGTAACGTTTTAGTAGTCCTGAAGAGCTTGATTTAGATGTTGTTTGATCAGATTAGTGGACCTTGAGGGCCAGAATTAGTGGACCAGAGTTAAGAACCTCTGAAACTATGGTGGAGGGCATATTAATGCCTTTAAGATACAAAACTGTACTGTACTGCATTGTACTGTGCACTTTAATATGTATGAAGAGTCAATATTCATAATAAATACATAAATTAAAGCTTTCCGTTCCTCATCAGGTGGTTCACAGGGATTTGAAGCCCAGTAACATTCTTTACGTTGATGAATCTGGGAATCCAAAGTCCATCCGCATCTGTGACTTTGGCTTCGCCAAGCAGCTGAGAGCAGAAAACGGTCTACTGATGACCCCATGTTACACTGCTAACTTTGTGGCCCCGGAGGTACGCTTGTCTGTTTTGTGTGTGCTGGTGACACCGTTTTCTGTAAAGCAAATGTTCTTGATCAGAGCAACTCTCTTTGGTCTCCAGGTGCTGAAGAAACAGGGTTATGATGCTGCCTGTGACATCTGGAGTCTAGGTGTCCTTTTGTACACAATGTTAACTGGGTAAGTCTGTACATTTATGTTTGACATTGTCTTTAAAAAGATGATTTAAAAGGGATTTTTAAAAAGTTGTTCTATTATGACAGAGTTGGGTTTTTTTCAGATTTACTCCGTTTGCTAACGGCCCAGAAGACACACCAGAGGAGATTCTGGCTCGGATTGGCAGTGGGAAGTTTTCTCTCACAGGTGGATGCTGGAATTCGATTTCAAATGAGGCCAAGGTGAGTGTGGAAACGCTCAGAGCAACCAATATATTTGACAGAAAGTCGTGGTCTTACTGGACTTTGAAGCACTGCATTCTAAATTTGATTGGACACTGCCGTGAACAGGATATGATGTCACAGTCAAGGGCTTGATTTTAAAGGAGTACTGCATTCAAAATTTGAAAAAAAAACACCTGCTTCACTTTTCAGTCTAATCTTTTCTTTGTTCTTTTATTAGTCACAAAGCATCTCATCATATGAATTTGCAGCTCATAATTACTGTTCCTGTAGCTCAGCGGGTAGAGCATTGTGTTAGTAGCGTAAAAGTTGTGGGTTTGTTTCCCAGGGGAGTACTTACAAAATGTATAACTTAAATGCACTGTAAGTCACTTTGGATAAAAGCATCTGCGAAATGCATAAATGTAAATTACTCAAAACTGTGTATGCATATGAATATTGCTTAACGGAGCACAAAACAAATGGCATGACCGCCCCTTCACTCTAACACACTCCTTGTGGCCATTGGTAAAAAAAAATATGACAACATTTATTATGTTTATTATGTTTTTATAGGACTTGGTGTCTAAGATGTTGCACGTGGACCCCCATCAGAGGCTCACGGCTGCGCAGGTGTTAAGACATCCCTGGATCATTCACAAAGAGCAGCTCCCCAAATACCAGCTTAACAGACACGACGCCCCCCATCTGGTTAAGGTTTGGTCCTGAATTTAAACCTAAATATTGTAGAACGCCCTTGTCTTGCTGAAGCCGTTTCCACAAATTTGGAGGTGCATGATTTCTTTAATTACCATTGGATGCCCATGCATAAAGATTTAGTAACTACAATATGTGCACATAATTTTGGCCATGTAGTGCTTTACCTGTCAAAATGCAACAGGGCAGGTTCAATTCAGCAAGGTTTGTGTTAAATCTTTTCTCTTGTAGGGGGCGATGGCTGCCACCTACTCTGCCTTGAATAGGAATATTCCCCCAGTGCTGGAACCCGTGGGTTGTTCTGTTCTTGCTCAGCGCAGAGGGATGAGAAAGCTGACCTCCACTGCTCTATGAGTGCATACCTGCCACCTCCAGCCGTTACCTCTAGCTTGGTTTGAGCACAGCCTAAACTCAGCAAGGCCCCAGAGAAAAACGTTGATTCTGATGACCCCTGGTGGACAGTCACAATCTTCCTTCTCTGATTACTACGTGGGCCAATGAAACTTCAACACCAGTACAGTCGCTGCTGCCTCCAAACACAAACCACTGAAGAATCAGGGGAATTCTGTGACTTATATTTGTGCGGCAAACACTTTTGAGTACAGTATGATACATGAGAATAAATCTGCAGACATATTGTATCTCAATCATTGTGTAAAGCTAAGAAATTGATGTATTCAGAAAAGATGAGGGATTTTAGTCTGCAAGCTTATGATGTAACAAATCTGTTTGTTTAGCCTGCACATAGTTGAGAAACTCCAGTTGTATGGGGATGTTATGTAAGGTTTTATGATTTCAGGTCAAAACTGAAAATTCTTATGTTATTTTGTTCTAACTAAAATCTTTTGCACTTGTCCAATATCCCAAATCTGGAAAACCACTGACATTATACACATATGTTGCCCCACTGAGTCATATGGCTATGGTGTTTAAGCAAATTTTATTTTCATAGTTATTCTTAACCAACCAACTCAGAAGCCCCTTCTTAGAGTCTCAGAAGCCCCTTCTTAGAGTCTCAGAAGCCCCTTCTTCGAGACTCAGAAGACCCTTTCTAGAGCAGTCACTAATTTCTTAAAGATTGTATGATGGTTGATTGTGTCAGCTTAACCTTTTTTTACATAACCACATGTGAAATAGGTCCAAAGCACAAAATCACAGTGGAGGCCTGTATGTAAGCAGCACAGAATGTCAAACGGAGAACTCAGGTGAAATGCAATACATAACAGAACAGAATAAATAAGCTGGCAAAAATGTATACAGCTGTATCGCCTCACCTAAAACCTGCTGACCTGTGTATCTGTTGTATTTAGAAAAATATTGAATTGCTCAGAGATATATGTAGTGACGATTATTAGTGACTACACACAGCCTGGGCATATTTTTATAAATGTGCATGGGCAAAATGCTATATTAGCTAGTAGCGCTGCGGAAGTGGATATGGGCGTGATTGAGGATGTTTTCCCATTTTTTTTAACCACTGCTTGGTTTGCAGTTGTTTTTCCCTGAGTATGTTTAAATTTGTTTCAGTGTTGTACATATTCTTTTAATCTCTTTTCACGTCTTCTGGAATAATGCTGGAAAAATGTTGCTGTCTATGTAAGCAAGCTGCTATCTTGTTCTTTTTGTACAGATAGAAAATAAAGGTTTGCCATTTTTACAAAATTTCTTTGCAAATTTATCATTCAAGTCGGTAATGCTTGGTGAATTGATTGTTGGTTCAGCAATAACTTAACTGCATCTGCCAGAGGAGGGGAGGTGCCCTACGAGTGATGTTTAGCGATATGAAGTTATCGACATAGTTTAAATAAAGATTGCAACATAAATGTAAACGTCAACATTTTATTTTGAAACCTTACAGGGAAAACAGAGGTATTTGAAAAGAAAATGCAACCATCTGACCTAAAACATCTTTGTTTTTATGAAATGCATCTTTCTAAACACAACTCAGCTAAACATTATTATTAATACTGATACCACAGTAACAATATTTATGTTTCCCTATCATGATTAAACCAAAACGTCGCACAACATATTAAGACACACAATACTGTAGTTTTATAACAAATTTATATGCAAGCTGTTGAATAATGTTCCTGTAGCTCAGATGGTAAAGCATTCAGCACAAAGGCTGTGGTTTCGATTCCCAGGGAACACATACTGATCCAATGTAAAGCTTGAATGCACTGCAAGCTCTCTGGATAAAAGTGTCTGCTAAATGCATAAATGTAAATGCAATACTTTGTTTACTTGACAGTGCACATTTGAAAATTAGATTAGGTCCTTTATTGTAACTCTAAACCAGAGTAAAGCAGAAAATCAGTAAACAAAACAGCCTAATCAATAAACAAATGCTGAAACTATAAGCACGCCATGTTAATCTATCATACAGTATGTTTAAAAAAAGAAATATGTTATGAAAGCCACAAGTGGATAACTAATATTCCTCAGGCTTACTGAGTGAGTGCTTTGTCCTTGCTTTTCTCCTTCTCCATGATTTTCTTGGAATGTTCCTCTTCCAAAACAATCTACTCCATCACCTCAAATGCTGATGAAACCACTGCTGAGGTTACTGCTGATGGACCTCCTTCACTTTCAGCCGGAACATTCACTTCATCTTCATTAATCAGTTTCATTCCAGCTTCCTCCTGCATCTCAGTCATGTGCTCACTGTGTGAACCACCTGTGCTTGTTGCTTCTTCAGAGCTGTTATGTTGCACAGGCACACTGGCCTGGCTCCTTTTTGTGTCAATTTCTTGCTCCTCTGCTTTCAGCTCACTCTTTTGCTCATGGCCGAGCATGTGTATTGCGTAACTTCTCTGCGTGAGATAGATTTTGCAGACTGAACAAAAGTATGGGGTTACCATGTTGTGTTTGTCCATGTGTTTGATATAGCTGCTGACTTTGAGAAAACTGTTGTTGCAGACCTTACACCAGAGTTTGTTATTAGCGTGACATTGTCTGATGTGCTGAGTGAGGAAGCTTTTGGAGGGAAAGCTCTTGTCACAGACGGGACAAATGCTTGCTGTTCTCCAGGAGTGGTGTTTCATGTGAGCAGCGAGAGCCACTTTGTAGCCGAAGCGTCGAGGACAGAGGTCGCAGGAGAACGGCAGGGCATCTTCGTGAACTTTCTGATGAGCTTTCCAAACAGCTTCATCCACAAAGTCCTGTCCACACTGGTGACACATGAAACTTCGATCAGAATTCGTATTAGTGTGTACAGCTTCGTGTTGCAAAAGGAGACCCATATTTGGAAACCTCTCTCCACAAATTGAACAAATAAAATTCCTCTCTTTAACTACTGATTCAGTTTTTTGTTTTGCATGCCTAGCCCGTCGATGCTTCGTAAGGGTACGTCTACTGCGAAACCTCTGCCCACATGTTACACAACTGATGATTTTGACTTTAACGCCACTTTCTTTAATGTCGACATTTACGGTTGAAATGCCATTTTTTCTTTTCTTATCTTTCCCTTCAATACCTTCCTGTACATCCATATCTTCAGTAATTGCCAGCTCACTTTCTTCATCTTTAACACTGTCATCCAGTGAGGAGTTCTGCTCCTCTTGGGGCGTCACGATGTCATTTAAATCGTATTCAACTGGCTCCTCTTTCACACAGGCAAGTGAAATGGTCTCGGAAATGGTAAGTGTGCACGTGTCACCTGTCTCCTGTAAAATAAAGCAATGCAGAGATTCAAAATGTTTATTTATCACATACATAGTTACAGGCAGGATACAACTTATGAAGTGTAAAACTGGTCTGATCCACAGACTATGCAGAGTATATAAACAAAAACATTAACAAATTTGAAGTAAATTTAAAGTGCATATGATAATATTAAATATATGTGTGTGTATATATATATATATATATATATATATATATATATATTAATAAATATTCAGATATACAGACTCTGATATACAGATTTGAATGCATAATGCATAAATGGCATAATAGCAAATAAAATGTTTAGTTTTTGGACTTGCCTCGTTGTGTATCCTGTTTCCAGTCTCAGGGGCTCGATTAACAGAGAAGATTGTGGGTACAGCATCCACACTTAATATTTTGCACGTACTGTAACCCAGATCCAGTCTGAAG
Organism: Chromobotia macracanthus; assembly: GCA_036877525.1. Lineage (NCBI taxonomy): Eukaryota > Metazoa > Chordata > Actinopteri > Cypriniformes > Botiidae > Chromobotia > Chromobotia macracanthus. Next base: position 417,423 of record JAZGTH010000039.1, on the reverse strand, counting down.
TAGCTTTCCTCGGAGAAATGATCACCGCACACTCGGTTTGAAGCACAGACGTTTTCTCCATTACTGTCTTGCAGAAACTTTATCCACACATTGCGTCTTTTCGGATCCTCCGGTAAAATATAATGAATAATCGCATCCGATCGGTTCGGACAACCGCCGACAGCACACTTGTGTACCATATTGTTCACGATCCACCAGTATATCTGCTTTAAACGAAATTAAAAGTTTAAATTGTGCAACTTTAGTTCTTGAAACAGGTTGTTATATGCGCTTTAATTAGTAGACAATTAACGTTTTTAAGCAAGGATGATGACAATAAATCCGCAAGTTTTTTTCCTGACGTTCACTGACGTTAATGACTCAATAGCGCCACCTATGAAAAAGGAGGACAGAGATTTTTACCATGTAGACCAATACACATTTTACGTTTAAATATAATAACATATATAATTATTTTATTGCAGTTTGACTTTTGAATTACTCTGAAGTCGTTTAAAGAGCATTTAAGAAGTCATTTGAGAAGTCTAAATCCATTTGCTATATGTAATACTATGGATACTTAAATCAATGAATGCATATACATGTTATATAAACATGTTTTTATATAATAAAATTATAAATTATGTTAAGACAACTATGTGGAACTGTTCCAATTAGCGTTGACCTGGATCGGTTGTAAATAAAGTTGAGCTGTTGAAAGCGTAGATGTGCGCATGCGCTATCCTCAGCTTTTCTGTCTAGCGGCTTTGATCACCTCACGGCTGCTCGTTTGAGAAGTAAAATAATCAATTAATGATTATCGTTCCCTGTCGTTTCTGAACATTACACGAGAGTTGTCGACTTTGTGAAGAGAATATGCCGAAAAACAAAGGTAAGACTTTCTTTAATGATAATAACGTGAGATGTTAGCTTCGACTTTAGCCAACAAGGTAAGACGACAAGGTTCTTGAGCTTGATTTTTAGTGTAGCATCGTGTTGTCGATTATTTTCACTTTACAAAGATGAATCTGTTTAAAAACACGAACAGTCACATATAAGATCGTAAATACAATATAAATCTCGTAGAAAAGAAAGTTGTCCGTCTTTCTCTATTATGTGTTACGCAGTTACAGTAATGGCACATTATGAGGTTTAATGTGGTAATCTATAGCTCCATCTGAACACTTTATGTTTGATCAGATAACTTAACTAATTGTATATGGTGTATATATATGTATATTAAATATATACATATACACACACATATATATATATATACATACATACATATACACTATAATGTTGTGTGTAACATGTTTTTCTTGTACTTTATTCGTACTTTAAGGCAACAATTTACAAGGCTGACTCACATTTTTAATCACCCTGTATGATGTGTTAATTATTTAAATGGAAAAGCTGCTTTTACACTGACTTAATGCTGGTTTAATGTCACTTCAGTCCAGCTATAGCCACCATTTTTATAGCAGGTAGTTGATGATCACACTTGTTAATTTCATGTTTTAGAGGTTGACAATATTTCTGCATGTTAATCTTACATAGTCATTGAATTGTTTCATGAAAATTTAAATGTATCATTAAGGCGTCTTATTCAATATTCATACTTGTGTGTGTGCAGGTAAAGGAGGTAAAAATCGGCGACGTGGTAAGAATGAAAATGAATCGGAGAAGAGGGAACTGGTGTTTAAAGAGGATGGACAGGGTATGTTGTAATACTTCTAATAAACCTTCATGGTGTAGGACTTTAAGCTTAAGCTAGGAGACATTATCAGCTTTTAATAGTACAGTTTGTTCTGTCTTCCAGAATATGCTCAGGTCATTAAGATGTTGGGGAATGGGAGATTGGAGGCCATGTGCTTTGATGGAGTCAAACGGCTTTGTCACATTCGAGGAAAGCTCCGGAAAAAGGTGCAATTTACAGCTCCAGTCTGTAAAGCTTCAGGCTGAATGCAGATTCCGCACTTTGTAATCACTGTGTGAATGAGGTGGATTGTGGGTCTCAGGGGAATGACAGAAAGGGTTAAACCAATCAGTCAGTATCATCTGATGAAGCTGATTAACTCGTAATTAATGTATGTATGACATCTTACTCAGAAGTATTCTGCATAGGGCACAATAATATTCTAAAATAAATACAGGCAGACTGTATAACCTATTTGTCCTTATTGAAATATTAGTTTTAACACTTTCTTGCCTTTTTGTCATTTAGGTTTGGATTAATACATCTGACATCATACTCATTGGATTAAGGGATTACCAGGTTTGTTTGTTAAATATTTATTAGTAAATTACACATGGCTGTTTTGCTTTTCAAAGTAAATATATTTAAATATATTCCAGGTTGCCTCGAGATAAAATTAATTTACTGCGTTTTGGCACTTAAAATGATTCTGAAACTACAAAGTTATTTTGTGTGAGCATTTTTAGGAGTGAGTGAATATCTGAGATTAAATTCTAAACTCTTGTCAGGATAACAAAGCAGATGTCATTTTGAAGTATAATGCGGATGAGGCTCGGAGTCTGAAAGCCTATGGAGAGCTTCCAGAACATGGTCGGTATATTCCCTATCTAGGAAACATTATCTGTGCTAGACAGTTCTTAATTGTAGAAGGTTATTGGCTTGCAAGATGTGAGTGTTTTTGCTGCACTGAATAAAATGTCCTGTCACTTTAAATTCTCACTGTTGGTGCATTGCAGCCAAAATCAACGAGACCGATACCTTCGGGCCTGGGGATGATGACGAGATTCAGTTTGATGACATCGGAGATGATGATGAGGATATTGATGATGTAAGTACTCCGATGTCTTCACAAAGCTTAAAGATTATGCGTGTCTTATAGTTTTAATAGTTTCTACAGTGTTTGAAAACGCATGACATCCATCATTCTTCTGATGGCAGTCAAGGAGAGTGTTTGGATATTTTTTTTTCTTTTTTTGTGCAATTTGGATTTATTAAAAGCTGTTATATCCGTCTAATATCGTAAATCTTTTTCATGCCTTGTTTGGGTTAGTATTTCTTCGAAATACTTTGAGGAACATATAACAGTTTAGCCTCCTTAATCCATTCTGTGGCAGTGATGCAAGTACGTGAGTTAACTGTCGGTGCAAATGATGGTTGCAAAGATGCCTGTTGTCATGACAATGCTCCATCCCTTCTCCAGATCTAAGAAGAAATTGGGAAGCAGCAGAATCGGAGTCTTCACATACGCCCGAAGGCACCCCTCCAACATCGTACACAGAAGCGCACGTTTTAGATTTCTGTGACCAACCACATGACTGCATTTGTCACCTTTAATCCATTTTGTTATCTTTTAATGTATTTATATTGATTTCACATGAAGTGGAATTTAGCTACATAATAAGTACAGAATCTCTGGATTCGCAATAAAAAGATAACCAATTTTAAGTTTGGTCTTGCAGTCTGTATACTAATAGAAGTGTCTGAAAGCTCTGTAATTAAGAAGAAAAGCTGGTACGTTTAAAATGCCTTCATCTTTTTGAATGTTTTTTTCAAATCTCCTATTATTCACTGAGCACACAATAACGCATTAGTCAGTGTGTTTGTTGTTCTTACAGCCTGCCTCAGGTTAGCTCCTTGTTCCAATAATCAGTGATTTTCTTTTTAGTACATTTTTTTTTTGTCTGTTAGTAATGAATGCACATCATTTTACAGGGCTGCAAAATTTATGAAAGAAGATTTTTAATGCCCAGAGTGTTTGTAAGCTAGTGGAGACTTTTTTACTTTGTGAAATGATCACTCACAAAACAAACAACCAGAATGAGTATTTTTGAATAAGCTCTCAGAATTCTAGTATTTTGAGTTCTTGCTGAATTAGTCCTTTAAAAAGTGCATAACAGTTGTGGGTTAAAACCTATTCATTTTAAGGTTCTCATTTTGTTAAGATAATGGTAAATGCTTTTTGTCCTCTGTTGCTTTTGATCAGGGACCTGTGATTTCGAAATAAAATTGAACATTTAAAACCACAACTCCAAAAATTTGTAGTTTAAACTTGAATTTTTTTGTCATTGTCCAAAACAGTTTCTATTACAATTATATAGTACATAATATAGTATGTTGTTATATAGTATGTTTACAATTATATAGCGATCGTTGATCAATCCTGTTGTAGTATCCCCAGGCTTTGTTTTATTCTAATGGCCAGTTTGTTTAGGGTTGGAAAAACTCAATTTTGTTCTATGTATTTGTACAAAGTAATCTCATGATTTTTGTCTGAGGTGTTTTGTGCTACAGTACATGGGTGTAAAGGTTATTGGTATGAGTATTAAAAAGGTGGTATAATTATAGTAAGTCTGGATGTGTCTGGCCATAGGCTTGGTGCTATTAGTCATTGTGTTTCTGTCTGCTTGTCACGTGTGTTGCAGTGTGAAAAACAAAGGTAGCCTCAGACAGATGTTAACACAGGGAATGTGGTGTGGAAAAAGCCCACAGGTCCTTCGTGGCATGTCATCTGTGGTATGTTGTTAGAAATCGTCTATGACATGATCCCTGGAGGCGTAGCGAGTACCAATGTTATGCTTGAAATATAGGAATGTTTTTTTTACATAAGCAGAGCTGTGTGTTTAATTCAAGTTCAATTCAACTTGAACTTGAATTACAATGTTGCATTGTTTCAAAGCAGCTTTACATATGATGAAAAGAAAAGCACAAAAAACTTGGTTGGAAACTGGAATTTCGGAATTGGAAAATTTTGAAATATGTATAACACAAAGAATACAAAACACAAGGTATTACTGCAAATTGTACATTTTAAAATATTAGTAAAACTAATTAGTGGTACTAAGATTGTAATCGATATATGCACATAAAGCTGACTGAACAGATGTTCTTTACAACACATTTGAACCATACGAAAGCTCATACCTATCCCACTGGTTTATAAGAAGGTAACATATGCATACAAAATAACACATATTTGTGACTGCAAGTACACAGTAATTCAACAAGAGAGCTATGGTCTGAATGTATACATGTATGTATGTATATATATATATATATATATATATATACACACACGTATATACATACACGTGTATACACACACACGTATATACATACACGTATACACACACACGTATATACATACACGTATACACATGTATATACACAAATGTATATACATACACATATACACACATGTATATACATACACATATACACACATGTATATACATACACATATATACACATGTATATACACATACATGTATATATATGTATATACATGTGTGTATATGTGTGTGTGTATATATATATATATGTGTTGTATATGTGTATATATGTGTGTATATGTGTATGTATATACGTGTGTGTGTATATACATGTGTGTATATGTGTATATATGTATATACATGTGTGTATATGTGTATATATGTATATACATGTGTGTATATGTGTATATATGTATATGAACACAATTATTACGTGAGCTGTCCTGTTTCCATATATAGAACTGTATACATTATGACGTAATGCATAGCTCGTGGGTGCATCGCTTACGCGCGCTTGCGCTCCGCACGCAGAGATCGGTCGGGTGTGTTGTCATTTATCAGGACTTTGTGCTCTGTGGTTTTGCCATCGCTGTTGGTACGTGAAGAGGACGCTGGAGAAGCTGTTCTGCTGTTCATGTCGTTTTGATTTTCATACACACTCGGTGTGCGATCATAACGTGAGCCTTCTGTTGTGGAGCCGAGATGTTTTCTGCATAGGAATACATTTGCGCAATACGTTCACGCAAAAAACTGGAAATGGCAACAGTCGTGGAAAACCCGGCAGGTAGGTTTTGTCATATTTCTTTTTCTCTCCGTGATTTGTTTTCGGGATGAAAATAGGAAAAACGAGCATCTTGAGCTGTTGTCATGGAAACAGTCTGCTGGGATGAGAGCAGGATGGATACCCCAAGACTGACCTGTGCAGGTGACCACAACTGTACCTTTAACATGGAAATGATAATTGTCAAAGAATCAATATTGTTTCATGACATCCTTGTAAAGCTGCATATTTGAACACATTTATGCGTGAATTAAGAGCAAACTTCTTTACTATTCCTTTTAAAAAAAACCTCTTTGAGGAAGAATTTTAATTATCATCATGATGTATTTCAGTTTGGTTTTTAAAAATGTGTTTTGCAAATTCTGTATAACTTATGTACATATAACATGGTTAATCTTTGGTTAGAAATAACATCTCATCCATTTGTAGTCAGACACCTTTTTTACACCTTATGTTTTAAGAGATTTTTAATTAAGAGTTTACCGCACATAAACTGCTGTGCTGTATAAATGTTTGGTGTTTTTTTTCTATAGAAAAAAACAAAAAGCAAAGCAATTTGCCATCAGCTACATTAAACAGTCTTTAGATGAAGATTTGTAGGGAACTGACAGTCTGTGCCGCAGGCTCCACTATAAATCATGTAAAATCACAGGTTGTGTTCCTCTTAAGCATTTTGCATCTATTTGCATACCATTATACAATTAAACCCAATTGTTTTGCATTGTTACATTTGGTCCCCCCAATCTTGGCTTGTGTAAAGGCGTGTTTATATTTATGTGCTTAAATTTTTTTTTTTTCCAAGATGGCTGTTCCAAAAAGGACAGAATTCGACTGGCCAAAGAAAAGCGAGAGGAAAAAGACCGGAGCCAAGGTGAGCTCATGCCGCAGATCTGTTTCAGACATTGCCTGCGTTAAAGCCACATTTAATCCCTAAACGAATTCCTGACACAAAGTTAAAGGAAAGGGCAATAGACTGCAGGTCCATACATCACTGAATCCAATGGCACTTGAACAGCAGAAGACTTCTTATAATACCCCTAAGTGCTTAGTATAACAAAATCAGTATTGTCAGCAGACAGAGAGAGGCTTGGCCTTCATAGTATCAGGGCAGAATCAATCTATAGAGTCATCCATGTCCATCCCCCTCTGTGTCTCTGTAGCTGTGCGTGAACAAGCTCTTTGGGAGAAGCAGCAACGTGCGCAGCAGCAGTACGTGCGCTCGCTGGAGGAGCGTGGCAGGCGTCTGGAGGAGCAGAGGCAGAAGGAGATGCTCCGTCGATCAGCCGTGGAGGTGAAAAGAAGGCAGCGCATGGAGGAGGAAAAGGTCAGGGGTCACAGCCGAGCTTAACATTCTGGTTATGTATAAATTTCAGCAAATTTTAATGTGTAGGCTCATATTGACCCCAAATCTGTTTTAATATATGATAAATAAATCAAGTTTTACCTACCCTATATTTTCAAAAAATATTACAACCAAAAAATAATTTTTTGTGAGGTAAAGCAGAACCGAGAAATATTCTGCATATAAAGTACGTTTTATTGTTTGTCACATAAAAAGAAGTTGGGGTCAAATTACCCCAGACATAATCAATTGGCTAAAATTGTGTACAGACATTTTGACATTTACAGGCAACAGGAAATCAAAGTTGACCTTGTTTACTGCTTGTTCTTAGTCTTGTTGTGCTCCACCTGCAGTATGAAATGACTTTACGGCTGACATCACCTAGGCCAAGATTACATGGCTCATGGTCCATGAATGACACGTATCAAAGCACCATGTATCACATCTGACACATCACTTCAGTATATTACCACATGAGTACTTTTTGTAAGTGTCAAATGTCCTATTGTTGTTGGTGACATCATACTAGGCGACACCATACTTGAGTTTTCCTGTAGCTCAACCGGTAAAGCATGGTGCTAGCAACACCAAAGTCAATGGTTTGATTCTTAGACATGTATTCTGATAAAAATGATTGCTTTAAGGATGAAAGAATCTGCCAAATGCATAAAAGTATGTTAATGTTTCATAGTGCCATTATGACACAATGCAGAGCCCTTGTTTGAAAAGGAATACATTTTGTTGTTTGTGCCTAGTCTTATGTGAAATTTAACCTCTTAGAGTTCTTACCCTTTTGACACTGTATTTTGTCTTAACAGGAAAACAAGTCTTTGCTTATATTGATTGAAAACTAGCCTTCCCCCCATTCAGATGTTGTAATTATTGGTGACTCTCTCTGGGGTGTTCGTATGACATCACTATTCCCGATATCCATTCTGAACTGACATGTACAAATCAAATTACCCTGCGCTAACACAGTGTGTCATAGTAATGGTGTGTCTGACGAAGGACATCTTATGCAAAATACCGTCATTAAAAAAACAGTTCACCCAAAAACAAAAATGCTTCTTTCGTTACTCACCCTCATGTAACTCCAAACCTTTTTGACTTATTTTTTGCTTCTGAGCAACACAAAAGAAGATATTGTGAAGTATGTCATTAACCAAATAACAGTGGCACCCATTGATCTCCATGGTATGGACACGAAACCACTGAGACATTTTTCTAAATATCTTCCTTTGTGTTCCACAAACGAAAAAGTCAAATAGGTCTGGAATAATGTGAGGGTCAGTAAATTATGGGAAAACAATTTGGGGGGTACTATCCCTTTTTTACACTCCTTATGATTTCTTACTGGATGCCTACTGGAGTTAAGGGATGGATGAGTGCTTGGTCTGTAGGGTTTAGGGCAGATTCTGAATATGTGATGTGTCAGTGTTCTTAATTTAGACTGTCTATTAGTGCTGCTGCTTTAATGTCTAGTCTTACTAGACATTAGCCTGCCCTCTTTATGTCCACCTGCAGAGAGTTTGCAGTGTAAGCCTCCTAGTTTTATAATAAGCCCTTCGCTTACAGAGCTACGAAACCATTTATCACCCTCTTCATCTGAATCTTCTTCATTAGAGGGATCCAATGAAAACAATGAGATGTGACAGGGGAATGTAAGAAGGAATACAAACGTCATCTTTAAGCGATATCTGTTGGAGTAATGGCACCTCTTATTTTTTTGTACTGTTTGTAATGTATCGTACAGTAATGTAAAGTGCAAAAGAGCTTTTGAAAAGGCACTATATTAATAATTATAAATATTATAATTATAAATATGTGTCTGAAGCTTAGTGGAAATTATACAAAAATATTTGAATGACACAACTAACCAATAAGATTCAAGTATTCCTAAAAAACTGTTATTATTGCATGGTATTACACATTTATTTGCTTGTGGAATTGTTGCAACCTTGGAAGCTGGGCCATTTTCAATAGTAAACATCAATGCTTTGGGATCGAAAGGGTTACGCCTGAATCAATCAAGATGTTATGTGTGAAAACATGGCTCCGGCACTAGCTAGTGGAGGGAGGAGAATGGAGGAGAGAACAGGGTGGGGTGGATGGAGGGGGCAAATGAAAAGGAATCATTTGTAAGGGCTTCCTGATTTCACTGACGCAACCTGTATCATTACAATATGATTATAATACTCAGACTGTGTGCTTACCCATTTGTGTCAGCTGCTGGGGTAAGGGGGTGGGTGGAGTTATATGGGTCTGTCTGGCTGAATGCTCCTCAATGCAGTCACCTGGGAGGAGAGAGAGAAAGAGAGAGAGAGAGAGAGAGAGAGTCACTAAAACAGGGTGAGGCAAGAGAGAGAGAGAGATAGAAACAGAAAGGAAGGCCCTCTTATTTTGCTTGCACGCATACGGGGAGGAAAACAGGAAGAGAGGGAGTCAGAGAAGGGTAGGCGAGGTGGTTGCCATGGAGGAGCTAGTCTCATCTCCATCCTTTCGGCGCCGTAGCGACAGCTCGGTCAAAGAGTCTCTTTTCTTCCCCGTTTCGGAACGCAACGAACAGGAGCGGCTGGAGGCTCTGATGCGGCGCTCACTGGAGCGCAACCCGCAGGCGGACCAGAGGCCCAAGCGCTGGACCTGGGGCGGACCTCCCGGAGCCTGCGAGGGTGAGTTGCTTGAGGAGAGATGCTCGGTGTGTGTGGGAATCAGATAGGAAGAAGGAAAAACAGGGTGTGCAAAATGCACTGCGGTTTTAAAGAAAAGGACAGACATGGAGAAAAACAGCAGCGGTGGGGCGAGGCATGGAAATCAGCAGAGCTTGTGAGATGCAGCCACTCCTTGTGGGCAGCTGCAGTGTCACAAATCTGCCCGACTCTGGTGAGCGGCTGCAGGGAAGCTCGGTCTCAAGGTTAACGCTGACTGATCAGTATCCAACACCCAGGGGTACCATAAATCGTCTGTGCAACATCTCTGTCGCCCGGAGCAGAGGGCAATTTGGACTGTTTTAGCTGGAAACAAACACCATAAACTGTGTTGTCACTGTGCCTGCGCACAGCATGCTGAACTGCGTAGCTGGAGGCTTTCTGCTGTGTCAATGTTGCGCTCCTACAAACACCATGCAGTACTGTTAACATTTTGCTATGCAAGCCTGTAACTCTCCTCCTAAGAAGCAGACAAACATCCCTTTCTGTGTTTCTACTGTTTTCCTGACAGATGCAAAAGCACTACCCAGATTCTGTGGTGCATTTATAATTACATCAATTATTCACTCTGCACAGCCCAAAAGAGAGCAGTATTAACAGCTTAATCTGTTACTCATTTTACTTGCTAGAATTTTTTGCATTTGTTTGATTATGCATTGTGGGTTAAGGCATATGATTAACAATTCACTTATTGGCCGCCCTTGGGGAACATGATGCTTCCAGAAAATCCGATATGATCACAGTCATCGGCTGCATGCTGCGCTCTGGGTTATTTCATCTCGCAGTGGTTCATATTATGACTATTGCTTTTATTAGCAAAACTACTTTCATTTTTTAAACTCCCTGCTGGAAGTAATGCAGCTCTCCATCACATAAAAACTGCTGAGTGGATTGGTATTTCACAGAGACACAACATTTGGAAGTGACTTTTATTTTGTAGCTTATAATTCACTGTGATCTTGTGAAATACGTTGTGCAGAGCTCACGTGCCTGTCCTTTCTCTGCTTTGCATCACCTGTTGTACAGGTGATCCTAAGATAGCCCCGCCTTCTCCTCCTGCTTCTGCCTTCTTAGCCAATGACCCTGCTGCTCACCATCCTGCCAGCAAATCCAAGAACGGTATTGACTTCCTGCCGCTTTGTATGTCATCACACTTCCCTAAAGATGTAGTCACAGTGATTATGATGTTGTGATGTTTGCATGTGCATGACGTCTTGCATAGTCCCTGTGTATTGGATTTCACATCTTGTATACTTGCTCTCTCAAAGCAGTTTCCCATTCATTTACCTTGATTCTGTTTTTTTCTTGTTGCTATGGTGATTTTTGGAATTAGGGTTGCTTGTTATGGCAAAAATTAGTATTGCCGATCCTCATACTGAGCGTAATGGGATTAAGTACATATTGCTGTACAGACATTATTGATATTAAAATCACTGTGACGTATACTGAAGCATGACTTAAGCTATATCTCAGAGAGGACTGGGCTTATTTGAAATCTGAGAATCCAAAAACCAAGATACACACCTTTAAAAAATGTGATGTTTCAAACATATAGCATGATTGGCAACTCTTTTGACCTTTGCCAATAAGGAGCCACCAGAACAACTACAAATAACCAATAGGAAATTAAAGCAGTTTTTCTTAAGGTAAATGTAAGCAGTGTGTTGATGAGAAAATGAACGGATTTAGGCACTTAACTTCCATAACAGAACATAGAGTTACATTTATCAGCTAGAGAGTCTGTCATATTCTTTTCATCCCAGTAACGGGTCCGGATGCACATCAGGAAGAATTAGTAATCCGGATGGGCCTGGAGCTGTATTACACCCCCTAAAGAATGCACAGGGGCTCTCATCTGTTCCCTGATTTGATATGCAGGCTCACTTCCCAGTTTGACAGACTCTCCTGCAAGTCCCACAAGAAGTTTAACACACAGCTACTGCAGATATATTATCACCTGCACAGGACAAAAGTGACTCCTATGAAATCATTGCCTGCTGCTCTCCAAAACCTTCTGATCATTGTAAATATTAATCCCCAAGTGTGCACAAATTATTAATTAGGAAAAAATGCCTCTTCAAAATTGACTCGTACACTGATCAAGAAGCTTAGTGTTGTTGTCTTATCATTAAAATTTCTAAACATCTCTAAAACAAGACACTCTTAATACATGAAAAGCAAAATGCTCTTGTTTTTAGAGAAATCTGGTTAAGAAAAAGAACATTTCTTTTTTTACCCCACTTTAATTGCCTGGCAGACATTGTATAAACGTGTGAAGACAGGTATAACTTTTGCTTGTCAAGTATTGTGTCTTTTTGAAAGATGTGTAGATACGTTTTACTCGTTTTAGAATTTTTGTGCAGTGTATCTGTATGTCTCTGATAATATCCCTTCCATCTTGTCTAAATGCTTGTTTCTGTGTCCTGTGTTGTTCCTGTGTTTTATTTCCCCCTGGAATTTCCCATAATGCATTTCACTGCAGTGGAAGATTTTATGATTCTGCCTGAGTCTCCAGACTCTTCCCTGAGCAGAAATTTCTCCTCCTCTGCTACTTTACCCAATATGACAGAAAGAGGCAAGTGTCTTTGCATTTAGAGTTACTATTTAATTCATTTCGATTTCTGCCCCACCCCTATTTGCTCCTTTGTCTTCCCGTGACCTCCGACCCCTCAGTCTCTTGTCTTTGTTCTCGATTAGCCTCGCCCAGCCCTCACAGATCTCCTTACAGAGCTTCTCCCAGTAGAGCCGAACGCAAGAAGGTCAGCATGTCATTCTGCGGACCTCTGGATGATACCAAAGGATCAGCCACAACTCTGAAAACTCCGCAGGTCTGGTCTGCATGGATGTGATGAAGATTCTTGTCAATAACAATTTTGTTAGATAGCTCAGATATGTTTATTTGGTGCACAGCACCGTGGGACACAACCCACAGAGGAGCCGGTTTCCTAGCAACTACACTGATCTTCTCAGATCTGTGCAGTTGTCCAGTCAGTCATAGATTTATAGCCCACAGCAGGAGGGTTCTCTGAAGATCCAGCAGGGGTGTGCGTAAACAGATATATGAGACATATAGGACTTCTTTTTAAAATGAAAGATATTCTATTTACCTGTGATACCTTGATTAGTTACTGTAGTCTATCAAAGATGAGGGAGTACATTTGAATGGTTGTTAACGTTACCAGCATGTGTTTCTAGGCAGGTTCAGGGTAGTTTATGCTGGTTAGCACTGGTCATTCTAGTAGAGCACAGAAAAATAAGATGGTGAAGCATATCGGCTGGAATAGTCTAGAATAGTGGAAGATGGTTGACCATGCTAATATTGCTGGTTGATATATTTTAAAAGTTTTGCAGTCATTTGCATGCTTTTTAGCAGGGTTGTGAAAGTTGCAGGGTCATGAAACCTCTTACTGAGAAAATCTTTTTAAAATCTTTATAACTGTTTATTTTGGTGGGAGCTAGGTTCCCAACTAACATGGAATGGTCTTAGAACGTTGCTAAAGTTCTCTAAACGTTCTCTTAAAGTTATCAAAAAATGTTCTTGCAGTAATGTTAGTAGACTGTTTTTAACGTTATATATCATATATTAATTAGTCCAGTCATTAGTGCAATGTTTTGAAAACGTTACAGAATTAAGAAATGTTTAAATAATGTTGTTATAACAAAGCAATAGCATTAATATGTCTAAAAAGTTGGACGTTTTGAACATTCCTAAAAATAACATTTTAAACCTTTTTGTTACTTAATGAAAACATTATGGAAATGTTCTTACAACCTAAAATTGTTCGCTGGGTTGTCTGAGAGACTATTACCATTAACTTCACCAGGTTTTTACTGCTTTGTGGCTTTGTTAAATCAGTAAATTAGGAACAACTCTAAACCCAATGTTTGTTTTTGCTATTTAGGCTGAGAAACCAGAAAAGAGCATCGCTCAAACCTTTACTGACTCCTCAATGAGAAAACTTGAGTCCCCAACAACACCCACCCGAAGTCCCTCAGCTCGCAAGAACCCCAGCACACCGAAAAGGTTTTCATGTTGTGTGATGTCAAATAAGCTAGCTACATGTTGTCATGCAATTTTTATTTATGATTAAAATGTGTAAATTCAGATTCATTGAGACTACATTATTACTTTGTAATTCAGATCAAAGTCATGTAAGAGCCGCATCCAGTCCCCGGCCTCCCCGGGGCAATACCCCCCTTCACCAATGAGACACAGAGCCACCACTCCATGCAAAGAGATCAAGGCATGGGAAGGGGAGGAGAAAGGGTCTTTGGAAAGTAAAGGCTCCAGCACTCTAGAGAGGAAGACCTCCAGAACAGAGAGAGTTCCAAAGTCCACAAGCAAGGAACTGGGACACAATGCAGGTAATGCAGGTTATTAAATGGAAACGTAAGGATTAAAAGGATCGAATCAACTGTTGTTTTTTTCCTGTCTACTTAAATTAATTATTAGGTTTTTATAATCTTAGTAAGGAAAGGTTAAAATACAGCCACAAACCCATTTTTATCACCAGATAACAGGGATATGCTCCAAAAGTTCTTTCAAAGTTATCAAAAAACATTCCTTCTGCATCGTTAGTAGAACATTTGATTATATATATATATATTGTATATTAAAAACGTTATTCTTAAATTGTTAGTGGAACATTTTAACAACATTACAGAATTAAAGTTCAAGGAAAGATCAAGGAAAACTTATTTAAATACTCTAATAATCTCTTGGCTAAATGGGATCATCACAGTAACATGACACGTCTCCTCACCTCCATCCATGTGTTTTAGAGTCTCCAGTGACTCCCACTGGGAAAGCAGGTACCACTGATGCTGAGGAGGCCTCCAGACTGCTGGCTGAGAGACGACGCCTGGCTAGAGTTCAAAAGGAGCAGGAGGAGAAGCAACGGCTAGAAGAGGAGAGGTACAGATACTCTGTGTCTCCATGGTCTGTACCATGTTTATGTGTGTGCTTTTGAATTATACATCATCATCTCCATGAATCATAGACTCAGGGCTGAGGAGCTCCAAAGACAGCAGGAGGAGGAGAGACAGCGGCAGGAGCAGGCAGCTCTTGAGGCAGAGGAGAAGAGACATAGACAGGAAGCAGAGCGCTGCCAGAGAGAGCTGGAGGACAGGCAACAAAAAGAGAGACGCTGGAAAGATCTCCAGGATGACCTGGAGAGACAGGTCAGAGGGGTCATCCAATCATTTCTTGATAAAAAACAGTTTTAGCAGGAAAAGGGCACCAGGAGGCACATGTCTCTCTTTTATAGGTGTCTTGACCCATTCAATCAATAAGCATCATCATTTTGCACAAACTATCTGAGTGAACCCGAGTGCATGCTGTCATCAAAGATATATTTGACCCAAAAATGAAAATTCTGGCATCATTTACTCGCCCTCATGTCATTCCAAACCTGTATGACTTTTCCCTTCTGTGGAGCACAACAGAAGATATTTTGAGAAATTTCCCAGTGGTTTTGTGTCCATACAATGGAAGTCAGTGGGTGCCCCTGTTGTTTGTTTACCCAAAATATCTTCTTTTGTGTTCCTCAGAAGATTAAAAACTCATACAGGTTTGAAAAGATATGGGGACGAGTAAATAGATGAATTCTCAATTTTGGGTGAACTATCCCTTTAAACCAAAGGAGACATATCTATTGTGTGAATCAAAACACACACTATTTTTTGTATAAATACAAAAAGGACAAATAAGACACACAGAAATCAAAGCCCATTTTGCACACTCATGCATGTGCAGTGCCAGCCTGCTCCTATCTGGCTGTGGGTCAGTGTAGTGATGAGTGTGTGTGTAGAGATGTGATGTCATGATGTTTGGCAGAGAGAGGAGGCCGTGCAGAGGGTGTACAGAGAGGCAGAGCGGAAGATGCAGGAGAGAGAGCTGCTGAAAATTCAGGAGGAGAAAGAGCGGCTGCAGAGAAAGAAGGTTTCTGTTCCTTCACTTTGTAACAATTTGAATACGGCCCTAAATGTTACATTGAGAAATAAATGCTGCTCATATTATTTGTAATGTAATGAAATGGGCATTATATCAGAGGACAGTTTGGTGGGGATTATGACTGGTGCAGTCTCCAGGGCCGTTTCCAGCTAACGGACTATTCTCAGAACATTGGCTAACGTTCTCTCAAAGTTTTTAAAAAAGTTGTTATACTTTAAAACAACTTATTTAATGTCAGTACATTACAGAATTAAAAATGTTTCAATAACATTCTTATAACCAAGCAATAATGTTAATACAATGTTTAAAAAACTGGATGTTTTGAACTTTCCAAATAACATTTTGTAACATTTTGGTTACTTAATGGAAACATTAGAGAACTTTCTTACAACCTAAAACTGTTAGCTGGGTTTGATAATATCATTTGAACAATAATGCTGTTGATCTGGCTGTGACTCACAACCATGCTTAAAATACTTACAGATTCTTTACATATAGTTTTCAAATGCACATTTGTGCATTTAAATGTGTAGCCTGTACACATTCAACAAAATGGGGGTGTTAACAAAATGTGTAGTCTGTACACATTCAAATGCAGACTATTTGATGAAATTAGTGAAACATAATTGTTGTATAATTCATATCATCAAAGTTTATTTGGTTTCTGTTACATTTTTTTAATCAATTTACTAAATATTGTATTTGCATCTGTGATTTTGTCAGCGCATTGAGGAGATCATGAAAAGAACAAGAAAACCAGATGGAGAATCAAAGGTAAGTCTGATACAGTTTCTGCAACACACTCAAATTAATGCATTGATCAACCAATTATATCAGATGACAAAAATTCATAGACTGTAGCAAATAATGTTGTGTGTCATGTGTTTGGATAGAAAGAAGAAACGTCAACAGAAGCTCCTCCACAAATTTCTGTTTCCCAGCCTGTCTCACCGTCTCCCTTGGAAACTGCAGGTATTGACACATGATGTCACCCTCCATTTAGTACTATAGTGGGCATGTCTTAAACACTTAATCTTTCCTTTCATTGGATAAATGCACAAGACCTTGTAATTCATAGACAAAGACACACTGTTACTCAGTGACTCAGCATGTGGATAACATATAGTGGTTGCGTAATAATGCCCTCATGTGGTGTAGTTAAAAACAGAAATGTTCAACAATAAAATCTTGTTGACAGTCTTCTCAAATATTAAAGCTGCAATCCAAACTATTTTGGTTAAAATGAACAAACATTGTTTGCTGAGTATAAGCACATGACAGAACAGTGTTCCTTACCCCGACACGGAAAAGTATGTTTATAATAATGATTTATAATTTAAGCAGTCATGTCTGATTCGAGGGAAATGTCTGTAGACAGAAAGAGGAAGATCCGGCTACTATATTGCATGTCCGGGCAAACGTTATGGATTACGCTTTATTTTCAAGGCTTTTGTTTTGGATTAAAACGCAAAAATCTTGCACAACAGGTCGTCCACTAAAGGCAGCAACTGAATCTCCAGTCATATGCCTTGAGCCATTGGAGGCAAAGGGGAATGGAGCAGATGACCTCTCTGATGGCGTTCAGTCTATGGATGTTAGGTTAGTCCTGACATCACCAAAGACTTGTTTTATATTTAGATAAAATATAAATTTTATATAAATTTTAGGTGCCCTGCGAATGGGGAACATTCTCAGAATGTTGGCTAAGGTTTTTCTAATGTTATATATCATATATCAAAAACGTTTTTGTTAGGCAGTTAGTGGAACATTTAAAAAACATTGCAGGATTTAAAAAGTTTGAATAGTGTTCTTATAACCAAGCAGTAACGTAAATACGACTTTTAGAAAACTTAATGGAAATGTTACGGAAATATGCTTACAACCTAAAATTGTTAGCTGTGTATGGGATCATTAGCACATTTACCAGATTCATAAAATGTTGGACGTCCCTGAAATAGGCTGAAATATTTTTTCCTTGCAGCCCAGTCTCCAGAGATGAGCTCCTCTCTGTGGCAGAATTTTCCCCTGTTAGCGAGATCTCACAGAACAGCGTGAGTTCTGTGGCTTTGGGTGATATCCTGCTTCTGACTGGGCAAGTCTCACATCCCAAAGCTCCTCCAGCATTCGGGGATTGCAACAAGAACCTGATCCAGGACTGCATCAGCGCTGCTATTGACTCATCGCTTTATCAGAGTCTCAGACCAACCTCAGACAAGCTCAACATCTAAATATAAGGTAATTATCATAAACTACAGACTTGTTCAACCTCAGAAATGTACTTCTGGTAAGTCGCGCAGTTGGGCAGTCATGGTCTACTGGTTAGAGAGTATGGCTTGTAACCAGAAGGTTGCTGGTTCAATTCCCAACAAAAACAGCTGAGGTGCCCTTGAGCAAGTCATCTTAGCTCTAATTGCTCCTTCGGTGCAGCAGTGCTGCCCACTGCCCATGGGTGTGTATTCACAATTTGCAGTGTGTGTGTGTTCACAACTCACTGTTCTCACTAATGTGTGTGCGCTAACCAGATGGGTTAAATGCAGAGGACAAATTCCAAGTATGGGTCACTGTTGTTGCCCTGCACGTCACTTCACTACAAATTTAATTGTTATCGTCTTTTCTATTTCAGACACTGGAAGAATGGGGCTGGACTGAACTGATGGATTCAATTTGACCTGAAAGATGAAACCAAACCCTGTGTGCCTCAGTTCAAGCTCTGTAAAGCTTCTTCAAATGCTCCTCTTCCTCAACATCTTCTAAACAGGAGAACACAAACACACTGAATGTTAAAATGTGACAATAGTCAATAAGGGACAGCTTATTTCCTACACATAAAAGAAGGTTTTGCCTGCTCATCGTATATATATATATATATATTTATATATATTTCACATGATTTTACTGTAGTATCACCAAACAAGCAGCTGTATTAGTGCACTCTTAGTGGTCTTCTTTATCCTGTCTTAAATACTTGTAGCATTGATGAGTGATACATCGTGACAATTGTAGCAGCTCTGTTGTGTGAATGTTTCATTTTGAGTTGCAAACACGACCAGCAAAACAGGCAGTTATGTGCTGAGTCTTCTAATTGTGCCGTATGGTATGGCTGGGGTTTGCAAACAGTATATAGGATAAATCCATGACTTCTTTGCGATGTCTGAGCGATCCAAGCTTTGTTGTCTGAAAGTGGATATGAATATTTAGTACAGATGTAGAGTGTGATATTATTCTATCATAACACTGTTAAACTGGCATTGTTGTATTATTAGTCAAAAGCAGTTAGATGTTGCGGTGATGTACGCAAAACAGCCTGTACTTGTCATTTATTGTGTAAAACTTTAAAAAGGGAATTCAAAGTACAGCACTTCTTTGTGTTTACATAGTATAGTGCTTTTAGTTCTTCATGGGCTTTTCTGTATTGTTTTGTTCACTATCAAGTAGATATAACATCACTGCACATCGCTTTATGCAGAAAACTAAGCAACCATAAATTCTAACGCAGTTACACAAATGACGGTTATTCAGCAACTTATTCAGCAACTTATTCAGCTGTACAGTTGTCAACAGATCTGTACTTCCTATCAGTCATAATCCCATCATCTGTCAACAATGACTCTGTTTATCATCTTGTATACTCAGGGTTCTGGTGACTGTTGCATGTGAGCTCAGTGCATTTGATTTATAGTGTTCGTACTGATGTTTGGTCGTGGTCTCAATGGCATGTACTATGATGCTGTTGTGTGAAACTTCCGATGCGCTGGATTGGATTCAGGACCTGGTTCAGGATCTGTCACAAAACTGGGAATGTTGATCACACCTAGATTAAACTGAGGGTGACAGGTTGATACTGGAATTCAACACTTCACGATACCATTTGAGAAAAGGTGCATGAATCAACGAATCAACAGCTGTTTTGAAGTTGCAGAACCCTGAGCTATTGACATTACAATAAAACATGTATCAACCTGAACTGGAGTCATTCCTAAACAAAATTATATTAACTAAACATAAAAATATTAAGTGTTTTACAAGCTGAAAAATATGAATGTGATTTTAAAATGTATAGTAATATTATAATTATTATAATTAATACAATAAAGTTTTAATTCATTATAAACGTACCTATATATATATATATATATATATATATATATATATATATATATATATATATATATATATATATTTGGTGTTTTTTTTTTTTTTTTTAAACAATTTTTTGGGGAAAATTCTGCCACGATAAAAATGTGCATTTGTTTTATAAGATGAAAATATATATATATATAAGATGAAACAGATGAATGAAAACACCATTAAGTCCTCTGTGTGCATGAATTTATCCGTGCCATTTAATAGTCAACAAGATTTGTATCCTTCACAATCCTTTTGTATTATTACAGCCTGTAGTCCTGCATATACATTTTTTTTAATAATAATTGAAGAGTTTACTGTCTCCATTTACATGTTTATAAATGTAAAAATAAGTATGAAATGTGTATTATTACAGCCTGTAGTCCTGCATATACATTTTTTTAATAGTAATTGAAGAGTTTACTGTCTCCATTTACATGTTTATAAATGTAAAAATAAGTATGAAATGTGTATTATTACAGCCTGTAGTCCTGCATATACATTTTTTAATAATAACTGAAGAGTTTTCTGTCTCCATTTACATGTTTATAAATGTAAAAATAAGTATGAAATGTGTATTATTACAGCCTGTAGTCCTGCATATACATTTTTTTAATAGTAATTGAAAAGTTTACTGTCTCCATTTACATGTTTATAAATGTAAAAATAAGTATGAAATGTGTATTATTACAGCCTGTAGTCCTGCATATACATTTTTTAATAATAACTGAAGAGTTTTCTGTCTCCATTTACATGTTTATAAATGTAAAAATAAGTATGAAATGTGTATTATTACAGTCTGTAGTCCTGCATATACATTTTTTTAATAGTAATTGAAGAGTTTTCTGTCTCCATTTACATGTTTATAAATGTAAAAATAAGTATGAAATGTGTATTATTACAGCCTGTAGTCCTGCATATACATTTTTTTAATAGTAATTGAAAAGTTTACTGTCTCCATTTACATGTTTATAAATGTAAAAATAAGTATGAAATGTGTATTATTACAGCCTGTAGTCCTGCATATACATTTTTTAATAATAACTGAAGAGTTTTCTGTCTCCATTTACATGTTTATAAATGTAAAAATAAGTATGAAATGTGTATTATTACAGCCTGTAGTCCTGCATATACATTTTTTTAATAATAACTGAAGAGTTTACTGTCCCCATTTACACTTCCCCGTTTATAAATGTAAAAATACGTAGGAAATGTGTATTATATAACATTGTGTCCGACCCGACAGTATACGGACGGCCTGTAGGGGTCAGTGGCGCTGACAGATTGATGACGCAGCCGCTGCACCTGAAGAAGAAAACATGGCGCTTCTCTTCCGGATGTGGGTCGTGTGCGGATCGCAGGGTCGGATCGGACGTGTTGAATAATAAAATCTTCAATTCTTTATTTTTTCTGATTGCTCGTATTGATTCTGACAGCCTCTCAGTCTGTAATGTGTTTCGTTTTTATGACAGTGTGACTTTCTTTTAAGAGAAACTGGTATTTTGGTGGACGCATCCTCTTGGAAGTGAGTGGAAGCTGTAGCACGGGTATGTCAGGCTAACGCATGTTATTACAACACAAATTTACCGTCTCTTTTATCGTTTAATTGTGTTTCATATTTGATCTTTAAATGTGTTTTTAATATGACATGTTTTTGAGTTATCTTCTGGCGTTGTCATCTTGCTGCGTAGGCCCTAATGTACGTGTGTAAATGACTTTGTTTCATATTGAATCGTTGTGAAAACTCTTACATGACATTAATTTTTATGTGAGAGTTGCAGTGCTAATAACATTTGTCAAAGTTTAGCTGTAATAATATAAACCGTATAAGTAAAATGAATTATTTTTGTGACGTGTAAGTCATATGGTGTGACTGACTATATACAAAACTCAAACTCAAATATTACACTATATATTATATTATATTAAATTCTGTTTCATATATGAACTTTAAATGTGCATTTATTACTACGTACTCTTGATCTATCATATTTATATATATGTCACGTATCATGTATATATAAAATGTGTGTGTGTTTCTAAATTTCTATTAGTTTTTAATTTTTTTCATGAAAAATGGCACCACAGTGGTAGCCACGGAATAAATTATGGTTGCTTTACAAAAAGTTTCAGAGTTTTTTCAGAGAAGAGTTTTCATAAAGGTCCTCAGTTGGTCTCACTGCTAACAGTTTAACCTTGCTTATAAAGGGGACAATGTCACGTCCGGGATTGAGATCGCCGTCATTTTCAAGGTATTTTGTCTAAACAAGCCATTTTGAGTTGATTTTACGCCTTAAAACATAATAAGATTGTTAATTGCTGGTTTTGTTATTAACAGCTTTTTAAATCTCTTGAATAGCAACAGAGTTCCGACCCTTCATGAGAGAAGAGCAGATGGACTCAGTGAAGGCCAGACACATTTATCAGTCCAGTCGGATGATTGGAGAAACACTGAATATGACAGCAAAGCAGAAAGCAGCACACAGTGGTACAGAGATTCATTTCAAGGAGAGCAAAACGTCGACCACTGGGCCAAATTAATTGATGCAATAGAGCATGCTAAAAAACATGACCTTTCACCTGTGACAAGATACCCCACAGAGTGTGATGAAGAAAGACCACCCTATTCCCCAAGGAGGCTACCCAGAGAGAGATTACCTTCCCCTGATCATGCACGGCTTTATATGGATGAGCAACATTATGGAATGCTGGGATCACAGGGCTGGAACAGAAATAATGATTCTGATAAACTGGATGGACGTGAGCACATTTCACAGAAGAACCACAGTGAATCAAGAGAGAGGTCTCATCCAAGACAAGCAGAAGCAAGACGCTATGAGCAGATCGAATATGGATTTAAAAATGAAGAGAGAGGCTCCTTTTTAGAGAGGTACAAGAATATCATACACGCCTCGTATACGTGATGTGGAAGGAATGAAATGAAGAAAAGAAGAGAGGATTCGATCACTTTCTCCATCACTCTTCTGTGATGGATTGAAATGTTAATTGTATTTTAGTTTGTTGGTCTAGTTATGCTGTAAACTTTTCAGCGCCTTTCAGCAGTCAGTAACCTTAGCAAATGTAGTCTGTTACATTTGTTTTCTTTAAATTTAGATTTTATTTGTTACCTGTCATTGTCGTATCATATATATCATATATATCCCATAAAACTTGCGTTGCTAGTTGTTGTGTAAAATTTTGCTAGTTTCCAGGTATTTCACTTTATTCTAATCTTGGACAAATGTTACTTGCTTTCTTAAAACAGGTCATCAAAGTCAGATTATAGGGAGCATCACCTATCTTCTGAAAGATTTACAGATTTGGGTCTACAGCATGAGTTTAGTGAACATCACAGGGGCTTCAGCCCACGTCTCGCACCTGTCATTGTGGAACATGATCATGGAATTTCAAAATGTCAGCCGAGAAACCGAGATCCTCACAGAACAGGTGATCGTTCATGGAGCAGAGATCCACCTAGGAGAAGTGAGCCCCCAAAGAACCAGGAACCTAATCGGGATAGAAGAAATCAAGGTCATCATCCACATACCATACAAGGTAGACACAACAGAGCACCATGCAATAAGAATCAGGACAGAAGAATCCAAGAACAATCAGAAAAGCAGTACTCTCCGTATGGAAGGGAAAATCAGGTGAGAGACAGATCAAGACACATGGATCGTTCTAGAATGGAGTTCCTTTCGAGAGGTTCGGAAGGACAACAGGAAATGAAGTTGGATGACATTGATTTGCGAACAGACAGGAATCACAGAGAAAGAAACCATGGATGGGAAGATGAGAGATCTCAGAGGAATAATGGAAGGAGGATGGAACAAGAGGAGGGTCTCCAGAGAGCTCAGTATCAAAGGAATCCAAAAACTAAGAGTGGTCCTGTGCCTTGGGTGGATTTTGGTGAACAGGAGACTCTCAAGATCAAGGTGGACATGAGTCACCCCATCGGGCAAAGCAGGTATAGTATCATCGCACAATGATTTTTGGTTATGGTCAAAAGTTCATGCCTCTTTCTGTCTGCTGTCTCTACCCCATGAAGACCTGATGAACAACAGCCTGCAGATTTTGAGAAAGAACTTCAAGAAGATCAAGAATGTTGGCAATACATCCAGAAAATCCAGTGAAGATCAATTATCATGGAGGTGCATCGTGTATATACGTTATAAGGTATACATGAGGGTTGAAGATAACTAGGATGAGTTTACGGCAAGGATTGGCACATTATACATCTGTATGAATGGTTGTGATATTATTTTGGTCAAGGGATAACCTATACCACAATGTCCTGCACTGCCTTTGGAAAAGGTTTGAAAGGAGAAGGATTTACATTGTTGTAAAAATACATGGAAATGTCCTCTAATGTTTCGCTGTATTACTTGTGAATTCATGTTTAAGCAATTGAACCACATTACCCAAAACAGGAGGTAATGGATTGAGGATCCACATTTCTGGTGTATAAATCCTACTTAGGTCACATCTGTGTTCTTTGGATGTCAAAGCAACCAGCCAAGGTGTGAAATATGAAGAACCTGGATGACTTCAAGGGTCTGACATACAATGATCCATGGCTGGTACACCAGCTGAAGGAGTACTGCTTTGAAGGTTCCACTGTAAGTGATCATAATCAATGTTTTGAGAAGACTTATGGAACACGTAAACGTTGAAATCGCAGATGATGTCACAATTAAGTTTGTTGAAAATGTTGGTGCAAAATGCTGTGTTCTGACAGTATCAGGATCTTCTGTCAGGCATACCAAAGCAGGTCTTCTGGAGAGGACATTTAAAATCACCTTTTAGTTTCACTCTTCTTTTGGACAGCTACTTTTACTGAACCAGGTTGGAAGTCAAGATATCCATGGTTTCCTACTGATAATGGCTCCATGATCAGTACATGAGGGTGGCTTCACCAAGTAACAAGGAAAAACAGCCAGTTCCTTTGTTTGCTGTTAACATCCCCTTTTTTGCTTTTTAAGATGATGTCTCCACCAAAATACCAGTTTCCACAGGGTCTGAGCCCTGATTGTCCCTTTCAGAGCTGAACTCACTAAAGGTAAGTCACCAACTCAATTCAGTTGTCAACAGACTGCTTGAAGAATACTTTCAGCATCATTGAAATGGTTTTGGTTTTTGGCTCTGATTTAAATATGAATTGCACATATGTCTGCACATGTTTGTTATGTCTACAGTCTTCAGACTGGCTATTATTCGCTACAGATGGCTCTTCACTTGGGCATAAAGTATTGGCTTTATTTAAAGTATAAAGAGGAGGATTCAGATTGTATCCAGAAATGGGAACATAACATTTGGATGGACACCTGGAATGTGGATTTTGATGTGAACAGATGTCACTTCTGGAAATTCCATGGATTTTCAAAAATCTATTGTTGATTATGGGCTTGTACCATCATATATTGTATGCACATCAATATATGTTACATTAGAGAAAATTCTTTGTAAATGCCACACAGGCAACGATTTGACTTTCCATGACCTGCATTGATAAATGAAGATATCCAACAATCGTCAAATAAATTGAATGAGCAAAAGTGCTTGGGTTGAAGATACACATTGTACTGTGTAGACATTATAGCCTGTTTGTCAAATACTGAAAGTTCATCAGAAGCTGCTGTGTTGTGAAGATGTGTCATTACGGTCTGTTTGTTACGGTCACCTTCAAGACTCGCCAATGCACACATTGCAGAAATATATTAGAAGAAAGTGGAGAACCTAGCACAGCAAAGAAGAACATGGAGGACATGATATGGAGTTCAAGTCTGGAATTCAAATATTGTGTAAAATCTGTATTTGATGAGGTCATCTGAGTGTTGGCTGTTGGATTTGTTGAAACAGAACAGCAGGATCTCTAAATATCACATACCACAGGTTTGCCATATGCCAAGAGAAAGTCCAGGAACTCAAATGAATATGAGGGATAGTGCCACATTTTATGCAGCGAGGAGGTGTGGCCCCACAGAATATATCTACACCCTGCAGATCCTCAGGATTGTTGAATTGTGGAATAACATTTGAAAAACCATTGGGAAGACTCACTACATTGAATTGATTATGAGGTTCAAAACATCTTATGCTTGTCTCTGCGATTTCTCACTAATCTCATGCTTGTCTCAGAGATTTCTCACCAATCAGCGTTTTTCACTGCATACCTTTCACATTCTGGTTCATTCTGGTTAATATGGTCTGATCTTCACCATTTGTTGACCATCAGGAACAAATGAGGATTTTACTGCTGCGTCCACTGATGGAAGAAAACACTTGAAGACAGTGAGAGGAGAGGCATGAACTTTGACCTGCCGTATTTGTTTTAATTATTGTTATATTGTTTATATAACAACGTGGTAGGTAAACTAGCGGTGAAGGTGAGCCGACCTAAATTTTCTAAATTTTGCATTTCTCGTGGCCACTCATTAAAATTCCATATTATTTTTATCATTATTATTATTATGGAAATTCTAATTGCTTAAACAACCTTAAGTTTTTGCGTATTGCTTCAGATGTCACAGTAAATGAGCCGTTTTTCCAGTCGATGGGGTTGTTTTCCACACTAGGGTAGCACCTTTAATTTCCCTTGAGGAGATGTCCTAGATTTACATAAGTGAGCTCGGCGGGGGCTATGGCTTTTTAACATATACTGCAGTTAAATGACAATAGTATTATCATTTTGTTTTAATGGGTTGTTTACGGTTGTAAATATGTTAATAATACCTATGATTTTTTTTATATAAAGTCTTTGTACCTGATTTTATTCCAACGGGTCAAGTAAAAACACTAAATTTTTATATGGGATAATCAATCATGTGTCTCATTAATGTTACTTTTTAAAGGGAAATTCAAAAGCTGCAACATTCTTTATATCATGTAATCTCCTTTTCAGCTATTTAGGATATTCCTCAGATAGGCAGTTATCACTGGATTTAGTTAATGTTGGTCGACAGCGTCTTGACTTCTTGCCCATGCTGGAGCATTCGGGGACGTACAGGGAATCAGCAGTGCATTCTGGGACATTTGCAGAAGAGATCATCACGCTTGTGCATCAGGTCAAAGGTCAGGAACCAAGTAATTGTGTCAGGTAGCATATTTTATATCCTAGAAAAGCTTTTAATAAATAGAGTAACCATTTGTTTGTTTGTTTGTTTGTTTTACAGAAAATTACTTTAAGGGTCAAGGCATCACACTCAGTGAACGATTCACAAATGAACAATATTATTCACTTCAAGATGAGCTAAAGGAAGATGAAGAGATGCAAAGTGCTGCTGGACCAGTCTTGAATAGGTATACATGCAACACACCAAGAATCTAATTAACACTTCAGCAGGCGCATAGCAACATGCTGCAACCCTTTTATGTGTATTTACAAGGTTAAAAGCTTTTTATAAGATATTATCAAAGTGGGGCTTCAAAACAAGACATTTTCACTTTTTTTTTTTTGTAGGCAACTTGGAATGCCTTTATCAGAAACACAGATCTTCTGCAAGATAGGTGGAGAGCCGGTGAGTTTTCCCCCTTTTCAAGGGTGTTTTTCAATAAGTATTGAACGTGTGTTGAATATATATATATATATACACACATACATTTGGATTGTTTTGGTAGCTTCAGAGACAAGAGTTTGGACCTGGGCCTGGCCCTGGCGACCTCAGATATGATCTGGAACGAAGAAGACAGCAGCGGCTGGAGGGTGTGAAGATCACAATAGCTGGAGGCTGCTTTTCTCAGATGTCTCCTGAGAGGTATGAACTCAAGTGTATCTGTTAGCATTGTCCTGGGAAACCAGTTTTGCATGTTGTGTTGCTGCGCAGTTAAACTTTGTTTGCATGCAACTTGATCAGCATCAGCCATATTTACTATATTAAACAAATGTAAATTTGTTAGGCATCCACATCATTAAAACAAGCACAACATTATAAATAACTGCTTCCTTCCCAAAGTCAAGAGGGTGAGCTTCCCTATGTAAACGAAAATCCTGGCCAATCAGAAGGGATCTTTGTCCGGTTGGAGCGGCCACCTAAACAACCGAGGCAGTGGGTGAGTTTTGTTGTTTTCCTGTTGATATGGAGCACTCCTATTTTTTACGAAAAAGTTGGATGTTCATGATGATGTGAACATGTGGTTACTCCAGAATGGGACTCGTCAAAGAGCACCAGCACCCAACAGACAGAACCTTCATTCGAGGGGGAATCCTAGACGCAACAACAGGCCACGTGGACGGAGGACTTGAGACAGTGGTGAGAAAAATGTGTTTGATTTCACATAATGTCCTTCAATCAGTGACAAATATCTGTTTTCAGACTTAGGGAATTGTTCCAAGATATAGTTGCTTGGTATTTCTCGTTTTATTTTTCAAACCAAATGTCTTTTCATCTGCAGGCAGCAGTTTGCGAGGATAAAAACTATTTAAACCAGAGGTCACTTGCACTGTTTTTTGCTTTTTTAGATTTCAACCACTAGGATATTTATAAATAAGCGTATATGCTTGGAGGTTTGTAAAGAATAAAACAGGTATCTTACCTTGTAGACAACGTTTGTCTTGTTTAATATTACACATCTAATACATCTGTATCATAATACATCTGTTTCCTAAGCAAATTATTTTGGAATTCATTATTACTTCATTAAGGAATCACGATGGGTGTGTCAGCTGAAGAACAAATCTGCAGAAAAATGATGTGTGCCTTGTTCTCATTTATTCCGCTTGTCACCAGTTATTGAAAAAAATAATCTGTTTGTTGAAAAAGAGCCATCCTTTCTATGCTGTACATATTTTTCATAGCAATATACTACACAGTCAGTTGTTTTCCTGTATACTAAAATGCAAAATATTTTTTTAACTAGATGCGTGCCAAAAGAAAAATGTATATACTGTGTGTAATTCTGCTGATTCAGACTTAAGAATTTCTGTAAATAAAACCTAATTTTTCTAAATGTTTTAAGTGCACATTTTATTTTACAAAAAGTCCATTAACATTTATTCACAGTATATTTGGTTCATTTTATTATGGGTAACACCAGCACACAGTTATCAATACAAAGCTGAAGTCATACACGGTTTATCAGTTCCAACAGAAGTCAATTAATTAATTTTTTCAAAAAGTATAAAATGTTTTAAATATTACTTTGGTCAAGAAACTATAATTTGACATTGAGAATAATCTAAATATTGTTTAGCTTTTCACACATGAAAATAATATTGAGTTATTTTTTTAACACTGTTCATGTTTACCCTTTTGAAAAGCCCTAGTTCTACAGGGTTGATGATGATCCCTAGTTCTACAATGGCTGTGAGTATCTGACATGTTGTATACTAAACAGATGTTTTTGTAGTTCTGAGAAGTACCCTGAGAAACGGTAATATCTCACAGAAAAGGCACTAAAAGTATCTGAAGTTGTAATGCTTCACATCCAAATACTGTCCTGGTAATTGTCCTCACTTTAATATTATCTGTATTTATACCTGCCTGTTTCAGTGTGCTGTTCCTGTATGAGCGGAAACTAGTTAAAACTACTTAAATGGCTGTTATAAGGTGACTGGTGTTTGAAGATAATTTATCATAGGTGAGATTAAGTACAGGGCAATGGTTTAAAGAACACCTCTGCATTCTCCTCCAAAATAATGTCATACCGACACATTAATGGCCTGTTGGGTAAAGAAACAAATAACATGATTGACGCAATGCATTGCACAAACATCAAAACTGAGAATGCAGTATTTATTGTTTATCTTAATAGTAGTAATTATTTTGATTGCACTAGTTTATGGAAAAGGCCAGTGTGTAAAAAAATCTGTTATGGATCTGTTATGTTGTTACTCACCTGTCTGGCTTTTCCAGTGGGGATATCCGAATACGGAGCAGCCTTATCTTGTAACGTGGTCCTATAACATTCCCAGTGACGATTCGTAAGGAGATTTTCTGAATTGGATATAGATCCTCATCAAACTGGGCCAGTAGTCGAGTGGATGTATACTGCTCAAAGCGTAACAGCTTGCTGTGTAAAACAGGACAGACAGCAAGAGTTATCTGGTTATGGATTCTTATGTCATAAAGATCCTCACAACATTTTGTAGAAGGTAAGGTATATTTTGTAGCTGCAGTCCGTAACGTTTGCCTCCCTACCGCCAGCTCTGTTTCAAACATAAAACTGCAGGTTACTTGCAGAGTTGTTTTCTTAACGTAAGATAACTTTAAATTCTAAACAACTGTGGTAAGAACAAGCTACAAATGCTGCACCATCTTTCTTTCCTGCAAAATCAGACCTAAAAGCTCAAACTATAAATCATTATTGTAAACTTATCGTTAGGAATCAGGATAAGGTAAGGAGATCGTGTGAAACAGTGATCTGTCATGTACTCAATAACTACTTTTTGTTCATTTTTAATCCAAAAAAGTTATGGATTGCAGTTTTAACTTTACTCACTGGTCTATCCTGGACTCTATCACATTTTTTCCATTGTGCAGTCGAAGTATGACCACGCCCCAGCGTAGAAACTGGTTCCAGGTTACAATGTCCACTCTGTAGCTTGTCTCTACAAATGAGAAATCACAATATTCCACAAACTGTCTTTTAGGAAAACTGTTCTGCAATGGGCCATTGTAGTTCTGGTAACTCACTGCTGTAGGGAACTTCAGCTGTAGTTGAGAAGAAGACTCTTGTTTGTCCCAAACTTAAGAGTGTGTCTCTCCACTGGCTCATGTTATAACCTGAAGAAGAAGAGCATTACGGCATTTGATGGTGCTGTGGTGGTTTTAAAAGGAACTAAGTTTAGGATCTTACAAGCTTTTGCCTTTACCTAAAACAGGACAGGAAGCAGGCTTGAAAGTCTCACATTGCAAACACTGGCCATTGAGGAAGTCAGTGTAGGAGGCACATGGGTATGCCATGAGGTTACAGGTGTGATTCAAAGCACAAAGGTAGAGGAAAACAGACCTCTGGTGATCACACACAAAATATGATTTCCCTGTGAAGAAAATAATGAGATTAGACCTCTAAACCCTGTGGAGCATTAACCCTACCTTGAAATCAATCCTGTTGTGTAGATTATATAACTGAATGATGACAATAAGATAAATAATATTATAATATATATAATAATTCTTTGACACTTTCTCTCTTGGGTTTATTTTTCCGGGGGATTCTGCTTAAGCCTCTTTAGTTATTGGAAGTCATTTACACGTTTCTGTACTCTCACAAATCTTATGAAATACTGACCTGAAAAGATGGTTTTGGGACAGCCAGGCTGATCTAATCCTCCATTGGCATAGAAATCAATGTGGCCATGAGTTCCTCTAAGACCAAACGCTGTCACAGGAAACAGAGCACAAAGTTTGATCACAGGAATGTTCACACTATACGTTTCACATCCTTTTTTTTTTCAAATGTCAGGCAATATTCTGGTATTCCATTCACACAATGCCATACTTACAATTCATATCTGTGTGAAGCACATCTACAAACTGGGCATCGGTTGGATCAAGGCGTTCCTCAGGTGGAACCCCAGCAAACATGGGCCCGGCTGGATCCAGACCTAGTGTCATGCAACAAAATATGGTATAAAAAATTGAGTGGAAAAGATTAACAAATTGAAGATGCTGGTTTTCGTTTCAGTGTCATTCCCACCTGTGATTCTGCCGATCCTTCCTCCCAGCATGGCACCGATGAAGCCAGCAATATGTGCGCCCAGGCTTACCCCAATTAGATGGATGGAGTCAAGAGATGCTCCTCCATTCTAAAAAAACACAGGACAGTATTCACCACATCGGCTCATCTGGCTAAAATTACTACAAAAACACTTTACAATCTACATGCGCAATCTATATAAATACAATTTTGCTAATTTTATTTTTATGAAGTCTTTGGAAGAGAAACACTTTTTTGTTTAACCCTAACCCAGCTAACAATTTTAGGTTGCAAGTACGTTTCCCTAACAATGTTTCCCAAGCAACAAAACATCCAGTTTTTTAGATGTTGTATTAACGTTATTGCATGGTTATAAGAACATTATTCAAACATTTTTTTTATTCTGTAACAGTTTTTTAACTTTTCACTAACAACTTAAGAATAACGTTTTTGATATATGATATATGACAAAGCATTCTACTAATGTTACTGCAAGAACGTTTTTGATAACTTTGAGAGAAGTTTTAGAGAATATTACCAAACGTTCTGGGAACATTCCCTGTTAGCTGGGGAGGGGGCCCACTAATGTATCTTTACACTTCTGGGTTTATGGGGATTCTGGGCCCCATGATTCCAATGGTGGCCCTGTCCTACAGTCTCACACTTCTCACCTCCATGCTCTCTATGAATCCAGTGATGTTGGCAGCTGTACGCCGTGTGTTGGTCACAGCTGTGAAGTAGTTGAGGTTTGCTGCTCCTCTGTTCCAGTCCACTACCAGGATGTTCATGTCCTGCTGTGCTGCTAGCAGGTGCACGATGTGGTTGATCCATATGGGTGGTGCGCCCGTGGGTCTGTACCCATGTATGACAAAGGTAGTCGGTCTGGTCACATCAAACAGGGGTTTCAGAGTGAAGTTATGGTGGGGCAGCTCTTGGCCGCAGCCTAGGTTGGCACGGGTGTAGAGGAGCAGACGTACATACAGGTTGGTCCCCATGAACGACTCGTGGAAATCCAGATCAGTGAAGTTGTCACATTCATCGCCTTGACCTAGCAGCAAAAGACACTGACTTAATAGTCTGTACTGTGCTGTGTGTGTTAATTATTGAAAAGATTGATTGGTGTGGATTGTTATATTTTGTCTTTTCAGATACAGCTTTGTATTTTGATTGATTAATTTGTATCCATACTAGTATGCAGTATTACTAGTATTACTAGATACTAGTATGGATACATATTACTATCCATACTATACTCTAATACTTTTGGACTGGTGTCTTAAATAAGATTACTCCTAAAATACTCTCGATTCCTATACACTGTAAAAAAAAAACTTTATTGCCTTATATTTTTTATATAAGTTTAATCGACTTGAATGTCATTTCAACTTACTCTTTGTAATCTTGACTGGTCTTAAGTTGCTGTAACTTTACAGAAATAGTTGAAAAATTTTGCAGAAAAAATTTAAAAATTGCAGAAACGTTTTTTTACAGTGTAGTAAGCTTACAGTAATTACGGGTCGAGTTAAACTGCACAATTCTGTTTTTCTGATTTAGTTAATTTTGTTAAAATAACACGATAAAGGGCAAAAAACTATTTTTTGTTGTGATATAGGACAGTGCAAAGAAACAGGAATTCATATGGGGATGAGAAAGAGGGAGGAACAGGAGTTGGGAAAGAACCACAAGCCAGGACTTAAACTTGGGTTCCCTGAGGTGAGTTGCCTAATATTAACATGAAGAGCCAACCTAGCTATTGCTGCCGACACATTGAGACGTTTTATAGACTTCAGTGGCACTAAGTGTTCTTATTCAATCATGTTGAACACATTCGTTCAGTGATACACTGACAGATTCTGTCTAGTAAGCCTGAGGGATGACCTGGTTTCCATAGATCCTAATTGTTCCACTGCACTCTTAAAAATGAGGGTACTTAAAAGGTTCTTTGTTGTATAGTTCCGTAAAGAACCTTTAACATCCACAGAACCTTTCTGTTGGTTCTTTAGCCTATAAAAAGGTAATAAAGAAATAGTTCTTTTAAGAACCTTTAACTGAAAAGGGGAACCAAAAATAGTTCTTCTGTGGTATTGCCGCAAAGAACCTTCTCTAGCACCTTTGAAAAAAAAAAAAACCTGTTGGTCTTCTGGCAGATTCATGCGTCTGATTGGTCCACCTGACATCGTTCTGAAGAAAATAGGATAGGTTTCACGGTGGAGATTCCCGATCCTGGAGGTGATCTGTAATTAGCGTCCACGTACAAGCCACAATTGGATCATGCTTCTATAAAAAAGCAGATCATCCTGCTCCAAATGTTCCTACATTCCCAAACCACCCCCCTCCCCACCTCAATCCCCCACTATACAGTACTGTGTGCTGACCCCTGACCTCTTTCCCACTGTTGTGTAAGGTCTTCTAGCACTATCTGTAGTAGTTACTGATTACACAGGTCACTGAAATTTCATTGGTTAAAATAATAAAATATTAACCCTTATGTTGTGTTGTAATTGACTTTATATTGATGTTTTTGTCTTTGTTGTACCAGAGACCCTCTGGATGTATAATAGTAATTTTTTACTATTATACTTTTTTTTTTTTTCCTTTAAAATGATTTTAGATTCCTCTAACCGTGACCATGTATTACTACAAATTACAAATGCTGAATCACAAATAGTTAAACATCCCAGTTTAAATGATTAAATGTCCTTAGTTTCGCTTTAAACTTTTTCAAAAGAATCATTCTAAGTACAAGTAAGTTTTAAGATAAATAAATAAAGACAAGGAGAGTCGGTGTATCAGATAGATTTAAATTGCCGTTCTATGTAATCTATTGCATACAGTCCTGTCTTACCTTTACAAAGCATGAAGATGCTCACCAAACTCAGGAAACACCACAGTAACATCCTCAGCACAGGAAGTGATGGAGAGGTAGATAGAGGAAGAGCAACTAGGTACTTTGACTGATACAGACTTGTGTCTGTATTAAAGTAAAGCAAGAGAACGTAATGGCTGATGGGTAATGGGCGGAGTGAAAGAGATTGGACGAGATCACTGAGCGTTTACTCACCACACTGCCGCACTAACCACAGAGCAGCTTAGCATGTTTTCCAGAAGCATGTAGGATGTGTGTCATTAGATGACAGAAACGTTTAAATCAGTACACAGATGGAGAAAAAATACAAAAAATACAAAACTTTCCCTTGCAAAAACATACAGTGGTGGTATCAGATGGCAATACCGTAGTACGGAATGATTATCTTAATTCATGTACAATGATATTTACATGGTATTCCAATTTTTGTCCAAGGTAAAATACCAAGGTACCACTGTGCATGCACAAAAAACTATTGTATCATGTCTAAAAGCCATGGTACTACTGCTAAAGCTGAGATAATATGAGCAGAGGGTTTGTAGTACAGCCAGAACCTAAGTGTGTAAACTCAGTTGCAGTATGTCCATTTTCAGAAATGCTTAAATACTTTTCACTTTCTCTTCTTGATGTTGTTTATTTCAGCATTTTGCTGCCCTGAAGTCTTTCAGTTCCACATCAAGGGCACAAAGTCATTTACAGATGAGGAGTGGTTCTCGTTCCAAACTTTTGTGAGAGAGCCACACCAGCAGAGATATTTATAGCACAGCAGCCATGTGGTTTAGTGTAACATGCCCTGTGAGCAAGATCTGCATGAATTTTCATTATGAAGAGCAACATTGTGCACTCAGAGACAGGGAGAAATGCCTATTTTTTAAATGTAATAGAATACATAAATACATTTGTCCCAGCTAACAGGGAACGTTCCCGGAACGTTGGCTAACGTTCAATAAAAGTGCTTTCAAAGTTCTTGCAGTTATGTTATATATCATATATCAAAATACGTTATTCTTAGGTTGTTAATGGAGTATTGTAAAAATGTTATAAAATAAAAAAATAGTTTTGTTTTAATAACAATTGTTTGAAGGATGTTCTTATAAATAAGCAATAAAGTTAATACAACGATTAAACCTGGATGTTTTGAACGTTCCTAGAATGTTCAAAACAGAACCTTCTGTTACGCAATGGAATCATTACGGAAACGTTCTTAAAACTTAAAATTGCTAGCTGGGAAAAGTCCCTCCCTGACACCCTACTGAGTGCCTTCAGACCTTGTTTTCGCAAAAATGATGCATTAAATGAACACTACCGCATAGCTTGCAGTCTCACCAGCTCATTTTACAGCATGTCTGTGCTCTTTGCAGGTTTTATTACTGTGTGTGGATGTGTGTGTGTTGCAGCAGTGTTGAGAGCAACAGAAATTTTTGCAGCAGAGGTATGTTTCTCCTTTTTGTCTATTGTGTATCACTATGTAATTATATTACACTGGTCACGCAGAACTCGCAAGAATAGCAGTTATCAGTTATTTACAGATAAAACATTGTTCCTGGCACAAAGCACAGAAATGTTATCTGTGAATAATTTTGTATCATGCAATGGTATTTTCTTGCTATGGCCATTATGAAATATTTCTGCAGGCTTTCAATTTTTCATATTTAAGAATCGTCCATTCAAAAGTCAATATTTGAATATATGGTGGTCAATGGACATAAAATAAGCCTACGATACCTTTACGATTTACTCTGTAAACAGCAACAGTTCAGACTAGTTGAGTGATTTGTGGCTTAGTCCTCCGACAAGTTAAATTCAGAT
Source organism: Chromobotia macracanthus (assembly GCA_036877525.1). Classification (NCBI taxonomy): domain Eukaryota; kingdom Metazoa; phylum Chordata; class Actinopteri; order Cypriniformes; family Botiidae; genus Chromobotia; species Chromobotia macracanthus. Next base: position 381,198 of record JAZGTH010000039.1, on the reverse strand, counting down.
CACTTCCGCTTACCTGATTAAGGAATGACTCATTAATGCTAATGGATGTGATGGATGTTCCTATTTCTGTGATGCCTGTAGGTACCAATACTTTGATGTTGTTTTGTTAATTATGTTCAAACAATAGAATACAGAAACAGAATATTCAGTGGTGAATATTTATTATCAAGAAAAATATTTGTTAAAATTTTTCTAGAGACTGACAAGAGTGTTATGAAAGTATCTTTAGGATTCAGGGTCAGAACAAAAGCCACTCTGGTCTATGTAAGGTTAAAACAGATTAGATAGTAGATAACAGTAACACTACTCAACTGTCCATCCATTCCTGCATCTGATCTGCAGTCAGTCCAGTGACAGATATGAATGATCAGAGCCTGCTGAACTCAGATTAACAGTAAGTCTTTTCTCATGACAGTATTAAGTGTTTTATGGATCAAATTGTCATGTACATATCTATGATATAAACAGAATAATAATGCCCATGATTTATACAGCGGTACATCTTAATGCTTGGTGACATTTTCGAGGGGTAACAAAGCTTTAGTGTTGTAAGAACACTATAATACATAACTACAGAGATACCTCAACATACAGTAGGGTCCAAAAGTCAGATCTTCTATTTTGCATTTTTCATACGTATTACAGTTTTAGTTTTTGTAAATTTTGATAAACTTTTACACTTTCTGTTTATATCCAGGTGTTAAGAAAGTTAAACAGTGGTGATAGTAATCAGTAACAGTTTTAAATGTGGTTTCAGATTTTTAAACTTCACTGTAATAGTTGATCTATGAGGTCACCTCCTCATGAAACAGGAGATGATGTCCATAGGGACAGGAAAGACCACGGTGGAGTTCTTCTCAGATGCGATCTCCGTCAGCGTCTGCATGTAACGCAGCTGGAGTGCAGACGGAGACTCCGACATCACATTGGCTGCCTCCTTCAGAGCCCGAGATGCTTTCATTTCCCCCTCTGCAGCGATCACCTGTTCACAAACAAAATACATGCACAATAATACAGGTGACTTCATCAATCCCCCTTTGAGCTTATGTACCAATGTAAATGTGTTCAAATTACAAAATCAACATGTGACGTTCAGCGGATTACCTGAATTAAATTTCCATTCACTTTTCACACAAACACGCTCCCAATTCACACTCGGCTTACACTTCTAATTACACTGGAATTTCCATTCTGCAAATCCAGTTTGTTTTTCCACTGCGTTGTGCCATAGTGCAAGCGCATACGAGTTTAGGTTTCCAGTCAACAATATACGTTGTACTGCGAGCATTGTTAACTTTAGAAGAAATCATGCAAACATAAGCAGGACAAATACTGCTCAAAATTAATTAATGGAGGGATCACTATGAAAAAATAAATGGATAATAGAAGATAATGATGCACATAAATGATCTATGAAAGTGGTCTTTCGTTCAGGTCATTGAAAAGTGCCTGGTAGCATTTTAGTAAAAATATATTTGCTTTACCAATTTGTTTGAAATGTTATAGGTAAATGTAAGAATAAGCAATAAGCATATTATTATATCCAACAGGTTGGTGTATTAAAAAAAACAAAGCCTGTGATATGCTTTCTTGGTCTGCTTTTCTTGTTATGGAAATTCGGGGGGCTTAAGGGGGTTTAAAATCCTATTGAGCGTGTGCAGGGGGCTGCGGGTGTTCATTGTCCAATCAGACAGCACCATTTCTCCTCAGACACAACACAAAGCTGAAAAGCTGATAAGGCTACTCTTGGCAGTCTCCTCAGAACAGACAGATTATAGTCTGAAAGACTGTTATATGTTTTACACAGTGTTCAGACACCCACCTTGGCCCGCGCTTCCCTACTGGCCTCTGCTTCAGCTGCCATGGCTCTCTGCAGAGCGGTGGGCAGTTTTACATCCTTAAGCTCCACTCGTTCCACTTTGATACCCCAATTCTTGGATGCAGCGTACAGCACAGCCTGTTAGTCAAAGAAGGAAAATCAGGCATCTGAGTTTTCATAGTTGTCATACAGCATCAAAATGGTTTGCTGGTCCATTTAAAACAGCAACATACAAGTTAGTATCCCAGCTAACAGGGAACATTATAACGTTCTCTAAAACATCTCTCTGTTTTTGCAGAATGTTTTTTATGTATATATATATATATAAAATCAAAAATGTTATTCTTAGGTTGTTCGTGAAACGTTATTAAAATGTTTAAATTACGTTTATATAACCAAGCAATAAAGTTAATACAATGCCTAAAAAACAAAACGGATATTTTTAACTATCCTAAAACATTCAAAATAACATTTTTTACATTTTTGTTATTTTAGGGAACAAAAACGTTTGTTACTTTACATTTTGTAACATCCTTACAACCTAAATTGTTTAGCTGGGATAGGCCTGACAATTATATATTCAGATCTGTTTATGTGGTGTTATTTTACCTCCATCTGTTCTGACATCTCCTCACGGTCTTTTAAGATGTCAGATAGGTTCTTAATACCCAGCATGTTTCTTAAAGTGGTCTGAGCTAACATTTGTGTGGCATGATTAGCATTCTCGACTTTGGTTATGGAAACAGTGGGGTTAAACACTCGGTAGTAGACCACAGCATCCACCATGATAGTCACCGAGTCTTTGGTCAACACCTGGGGAGAAATTTCAGAATTCAGAAATCTGAATCAGACTTAACATGAAACTAAACTGATCGTGTTCAATCCAAAGTTGTATTAGGCCGGTTCCTTAAGGTGTGCACAGTAAGATTTTGAGGTTCTTTAGCTTTTTATACAGGTATCTTGAGGTAAATTACTCACTTCCTGAGGGGGGATGTCAAAGGACACTGTCCTCAAATCAACTTTCCGGAATGTATCCACACATGGAATAATCCAGAACAAACCTTTAAACATAATAAATAAACAGTACTCAATATAGTTGCATTAAACAGACACATACAATAACAAATCTTTCATGGTTTTAAAATGAACATAAGAGGTGAAAACAGTATTTACTAACCAGGTCCTTTAGCACCTCCAAGGAGTCGTCCCAAACGGAAAATAACTGCTCTCTCATATTCCTGGACAACCTTTAAACAAAACTATGAGATTTGGTTTGATCCGATCTGCTATCTTTTCGGCAACTAATTGATTTAATTCATTAATTCTAAGTAATATATTTAAACTATATCAACATTTCCATAATACTCCTGTTATTTAGATAATTAAGTTGTTGTTTATTTATATATTTGGGAATCGATTGCAAATTGGTTCATTGGAAACATATCTCAGTTCCTCGAACTGGTAGGTGATTCATATTAATTGTGGTAATGTTTATGTCACAAATAGGATAAAGTACCAGATAAATGATCTCAGATTAAAATCTGTTGGGAAAGTGTTATTTTACCTTCATACAACTCCACACCGACACAGGAAATGTAAGCAGGATAAGAAAGAATGAGAAGAAAGTAAGAAGGTGTCCACAAATCCCAGAGCTGCTGGAATCGTTCACATCTAACCAAAAGTTACAATATATATTTAGTCCCATTTCAATGGTCTTTTGCATATATATATATATATATATATATATATATATATATATATATATAATATGCAGGTAATGCAGGTATATATATATATATGCAAGTAATGCAGTTTTATATATATATATATATATTTGGTAAAGTTGGTAAAGTTATAAGTTATTATTATAAGTTCTGTTATTATTAAAAGTTATTGCAGGTAAAGTTATAAACTTATAAACTTAGTTATAAACTTAGTAATCACTTACCTGATTGGGGAACATCATTTCTATCACTGTCTTCATTTGTTACGGGTCCAATTTTGTTGCGGGACATCTCACTGTGAGAAGACATCACTACAGACATTGTTATTCTGCTTATCTGACTGTCAGAAGTCACTGTGAGATATTTAGTGTGATATGATGAATTAAATAAGCTCCCATTTTTCCAACACCGCCCTGTTTCACACCGCAACACAGGAAACTTTGCGTGGCACGTTGCTAAGCAACAAAACCGAGCTTATGTTAAACCATAAAGCCAATTACTGCTTTAAACATCATCATATCACTTCTGTTTGTTTGCACATGCCTTGAGAAATATTTTATTGTCCTTCAACATGAGCAAATGTTTACCTTGCGTGTGCATAATTGCTTGTGACAATGTAAACGCGGCTTAAACCTTTTTTTTTTAATTCAACAATGCCAAAGTTTCTGTGAGAGTTAGGTTTAGGACTGGTGCCAGGGCAAGGTGATAGAAAATGTGATTAGATCAGTATAAAAATCATTATGCCTGTGGAGTCCCCGAAAAGCACATATGCAAGTGTGTGTGGGTAACACGTAATACATTTAATAGACATCCAAATCATGCATGCAATTTAATCCGTAATACAATTTAATAGACATCCAAAAAAAATCATGGAAAACAGTATTGTTACATTATGCTCATTTAATGTTATTTGTCAAATGATTTAGTCAAAGTAACTGGCTTTTCATTCTTTTAATTATCTTTCTTTTTACGTTTTCCTTTCATTTATAACCTTAACTATAAACGAATGAATTAAAATCTACAATCAGAATGCATATCATACCCAAGTATACCTTTTATTAATAAGTACTATAAATATTAAGAAGAAATAAATAAATGAAAGAAATAAATGATCTGCTGTAAGACACGCCCCCAGCCGAACGCGCCTCTCTCATTGGATGTTACGCGCACGCTCCGCTCTCCGCTCGTTATTCCTCCGTGCTTCTTCATTTATCTTCATCTTTATCATCATCATCATCATCTTCTTCATCATCTTCATCTTTGTCTTTATTTGTTTCCAGCAGCGAGTCTTATGAAAACAAGGTGAGACGCGCTTTAGTTGAAATCTTTGCACGCTTCTCTTACTATTTGGGGATGATATGAAACATGCCAACCGTGCACTGTATTGTTTCAACGCTTGCTTTTAAGAAAACAGTAAGAAAATGAGTTGATGACTGATTTCTGATTTATTTATTTAAAACCCAGCGTCGTTTTGTTTATTATAATGTTTGATTGGTTTTTGGATGAAAATTTCGTGTATGACTTGATCAATGAGCAGTTTTTCTCTGTGCTGTTTTTCTCTGTGCTTTTCTTCTCTGTGCTTTTCTCTGTGCTTTTCTCTGTGCTTTTGTCTGTGCTTTTGTTTGTGCTTTTTTTCTGTGCTGTTTTTCTCTGTTCTATTTTTCTCCGTGCTTTTTTTTTCTCCGTGCTTTTCTCTGTGCTGTTTTTCTCTGTGCGTTTGTCTGTGCTTTTGTCTGTGCTGTTTTTCTCTGTGCTGTTTTTCTCTGTGCTGTTTTTCTCTGTGCTCACAGTTTTATTCAGAGCCAGAGGGGTCCTGCCTTCTTCTTTAGCCGTATACACAACTGGGGTTTAAATAGGTAAGCCATCAGTAGCTCTGTTACAAGCATACATATGTTATCTCCCAGAGAGCTTTAACAGTCTGTTCTGTGTAATGTATTCAGGGTGGATGTAATGGCCCACAGGGGACCTCTGCAGTGGGCTGATCTTTTTAAACTGTATAATGAAGACTCTCTCCAAACCCTGTGCTGTGTGTTTGAGCGCGGGTTCAACAAACAACACAATTACTGTGAGGTAATGGTGAAGATACAGAACAGATGCTATATATGATTTGCATTTCGTTTCAGCTCGTCTGGGTCTCATCTCTCGCTATGTGCAGTTATACTGTTTTGGAAGCTACAATTATTATTACGAAAGCACAGTTTTGCAAGGCAGAAAAAGGGGTGGTTCATTGTAAATACATTTCTGGACCAAACAAATCCTACAATTCTGTATGTAAATATGAGGATGATCTCAGCTAACAATCTTAGGTTGTAAGAATGGGAGAGTTATTTTAACAAAAACGTTAAAATGTTATTTTGATGTTTGTTTGATTTTAAGAAAGTTATTTCAACATTTTTATTGATTTTTAAAACATTCCACTAACAACTTGTATTGTTTGATGTATATTGCTAAAGAAACGTTCTGTTAATGCAACTGCAAGAATGGTTTTTGACAACATTGAGAAAACTTTCAGAGAATGTTAGCCAACATTTGGAGAACATTCCCTGTTAGCTGGGTAAACCCCCTAACCAGAATGTTTGAGGAATTATTACAGTGCAGTCCTGAAATGGCCTCATCCATAATACCATTTCTTACTAGTGGTTTCAAGTTCTGTCCTCCACACTCTTTAGTTCTGCCTTTACTGGTTTTCATTGTGCTGTTTAGAGAGAGCATGCTGTGATTGAAATTGTCTTCTTATTTTAATAAAACAGAGGGCTGACCTTGAAGATTCAGACAGAGATGCACTGCTGGTCTCCTGTAAAACGACTTCTGGTTACTCTCTCCTCTATGCAATATGGAAGACTTTTCGTCCAGCCATCATCAAAATTGTGCTTCTGAGACTGTCAACTGATCTTCTTGGCATTCTAGTTCTTTTGTCCCTCAGGTATGACCTCTCTATATATGAATGTGGCCATTGGCTTTCTGAAGGGGAATCTGATTTGTGTCTGTGCTTCTTAACATCAGGTGGGTCATTCTGTTCTGTGAGAGACAGCCTGTGTTTGACTGGGCTGGTTACACATATTCCCTGGCGGTGTTGGGAGCCGTTTGCTGCTGTGCTGTTTCCCAGCAGCAGTTTGAGAGACACAATGGGGTAACGATGGCCAATGTCCAGGCAGTTGTGGCTGGCGCCCTCTACAGGAAGGTAATTGTCATGGACTCTCATTTTTGTCTTGTCAGTTTTAAAGCTGCAATACATTAAAGCCGTCTTTGTTAGAAACATAAAATTGTATTGGATTGGGTATTGGATGCGACAGATCAAATTATAAATAATTATTATAAACTTACCATTGTAAATCTGGGTAAGGAGACAGTTTTGAACACTGATCTGTTATGTACTAGCTCATTAACTGATTTTCATTCTTTTTTAACCAAAAAAGTTGATTTTTGCAGCTTTAACATGAATCAACATTCTTAGGGTTGTTTTTTTTTTTTTACCAAAACCTTTGTTCAGACTCATTTCTTCATTTCTGTATTTCTTCTCCTGTATGCTGAAAGCTTTCTCTCTTGTCCTCCACACTTCATGATCCCTTCATTTCCCCCCTTACATTTAAAAGACATTGTATTTTTCCCATAGTTCTCGGCGACAGTCCGACACAGCAGATGCCGTTCCTCCACTCTCCGGGGAGGCTGAGTGCATGGGGGGGCTGGTGGTCACGCTGGCCTGTTTCTGGTCTCCTCCTCTGAGAGTTGCTCTGTATCTGGGCTTACTCTGGAGAGAACTGGGCCGCAGTGTGCTGGTGGGGGTGGTCCTGCTGCTGTTACTCATTCCCGTCAATGCAGCAGTCCAGCGCAAAGTCAGACAGCTTAAGGTCAGTTAGGACGGGCTGCTCACGCATCGCCTCTGCCAGCTAACAACATTTTCAATAAATAAACAGAATATTTAGCTTATATATTGTGATGCTTATGTGGTTACTAATTGTTTTTCCTCAGAGGACTCAGAAAATCCTCAGGGAAAATTCTGAACAACTCATCAGGGAAATGCTGCAGAAAATCCAGGTCTTTTCTTAATTCGCACATGATCTTTTTAATAAATAGTCCAACCCGTCTTCAGTTTTTATTTGATTCCTGTGTTTATATTAACATGTTCAATGCTTTTAATTCTTAATGCTAAATTCCATATCACAATTCCTTATCAAAAGTTGGTGTGTGCCGGAGATTTATATTGGTAACAGGACTAATGTTTAATTTCCATTTGTGTAGGCGCTGAAGCTTCTTGCATGGGAGCCATGGTTCTCTCAGAGAGTTACAGAGTCACGGGCCGGGGAGCTCAAGATGCTAAGAATTCTGGGATATCTGACAGCCTTCTCAATGCTTGATTCTATATGCGTGCCTTTCCTGGTGAGTGTTTGCTAGTCTCAGTATCACCATCCCCAGGTAACCAGGAACTAAGAACATTGCCTTCGTTCTCTAACATTTCTCTCAGTGTTATCAAAACGTTCCTGTAGTAACATTAGTAGAACCTTTTTAATGTTATATGTCAAAAATGTTGAGTCTTGGAACGTTTCAAACAGAATTAAAAAAAATGTTGAAACATTCTTATAACAAGCAATAACGTTAATACAATGTCTAAAAATCTGGATGTTTTTAATGTTTGTAGAATTGTAAAAATATTGTCTGTAATGTTTTTGTTACTGAATGGAAACGTTAGGGAAATGTTCTTACGAGCTAAAATTGTTAGCTGGGATCAGAGATGCTTTCCCTTTTAAAGCTTGTGTTTAGATATTCCAACCAAAAAATTCCTACTGAAATATCCTCTCATTGACTTTGACTTTAAATTATCTGACCTCTGTACTCCAGATGCAGAGGGGCTTACTAAACAAAACAAATCCACAGAGTTTTGAGATTAAAACCCAAAAGTCTGTTATAGATTACAACCCGGGGTCAGAACATTGAGGTCCCCATTACCAGTCCAAACATTGCTCATAGATTGTCCACATCCTGTGTGCCATGTTTCCCATGTTTTCATTTGTCTCTCCATGCAGATTTTGTTCTCTAGTCTTGGTGTGTTTGTCCTGATGGATGATGGGAATGTCCTCACCGCCTCTCAGATTTTTACCTCAGTCTTTGTCTTCAGATTGCTGCGTTCCGCTCTGCTGGAGCTTCACTGGTGTTTCTCTGGCCTCAAACAGGTAAAATCCTTGTAAAATAACATCCAAACATAGGTTAGGTGTCTTCACTTTTATGATCTCACAGTTATGACACATTGATGTCCTCCAGTAATTTTCTGAACATGATCTACACAGGCACATCAGTCTCTTCAACATCTGGAGAATGTGTTTTTAACTAAGGATCTGGACAGGTCACAGTTAAGTACAACAAAAGGTAAGGTCACTGTAATAGAAACACAAAGAAACTTGGTTTGTTAAATCTATAAACTTAACTTAACAAAGATCTCTCATATATCAATGAGATGTAAGAGAGCAAATGATTTTTTTTGTCAAAATTGATACAGTGATCTCGAATTGTCTTCTTTAGGGTTTCAGAAGAGATCTCAACAATGTCTCAAACTGTGCTCAGATTTGTCAATACCAAAGAATGTACATTCAAAAATCCCAGACATTTCTCCTCAAATTGTTCCCAGACCAAATTATCTGAGATGCTTTGTCTCTCAAGGAAAATCAGGATAAATGTGAGACATCCTTTACTCTCTCTCCTGTTATTCCAAACCTGTAACTTTTTATTCAGTGGAACATAAAAGAATACATTTTGAGAAAAGTCTCAGTGGTTTTGTGTCCATACGATGGAAGCCAATAGGTGCCACTGCTGTTTGGTTACCAGAGTACTACAAAATATAAAATAAATGATAGAAGAATTTATTTTTGGGTGAACTATCCCTTTAAAAATTACTGTGAAAAGTTATTAAGTCTTCCACACTATAAAAAAACCTAGCCTATAAAACCTATTAAAAAGAGCAATAAAATATTACCCTGGGGATATTTGTCTTTGTTAGAAAAACGACACAATGTCTCACTCTCTCTCAGGTTCTGTGGATGAGCTTTTACCTGACAGCTAACAAGAGCAGTACAGCAGGTAAGTTGTTACTTGTTCTTGTTTTTATAGGCTTATAACATTTAAGCTTATTTTAAATGATGACTTCATATATAAGTAAATAATTCAATGCAAGAATGTTCACACATGACTTTACTTGCATGAGAAAGTGTGATGGAGCAATATATCATCATTATTATTAAGGGTGTGTGTGTGCTTGTGTGTTATGTTTTGTGTCTGTCATTTCATTAGACTGTGTCCAGAACAATGAGAGAACAAAGAACTGTTTGTGATCTGACGTGCAGGTCATTTCTGTCGCATGCTGTGAGCATTAGTCCAGCATTAATGTACTACAATAGTTTTAACCCAGCACAAACATCAGTGCATTTAAGAAGATTAGTGGTGCTTTTTTAGTCTTTTAATATCCTTCTGATCTTATCTGTTTGGTTTTCTTACACTGTCTTGTATGTACTAGAGTGTACTTCTACTTCTAATCCTTCTGTGTACTTCTATACTACTAGAGTGTGTTTTTAGACAATGAGCGTTAGGGTAAGAGAAGAAGAGATGCCATTCACAGAAGCTCAGGCAGGGCTCTGATTTTTCTAGCGACAAAACAGGCCTAAAGATTTTTACTTTGCTGATGTTGCCTCTCTAAGGTAATGAACGTTGCACACAAAGCAACACCTTGTTTCTCCACCCTGCCTGTGGTTTTGTTACGCTGAAACATGCAATGCAGCTATGCAGAATCCCAGCTAACAATTTTACATTGTAAGAATGTTTCCCTAACATTTCCACTGAGTAACACAAAAACACGTTAAAAATGTTATTTTGAAAATTCTAGGAACGTTTAAAACGTCCAGTCTGCATAAGAACTTTTTTTTTTTTTTATTTGGTAACGCTTGTAAAACATTCCACTAACTACTTAGGAACAACTTTTTGATATATATCATATAACATTAAACATGTCTTACTAACGGTACTGCAAGAACGTTTTGAAAACTGAGAACTTTTAGAGAACTTTTAGAGAACTTTTAGAGAACTTTTAGAGAACTTTTAGAGAACTTTAGGCAGTTTTCTGGGAACATTTCCTGTTAGCTAGAATCTCCTTTAGTACTTACAGTGGTCCCAAGGTAAGGTTTACAAACTGTTTTGGGGAATATGTAGACAGCTCAAAAATGACCTTTTTTATAACAGGTATAAAGATGATATGCAGTGTGACTCTGATGAGGAGAAAGATAAATTCCAAAAAGTATGTACCAGTAATTAAATCAATTATTAAGATGTCTTGTATTTTTGGTGTAAAAATACACCAAACTTGTAGTGATGTGGTTTGGTACTTCCAGGGCAGTGGAGAAGCCCACAGGCTGTATCTGCAGGCTTTCGGCTGGCACTGGGTGGCAGCATCTTCCCTGATTTATCTGAGTGTGTGTGTAGTGTGTATCGCAAATGATGCAGTTCTGAGCGTGTGGACGGGAGAAGCCAAAGAAGTGCAGGGACTGGAGGGATGGAGAGAGCTCAGAGACTCCCGGCTTTCTGCATATGCTGTTCTGGGACTCCTGCAAGGTCATTTTCAAATAACATTTTTAAATAACGTTCTTATAACCAAGCAATAACATTATTACAACATCTAAAAAACTGGCTGTTTTGAATGTTCCTAGAACTTTCAAATAACCGCTTCAACATTTTGTTACTTAACGTAAACATTAAAACAAAACCTTTTTACAACCTAAAATTGTTAGCTAGGTATATGTGTTTTGATTGTTTGCTGTTGTTTGTTATTGTGCCTCTGTTTTTTTTTAGCCTTGCTCGTGTGCTGTGCTGCTTGCTGTCAGACCTGTGGCTCCATCAGAGCTTCTGATGTTCTGCATTCTGAGCTGCTATCAGATGTTCTTCACCTGCCTGTGTGTGTAACCCAAACGACAGATGCCGGATGGGTACTACACACCTTCAGTCGTGTGAGTCTCATCTTCACTCTGTCTTGAAAGAGGTCATAGCCTGTCTGATGTTGATTAGAAAAATGTTTTTGTTATGCTGGTTGTAAGGCTCTTCACATCTTGATAGCAATCCCTAAATGGTATAAATATATTTATATGTTTATGTATCTTCTATGGAAAGTGCAGAGCCATAAAATGTTTGTTCAATCATTGCATTATATAAAGTCCAAATAAAATGATTGGATGTCCTGCTTGCCTGTCAAACTATGTATTTGCATACCTCTGCGCACTGTTGGAGGAGGCGTGGTTTGGAGATGGCTCTGAATGAAGGGCGGGATCTTATGCTTTCAAAGCTAGATTGCTATTGCCTCTCTGAAATTGCCTATCATACCTTTAAATATAAATATAAGAGGAGACCATCTAATACCTGCACTAGAATATAGTTGGGGACCAGAAAAGGCATTTTTGTTTTATTTAATCTGTCATTTAAACAAAATCTGTGTTCTTATGTTGGTTCAGGATCTGCCGGTGATTGATGATGAACTACACAAACATCTGCACCACTGGTTGAGAAGTATTTTGGAGATACTGAGCATTATTGCTGTGCTCACCTTCATCCTGCCACTTTTCAGCCTGGCTGTGTGCCCTCTGATATTCCTCTTTCTCTGTATTCAGGTAAATAATTGACCACAAATCACCATCTGTACATAAGGCTGCATGTTTATAAATGCTTGTTGTATTAAAAATCCTTTCCTACATTCTTCTACCCTTTTTCAGTCTCGTTTCTTGGGCCGCATGAAAATGAGAAACAGGGAGTCAAACCCTGTTGTTTCAGTTTCTTCTCAGCAGTGTATTGAAGCTCTAGTTTCTGGGTCAAAGGAGGTGTGCTTGAAGCACCGCCTTCAAGCCTTGAATCAAAACCTGCTGATCGAGTACAACAGAACAGTTTTACAAAGGTTAAAAATACCACTTACATAAATGTTAATAGCACTCTCACCCTCACAAGTGTATTAGTGTCAAAGCTCCACAAGTGTAATGCCAGGAGACTCCCTAGGGGGCGCCATTTGAGTGTCTTGCACATCTCTGACAGCTATACAGTAAAACTATTATGTAATTTTTTATGATCATTTATTTTTTTATTCCCATGCTCATATAATCTTATTCTTCATATCTTCTGCTCTGCATTTAAGACAAAGTTCTTCATCATTTACTCATCCTCATGTCATTTCAAACCTGTATGACTAAAGGTTCTGAGGAACACAAAAGAAGATATTATGAAGTAGCCACGTTGGTTGGTAACCAAACAACGGTGACACCCATGTGTTCCATAGAAGAAAAACGTTATACAGGTTTGGGATGACATGAAGTGAGTAAATGATGGAAAAAATTTGGGGATTTTGAATATTTGTGGGGTGAACTATCCCTTTAAATAAAGTTTTTGGCACATTTAAATAACTGATTTATGATCAGCATCACTACCTCTGTGTTTAGTTGGGTTGTGCTGCGGTTAGACATCGTTGCCGGGATTCTGCTCTTCCTGGTTTGTTTGATCCTCCTTGAGACTCAACTGGACTCGGGCCTTGTGGTTCTGGCTCTGATCTGTGCCCAGAATGTGAGTTCTGTCCCAATGCCTTCCCTGAGTTTTATATGATTAAAAGTAGGGTAGGCAATTACGGTAGAGACTAGCAATAGCAACCTAGTTTGAAAGCAGAAGATCCCGCCCTCTTTTAAGAGTAATCTCCAAATCCACGCCTCCTTTAATAGTGTGTGGAGGTATGCAAATAAATAGTTTGACAGGCAAGTAGGACATCCTAATGATTGGACAAACTTTTTCTGGTCCTTCCACAGAACATATATTTATAACACTTAGTGATTGCTATAAGGATGTGAAGTGACTTTTAAGCACAATAACAAAATGCTTTTGGAAGAGATCACCTACCCTGCCTTTAACTCTTAATAGCTTTGATAACAATGAAGATTTTGTTGCAGATCACCAAACCTCTTCACCGGTACACTCAGGCTGTCTCAGATATCATTGTTGGCATGTCGAGCATGCAAAGACTTTGTGATCTTGCCAAAATGGAGAAGGAGGTACAGGGTAACAAAATAATTTTCTATTGCCTGTTTTGTGTTTGCCTTGTCACACCACGCCACCCTTAACCCATAAAATCATTGTGCGGCAAATGACATGCCATCTGCGTATTAAATGTCATTGGTTTTCATAGGTTCTTTAGGAAATGCATTAAACTAATGACTGGATGCTTATCTTGACCGCAGGCAGCATGGACAGTCGCCTGCAGGCCATCGTTTGACTGGCCCCAGCAGGGAGATGTGAAGTTCAGAAACTATGAGTCTAAAGCCTTAAACAGCTTCACAGCAGCTCTCAGGGGTCTTAATCTCACCATTTTAAAGGGGGAGAAGGTACTAAGAGTGTGGTGGGTGTTTTTATAATGCATGTGAGGATACATATACATATATTCAGTCTATACTTGTAAGCATGTTGTCTAAGGCCACAGACAAAATTCACCTTTTTTTAAACCTAATGTGTCTAATTGTTTTGATAAACCTTTCCACACTTGAATTGTTACCATGACTTAACAGGGGCAATTAAGTCTGAACAATTGATTTAAATAAAAAGGTTCTTTACAGCAATGGCATTGAAGAACCATATTTGGTATGGAACCATTTAGTCAGATGTTCTTAACAGAACCTTTCTTACCTTTTTATAGTCAAAATAACCTTTTTCTACTACAAAGAACCTTTGGTGAAACAAAAATTGTACAGTTGTTAAAGGTTCTTTATGGAACCATTAGCTAAAATAGGTTCTTCTATGGCATTATATTATATATATATATATATTTCTCATAATCTCATAGTTGGTGTGTTGGTTTGTAGATTGGAGTCGTGAGTAGGGAGAGGGCAGACACTGATGGCTTAGTGAACAGTCTGTTCCGGGTAGCGGAGGCCAGCCATGGTGCCTTGCTGATCGACAGTATAAACATTGCCAGCGTGGGTCTGCATGACCTCAGGAGCCGTCTGCAAATCATTTCTCAGGTTAGTCTAACACTACTTGCATATAAACAAGACAGATAAAACTCGCTAAATCCAGCCAGAACAAAATCTGATCAAAGACTTAAGGGGAAGGAGTGTTGACAGGTAACAACTATTTTAACGGGCGTGGCTGCAAGAATGTTAACGAATGTTATGCACAATTCAGAACTGGCTTAACCGAGTCTCCACCAGTACCCAGTAAGGGATTATCCAGTTATTGTTCGTTAATGAGTTGTTATATCCCGTGCACTACAGGTTCCTGTACTGTTCTCGGGGCCCCTGAGGGCCAATCTGGACCCATTTGCTCAGCATACTGACGCACAGGTGTGGCTGGCTCTGGAACTCTGCCAGCTGAAGGAGAAGGTTCGACAATTACCTGCTCAGCTGCTACACCCTGTACAGAGGACGTCCATCACTCTTAGGTGTGTGTGGGAAATCTAGTAAATCTTTTGGCGCCTCAAGCCAATTTCACATGTTCAAAGTGTTATATTCAAAGTGTTATATTGTACCAAAATAGTGTTGGGTTTAGTATAGTGGATTTAGGCATTGATTTAATGAAACAATGGTCATGTACACACTGCCTGTCTGGTTTTGGGAGGCACAAGCTTTTAAATGAAGTGGATTTTCAAAGTTCTCAGTGTGTATCAGTGTGTATGCAATACAGGAATCACTCCTGCATGATGATTGACATAATGATAACTGTAGCAATGGCTTTATCTTGGATTTGGTCAAGCGTACACAAATAGCTGCAATAGCTGACAAAGGAATATGTTAGTGAATGTTTTTAAATAAAACTATGAAAAACCATTAGTTTGCTTTTTAAAGAGATCAGTTCTCCCAAAAGTAACATTTTCCATCATTTGCTCACCCTCATGTCATTTCAAAACGATATGATTGTTTTCTTCTGTGGAGCACGAAAGAAGATATTTTGAGAAACGTCTCAGTGGTTTTGTGTCCATACAATGAAAGTCAACGGGTGCCACTGTGGTTTGGTTAGCAAATACTTCTAAAATACCATGCTTTTAAGAGCATGTGTTCACATGTGATTAGGCATTCAGAAAATGGGTGATAACAATATTTGGTGTGTACATGGCCAATAAAATTATCTCCATAGCAACCTTTATGTATTGACACAACAAACCGTAAGTTGTTATGGGTAAAATATTTCTCTCTTTTTTGTGATGTGAAAGCCTTGGGCAAAGAAGGCTGCTTAGTTTGGCTAGAGGCCTGCTTACAAAAGTCAGAATCCTTCTTGTCGAAGAGGCTCTTCCATCGGTGGACATGGAAACAGAGCTGCTGGTCCAACAGGTGGTCCATACAGAGTTTAAAGACTGCACTGTACTATGGCTCAGTCAGAACCCACTTACCCTCATGCACACAGACAAGTCAGTAACAACTTTTTGATGTAATCTATGAGTCTGTCATGCATTTAATGTTAAATATTCAAGTTATTTATGACCTGTTCTTTCTGCTCCAGGGTGCTGGTATTGAACAAGAGACAAGCTGTGACGTTTGATGCCACTTCAACTGTCCTCCAGCAGGGGTCACTGTTTAGTCAATAAGATGAGAACCGTTCTTAGGTCAGTTTTTTTAAACCAGTGCTGATTGTTGTAACATTAGACTAAGATCAGTTTATTGACTTGTTTAACCGTGTGAATCGAGCAGGCATTCATTGATGAAGGTTTTATATGATATTTATATTTGCACAGGTTATGCTTGATAAAATAAGAAGTTACATAAAAAAATGGAAAACAAATTCAAAACGTACCCTATCAGATTCACAAATAACCTAGTTATAAATATATCTATATCTATAAATAGATATAGTTATAAATGTAATCTATTCACTTAACAATCAATTTCACCAATTTTTTTATGTAATTTAGCTGGTAGCTATATATATATATATATATATATATAATATAAATATTATATTATATTAATTAATATTAATTAATTAATTTGTTTAAACACACATGCACATCCATCACAGTACTATACATACCTTACAGTATTAATTTATAACCATATTTTATGATGGTACCTTAAAAACCTGTGCAAATTGAAGAGAGCTGTTTATAGCAAAATAATATTTTTGACACTTTGATATTCTTGTATTAGAATGTTTACTGTAAAACAGAATGTACACAAGCAATAGTCTACATTATTGTGTTTAGAAATACTGAAGCGTTTGAGCTCTCTGCTGACATCCTCATGCTCCTCATTCCCCAGCAGTTAGTGTCAGTTAATTTCATTGTGAATTGCATCACGAGGCAGTTTTTTCACAACAGTTTTCCAAATTGCAACTTGCCACATCTTTCCATTGTTATTCAGCCCATTTCTGGCCCCCCAGAACAAAAATGAAAACACATTTTGTCCTAGCTGTGTGTTATAAAAGTCTGGCTGTTATCAGTTGCTCTGACCGGATGTCTTTCTTTTAAAAAAATAAATAGCTTTTAAAAATTGACATATCTGATTGCTTAATTGTGTTTTGTTTTTGTAATGCTGCTGTTATATGTTAGGGGTGGTGCTACTCTGCAGTGCTTATTACTACGGCCAGCGTTTCCTTCAACAATAACAATAACAAAATCCCATATTAACTAGGCTGAAACTAAGTGGGATAACTGGTAAAGTGAGACATTAATCATCTGTCATTATAAGTGTATTATGTGCCATTACTAAAAATGTTAAGCTCATGCTAAAGTATATTATGACATTAAAGAATCAATAATTGTAATAAAAGTTCTACTTTATATTATATATGCAATATATACTATTATATATAATTAAGTGTATGTATTTAAATGCATTTATATATATATATATATATATATATATATATATATATATATATATATATATATATATATATATATATATATATATGTATGTATATATGTATGTATATATGTTTGTGTATATGAATGAAAGTCAGTTATTGCCTCAGTAGCCATAACTGTAGCAACAGCATCTGCTGTAGAAATCTAACAGCTAGCACTCGTGAAAACAGATTACAACACAAGCCTTCACTTCACCTATAAATAATCCTGCGGCTTCTACCCCGCATTGAAACTCCTCTTCAGGTGGCAGATATTAACCGTGCCTTTCACAGCAGCAGTGCAGATATGAGGGTGGCTCTCATGGTCTTGTGTCTGATGTGTCTGTCCTCATGCGAGAGCCGCAGACTGGGCCGTTGTACTGTTGTCCGTATCTTCATGGAACAGGGACTCGATGGCTATGAAGGATTCTCACTTGGCAACTGTAAGTTCATCCACGATCTCTCACAATATCAAAGCTCTGTGTTTGTTAAATACCTGGTAAGATTGTTTTAACTCAATCCACAAATAACTTTAACTTGTTATAGACTCTTAAAAGTCATAAAAGGTTTTTCACAGTGATGTCATGGACTGAGAAATGGTTCCTTTAAGAACATTTGTGGTTCTTAAGGGAATGAAAAATGGTTCTTTATGGCATCACTGTGAACAACCTTTAAAGAATTATATTTATATTATATTATATAGTAATATACTGTAATTGATTAATGTGTTTCATTCCTTTACCTGTAACCGTTCACTTAATTTCAACAGATGTTTGCATGGCCTTCTGGGAAAGCAAGTTTAAGACCCACAGAGTGCGGTCAGCCGATACTGGGAAAGACTACGGCATCTTCCAGATAAACAGTTCCAAATGGTGCGATGATGGAACTTCAGATGGAAAGAACCTGTGCCAAATGCCATGTGCAGGTACTTCAGTCTCTGTTGTGAAATATGATCATGTGACCACTAACAAATTAAAAATGTTATCTATACATAGGTGGTAATAACATTTTACCTATTATTAAGTAACAAAAACATAAACATTTTATTAAGTTCTAGGAATGTTCAAAACATCCAGTTTTTTAGATGTTGTATTAAGATTATTGCTTGGTTATAAGAACATTATTTAAACTGTTTTTTTAATTCTGTAATGTTTTATAAAGCGTCACACTAACCACTTGCAACCACACAACAATAACATTTTTGACATGACATAATGTTAAACATTGAACATTTAAGTTACATTAAACATTTTTCAATAACTTCGAAAGAACTTTTAGAGAACATTAGCCAACATTCTGAGAATGTTCCTTGTTAGCAGCCTGTAAGGTTTGCGTAAAAAAAAATCATCTCCTCATTGATAGATTTGCTAAAGGACGACCTGACGGCTTCGATTAACTGCGCAAAGCTGATTGTGAGGAGAGAGGGACTGAAATCATGGTAAGCATTTATTGTTTACAAATATTGTGACTTATGGGCCATAAATCATTGAGCACCATTTTATGCGACTCATTAACAAAGGTCTGATTTTATTTCATGATATTTGAATGTGCATTTTCACCGAACACTTTCTGATCTGCGTCTGCAGGGACACCTGGGACAAATATTGCAATGGCCGTAACATGTTACGCTGGGTGAAGGGTTGTGGCCTGCACTAGCATGATCTTGATTTCTCACAGTTAGCTACAATGCCCTCAGAGTTTATATGACATCATTTTTAGACAACTTGCACATAATTGTCCTCAAATTAAGATTTGTAACTTGTATTTTTCAAATTTTGAGATGTATATTAAAGCATCTTAATATATTTTTGTTTGTACTTGTAATGTTTTAGATCTGTACATAATTGTTAAATAATTGTAGTAATATCCCACAGTTCCTTTTGGCTGAATCAAAGGCAGCATTGTGGCAGATGAGATGTGTGAAGTTAGTACAGTAGGTGGTTTCACTGGCATCACTTATTAAAGGTTAAATTTAATATTAAAGCATCTGTATACTGTATCACAATCTGCTACCCAGCTAACAATTTTAGGATGTTTCCCTAACGTTTCCATTAACAAAAAAATTCCATTTCCATTAACGAAACAAAAACATTAAAAATTGTATTTTAAATGTCCTAGAATCATTCAAAACATCCAGTTTTTTGGCATTGTATTAACGTTATTGCTTGGTTATAAGAACGTTTTTCAAACAAATTTAATTTGTTTGAGAAAACCCTAAAACATTACAGGTTAATGTAGCTCAACTGTTAGCATGGCACTAGCAACATCAAGGTCATGGGTTTGACTCCCAGGAAATGTTTTGTTGATGGTGATGAAAGGTTGATTGTCTGCCTCATCCTTATTGGCTGTCAGAGGCATTCCTGTATGATATTAATCGGACGCCTCAATTTAATCAATGAAATCCATCCAACATTGCAAACATTCGAAACCTCACCTGAATGCAATTACACTGATTATCATTACTATAACCTCATTGATTAGCACTGGATAGCTTTGACATTTATGGCGCAGTTTCGTATTGGGGGGAGGGAACCTCATTCTGTTTTCATCATTACCCAACTGTATTCCAGTTTTAATAAAGAGATAATAAAAGCTCTGTTTGGATTTTGTTCAGATGGAGAACGAGACGATGGTGTATCTCTAATAGGCTAAAATCACCTCCCTCTCCAGATGGGAAAGGGTTTGTTTCTTTAATTCCATCCTGTGCCTGTAGACTCGTGATTACAGTCATATCTATAATTACCAGATCCTGAGTGTGACGCGAGTTCTCCTGTCGAAGCAGAGAACTGATTAGTTCAATTGGCTCTGTAATTAGCAGTGTGCTTTAAAGTCTGCGCTGTCACTAATTGTGGACCTGGGTAAATCGCATACAAAGTACCACATCTTTTTGTGTTAATGCGGCCCAGTGGATTTGTCTACCAGCCGGACCCCCTGAAAAGCATTTATTTCTTTGTCTCTGTTTAAAATTAATGGCCATGAATATCCTGATCTTAGGTTCATTTAAAACATAAATACAAACATGCAATTGCCAGTAGGCATTCTGTGGAGATCAGTTTTGATCTAAATCTCACACTGAGCGAGTGTTTTTGAAAAAGAGCCTTTAATGTTTTGAGGAAAACAGAGATATGAACGTGAATGATTTGTATGTGATTATTAAGTAAAGCCTTTTACTTGTATCTTTTATTTAAAAAAAAAGCACAATATCAATAAAATCCCACATGCGCATTTTATTTTTAGATAAATCGCAAAACAACATAGAATTTAAAAAGAATGTGTGTGTTTCCACATTAAAATAAACTAAAAGAAACATTATTAACCCACACAAACTTACTAAACCAGCTTCACAATTATTCTGTATTCCTTGTTGAAGTCACCTGTCTCAAAAAATACAAAAGTATTAATACATTTTAAATCCAGAAGCACAACACTCACAGAAACTGAAGATGTCCTGTACAACTTCTGACTCATTTCACATACAGTATTTCTATAAAGCAAACCACAAAAAAAAGTTTTATGCTTTTTAGCATAGGTGGCACAAGAATCTGCTTATTTTCTATATGCAACATTGTAAAAGGTTAAGATGATTAAAAAAAATCACATGCAAAACAAAGCCTGCATATATAACGTTGGCGGCTCAAAGCAGCTTTCAGTTGCATCATACAAAAATATGTACATTTCTGATTATATAATCTTAGGATTCTTTTGATTACAACTTAATAAATTACAGAACAGACGCCTGTGTATAACCATACAGTAATTTCTGGAACGATCAAACATTTTAACATTAATCTAGGGGTTGTAAATTATCGGTTGCATGTAACTGTACATGATAATGTGACATCATTGCTAACCCATCATACAGTACAAGAAGAAACATTTGAGAAAAGTAATTAAATCAGCCTATTTCTTCTTGAGTAGTAAGACGTCTGTTTTAATCCATCAAAAACCATTTGAAGTAGCATTATGCTGTTTTCTGTGTTTTTATAATGATCTTTTAGTGATAATTTCTGTGTGACTGACTTCAGTTTGCGTGACCCTATTCGCTGTCAGTGGGAACTCTTAATTCCTCTTTTTATGTGCTTCCCACTTGTACTTGTCTTAATTGCAATAACTCAATTGCTCACTGTGTTTGGTGCCAATTAGCATATGTCCCTCCCCCCACTCTCAGATCAGACTCTCTGACAGGTACATGAGACGCAGAAGAAGGGAGATAAGATTATAGATCTGGAGAGCAGCACAACATGTACAGAAAATTAAAACTATGATGGCCTTGTTACACATTTTAGCTTGTTTTTTAACCCAAAACCAGCCACACTGACCAGACGAGAATGTTGGGTACTGAGTAACGTAGTTGGTTTGATGATTGATCTGATGTAGGTACGTAGTTCTTTAAACCTCCATGCCACTGTCCAGCTTTGGTGTCTTGGAGATCCAGAGACCTGATTGGTTAATGCTTGTTTTGGTCCGTGGTTTGCTGTATGGATGAAAATATTATGAGTATTAGAAGTGCTCCCTGTCTCAGCTTGTTTATTAAAGGTAGGGTAGGCAATTTCAGATGGAAAGCAATAGCTATTCAGACTGAATGCAATGATTGGAGGAACATTTTATGGTCCTACACCTTCCACAGAAGATATATATTGATATAAATACATTTAGACACTTCACTTAGTGATTGTTATCAGGATGTAAAGAGATTTTCAACTAGCATAACAAAAACGTTTCTGAAAACACTCTCCTATCCTGTCTTTAAGATTTCCATTGGGCATATCTAGCAATATTTTATGCAAATCTTTGCAGTGATTTTGTGTGACAGATTTTCGCACTAGAATCTTGAGTCATTTTTAATGACTTGCTGTTGAGTTTTATTGGGAGAGTTTTATAGCACAAAACATAGTGGACGAGACATTTACTGTGAAGGTAAACTCACTGAACAGACGGAAACAGAACAGCTGTTATTTTACTCCTGGTTTCATGCATACTCTGAGATCGTATTCAATCATAAGAATAAGTGGCAACATCATAAAACAGACACGCATCATCTGTTAAGGAGTAAAGACGTTTATCCAAAAGCTTTGAACTCACTCCAAGAAGCCTTTTACTGAATAACACACACTCAGTCATTGCCAGTAATTAAATGCACTGTCTGTGGATCACCAGTCTGCCTCAGCGATCGAAAATATGTTGAGAAATTTGAAAGAAATCACGCTGTAAGAGCGAAAGCCATATAAACATCATAAATTACACAACCAAGGCCCTATGTAACATCTTGCCAATAACAGGCCTGAAAGCTGAAGGGAGACAAACTGTTTCTGCTCAGTCGAGGGGCTGCTGGTGTGGCTGGGATTGGAGGATATGAACGGCTTGCCTCAGCAGTTATCTTCACCCATTCCTTGCTGATCTGGATATTGATGGGACACGGAGCTGAACTGGAACCAGTCTCCATTTCAGGGTGACGTATTGCAGCATCCAGCCACCCTGCCCCCACATGCATGCCACCAGTTAACAATTGTGCTATGGTCCAAATGTTCTAGGAACATTCAAAAGATTTTGTTTTTTTTGGATGTATTACATTATTGCCTGGTTATAAGTACGTTATTCAAAATTTGTTTAATTCTGTAACGTTTTTAAAACGTTCCCATAACATCTTAGGAATAATGCTTTTTGATATACAATTGATATACAAAAGTTGAAAACATTCTACTAACATTACCACAATGTTTTTTAATAATGTTTACATAACTTTTAGAGAACATTAGCCAATATTCGGAGAACTTTTCCCGGTTAGGGCAGATATGCCAATGGTACACTGTACTAGATGTGTTGATGGTGACTAGTACAGGCTAAACTGCTTTGCCAGGCTCAATTACAAACAGCTGAATCTAAATAATTACGGTTAAACCTTTGGGTTAGCAGGGGAAGGACAGTCTCAGATTTTTACTAGTAAGCACAAGTATTAATGAATTAAGACGCTGGCGTCTAGATGCTGGTGAGATACTGTATTGGGATTGTATTGTACATAATGGAACAGCACATTAACATGAGTCAGAGAAGCGTATACAGTGATGCTCACCTCCTGCTCAACATCTGGAAACAGCAGGTCCCTGAAGCCACCAGAATCAGTAACAGAAGAGGAATGGTGGGAATGATCACATAGATTAGCAGCATACCTGGAAAATACTAAAGTTAACCTTTATTTCTAGCAGTAATGCTGTTGATGTAGTGAAAGTTGAGGTTTCAAATCCATGTTACTTGAGGGTCCTGGCATTAGAAGTTGGGAATTTTCATCATGGTTGACGGGAGGTGTTCGTCTTTCCTCCTGGTCTTC
>JAZGTH010000039.1:0-350000 GCA_036877525.1 Chromobotia macracanthus | reverse complement strand
TAAGGAAACATTAAGGAGAGCGATTGCCTGGAATCAATTGAAGAGTTTCGGCATTCAGATCTAAATGCATGTTGAGTCTAAATGTTCTTCCGTCTCCAATAACTCGCATATCAATCTGATAATTGACCCATATCATTTTTCCCATAATTCACTTCGTAAGCGGATATCGTAAGAGTGAGTTTGGCATGCCTGGCATAAGTATTAGTGCTCTATTATGAACATTTCACATGAGTTGACTGGGATTGATCAGTGGTCCATACCACTACACAAGCCAATTAATGGCTGTCTCCCAGGAAGAGTCTGATTGGCCGAGCTGCAATAGATGTAAATGCTATTGATTGACTGTAGGACTTAGTCTGAGTGATTTGGCCGTGTAAATTGTACAAGCCGAGCGCTGGGTACATCTGAGAGGAGCCTTTCACATCTGTCACAAGAAATTGCTTTTATTTTTTCATCTTGAAGGGTGTTTGTGTGCAAATTAGGAAGACAGCCTAAAAGATCTCGTAAAAAGGGCCTGATAAAAGTGGAAGTGCTGTAAAATCAACCAGGGGAAAGGACTTTAACAAGCAAAGCTTTTCCCAGCTAACAATTTTAGGTGTAAGAATGTTTCCCTAATGTTTCCATGAAGTAAACAAAAATGTAAAAAATGTTATTTTGAATGTATTTTGAACATTCAAAACATCCATTTTTTTAGATGTTGTGTTGTCTGCTAACATTACATCAAGTACATTTTCGAAAACTTTGAGAGAACTTTTACAGAACATTAGCAAACGTTTTGAGATAATTTCCTGTTAGCTGGGATTATGACCCCTCTGAGACCCAAATGGACTGGGCTGTAATCTGGTTCTGTGCTCGTTCATCACATAAAGAGGTCATTGACTTCCCCAGCAGCCTCTCTGTCCCAAATGACACTGGCTCCCTGGGCTTACATCAGCTGGTGGCTGGGTGCTCATACCAGAACTAATGTAATCAGTAATTACTGCATGAGCCAGAGGGCCGCCCTGCCGCAGTGGACTCACGCATAGAAACATGCGAATACAAACGTCAAATCATCTCGAACTGCTGAACAAGAAGCTTCATGTTAAAAACAGCCTTTTTAATATGCTCATATTTTCTATAGTTTAAATGATCAGGGGATATTACTCACCTTCATTTTTTGTAAAAGAGAAAGGTATTCCAGAGGCTAAACAGAAAACCTTTAGTCTTATTTAATCATTATGAGTCATAGTAAAAACTGGGAGATGATCTGAAAATTTAAGGATGTTGTTGGCATGGCTGTTTAATCTCCTCTGCTTTATTTCCTAATTTAACTATGGGAGTGGAAAAGGCCTTAGAGAGCTACAGTGTGGTAGAATGGGTAAGTGACTCATGTTAGGACCAAGAACAGAGGTGTATTTTTCTCTAAATTGCCCTATTTCCGCAAATGGACTCTTATTGATTCTAAGAGTGCAACCCCTCAAAACAGACAATCTGTTACTGCCATTCGCCTCCTCTAGTCACCACTTAAGTATAATTACCCAAAAGTCAATACTGCTGCCAGGCTGCTGCCATAGTTAACCTCCGATTCACCAGTCACCAGAATCCCAGAATAACAAAGTTCTGGGTTTTTAATTAAACAATTGCCATGTCAATTAATAACGATTTTGTTGGTGCTTAATAAGCTCAAGGTATTCTAAAGACAGTTTTAGTTAGCTGTAGATTTAAAGCCACAAGAGAACTGTATTACCTACATATAGCAGCAGTTTAGCTGTAGATGAGTTCATTTTAATTAGCGTGTCATCAAATTCATGTCCTCTCTGGACTCTGCTTTAATTATTAAAGTCCCCTGTGAGGTGGTTCTGAGCCTGAACCATATTTGGTGTAAAGCTGACAAGGAACGTTCTCAGAACATTGGCTAATGTTCTCTAAAAGCTCTCAAAGTTATTAAAAATGTTCTTGGAGTAATTTTAGTAGAATGTTTTCTAACATTATATATTGTACATATAAAAAACGTTCATCTTGAGTTGTTAGTGGAATGTTTTATAAACGTTATAAAACTAAAAAAGTTTGAATAACGTTTTAATAACCAAGCAATAATGTTAATACAACATTTAAAAACTGGACTTTTTGAGCATTTCTACACTGTAAAAAAAGCTTTGCTGCCTTAAAATTTCAATGTGACTGCACAAGTCATTTCAATCTACTCTTTGTAATCTTGACTGGTCTTGAGTTGCTGTAACTTATTAAAAGTAGTTGAAAATGTGTTGACTTATTTTAATTAGTTACACCAGTCAGGATTTAAACTATTAAGTCGAAATGACTTATATAAACCAAGTTGATTAAACATAAATATGTTAACATTTTATAACATTTTAAATGTTTTTGTTACTTAATGGAAACATTAGAGAAATGTTCTTACAACTTAAAATTGTTAGCTGGGATGCAATATTCCATATGCCCCATGGTTCAACAACCATTAAAACTGGTCTCAAACTTGCACAGATGCCTGGTTCATACAGCTTCTATGAAAGGTACTGAATGCATGATGAAGATTATTCATTCTGCAATTATCTTAGACACACAACAACTATTATGATGAATCTTATGAGTAATGTCCACCTCATCCACCTCAATCATATGCATTAACCTTACCCCTAAACCTAATCCTCACAAAAGTTTAGGAGTTTAATTAAAACATTATTTAATATGCTTCTTATGCTGTTTTTCGCATAAAAATGTCCCAACTAACAACAATTTTTCAGAATGTTGGCTAGTGTTCGCTAAAAGTTATCAAAAACGCTCTTGCAGTAACATTAGTAGAATGTTATTATACATTATATATCATATATCAAAAACATTATTTTAAGTTGTTAGTGGAATGTTTTTAACATTATAGAATCTTATGACAGTGTCTAAAAAACTGGATGTTTTGAACGTTCCTAAAACTTTCAAAATAACATTTTTAATCTTTTTGTTACTAAATGGAAACGTTAGGGAAACATTCTTACAACCTAAAATTGTTAGCTGGGGTGCTGCCCATGATGTAGGTGATTTCAGGTTTTACTATTCTTGTGGGGACATTTAGTCTTGACAAAATCCTTTCCCACAAACACATGCACAATGGAGTAAAACATGTTTTTTTTTCTTTTTCCATTCTCTGCCCTGTTTGCTGGTTATGTTTTGTGATTACTATTTTAGAAATATATAAAAACTCAATTATGCGAACCACTGCAATACGTGTTCTGAATGCACTGCCATATCGCAGCCAGCATTTAAGAAAATCAATTCACAGTTATGTATTGGCCATGTCATAATCTCTCTTGGAGATAATGCATTTTACAGCACTGGCGCTTGATTTATATAGCAGATGACAAGCAACCTATGAAATACGTAACCTTTCAACTAACAGACTTCTACACCCACTGCTATCATTAAACTGATCTTCTGCCAACAAGCTTGATATACATTAAACTGCAGATGCATTTATCATAAACAACTTAGTTCATGTTTTAATCAACAGAGTTCATTAAAACTGTTTAGATTCTATTACAGAATTAAATTGCATTGCTATAATGGATCAACGTAAGTATCACTCGCAGAGTAGATTTATAATCTGGGCATCTGGAAATAAGCATCAGCTTTATAGAAAACTACTTTCTTCTTTACTTTAAAACACACACTTACACACACACATTTATCAAAATGATTGTTTTATCCATGCCAATGTGTGTCTGCATTGCACACACACCCTTAAGCAATGTTGCGCTGTGGTCTGGCTTTGGCCTTTTGTATTGTACCAATGGGGCTAATGAGTTGAATTGATGGCCTTTAGTATTGCTATATAAAATAATTAGAAATCCTCCTGAAGGCCTATTAATCTTGGCAGATTAGACAGAATGCCTGGCCAATAATTACTCTTGATTACTAAAAAAAATCTTGACAGGGATTGATTTTCTCTATTATTCACCACTTGTTCAATATTTTGCTGTATTTACCCCAGTTGCACCTCTTTGACAGAGTAAGGGTAAGGTACATTTGTTTTTAACCGCATCATTCAGTCTTACTAACACAAACAAATGCGTTTTAGAAGTATTTTGTTGAATTATTTCTCCTTTGATTGTGTTTAAGAAATGTTAACGTTTTCATAAATGTTTGTGAAGATTAACGCGCGTTGTTTTTGTCTCCACCTGTCGGACGCAAATGGAAACGCGTCTGTGCGCTTTTTCGGGAATCGCTTCCCGTGCAAAAAAATGAATTTCACATGCGTTTAAATCGTGCAAAAGCACGCAAAATAAAGCGCATCATCTTGCTTACGAGCAGTCAAATACTCCAAAGCATCGCCATTTCGGATCATAAGCTAAAATGAAAGTCATCTCCAACTTCGTCTAATGATTTACGCCGAATACAGGCCGAATAAACGCGGTTTGCGTTAAAACGCAATCTTATCTTATTCCGCACTTCCGTGGCACCGCTCCCGGTAACACACCCCGATGGGAAAACGCACAAAACGGGCGGCGTCGGGTCATTTGGTCGCCGTGATGGGTCAGTGGACGATACAGTCGTGGTTTCTTTGAGGGTACTTGAGGGTAACACCGACGCCCAGAGGCAATAAGGGGAGGTAACAACTACTGTCGAGCGATGTCAACACATGACCGACAACTGCAACAGGCGAGTCGTGAAAGCGGGGAGAGAGTCTCAAATCGGGACCGGTTTTACACACGGTAGGGTACAAAGTTTTTACTTGCACTCTTACTGTTTCCTTCCCCTGCGTTGTTGTTTCTTACTTTTACGCATTTCTTTAACGTCGACCCAGACTGACCGACAGCATATATGGCAAATAATACCAGTTTATATCGAGTAATGTGACATGCAAGCATTCATCCTTCAACAATCAAGACATTATAACGAGCTGTCGATTGATTTAACTTCAAGAGTATCTTGTCTGCCACCTTATTATTATAGAAGTGCATATTGTTTCCATAACATAGACAAAACTGGCAAATTAAACAATGAGGCATTGTTTTATTTATTTGATTTATTATAACATGGCTGGACATTATTATTATTATTATTATTAGTTGTTTTGTTTCTGATGAGCGGTCATTAATCTTGTGCTGAGCGCATTAAACATGTCATGCCACGTTAATGGCGATGCTTTCGCGATTATGCAAGCTGTTACACCCATTGCGCACTGCTTTCCTGGTTAATCCGAAACATGCACGAACATTTTCATTTGCAACATTATCAGAAATAGCAAAACATACTGGCTGGTCGTTTTCTCTGCAGTTGTAAAGTATTTGCACGAAACAATGAGATGAACTACAGCTGTCATGGGTCGATAGACTGAAAACACAACGCGTCTATGGGTGTTCCTCACAGGAAATGTTTGGGAGGGGAGTTAACCTTGAAATCATGTTTTCACTAAGCAGTTCCAGACACATGGATTTGATGTGTTGAGAGGAGCAGTCTCCAGCTTGCCTCAGTTTGTATTGTTTAAGCATTTGCATGACAAACGCTTGGTTAGTCCTCAGGATGTAAGCGGGCATGAGAAACTACATGCTGGACCGTCTGCTCAACACAGTGAAACAGAATCTGGACCAGCGTCAGCTTCACTGCCCTTAACAGGCAGGCCAGTAAGCAGCAGAGGTGAGTCTGTAACCCCAGATCACACAGATGCCATCAGACATGCAGTTAGTAACATACTGAAGCATGCACAGCGCTGTTCAACACTCTGAGGATTTTGCAAAATGCGATGATGTTTTGACATTGAATGAACAGAATAAATATTTGATGCTACTGTTTTTGGGGCACTTAACAGATAAATATAAAATAATAAAGCAAAACAAACCAAATACTACGAAATTTTTTATTTGTTCATTTGATGGTTACGGTGATGTATGATTTATGAAAAACTAGTCTATTTGAAATAATGAAATGAGAAAATTGCAAAATTGAGTGTTTTCACAAGTGAGCTCTTGAACTTTTGAACAGCACCGTATATATATATATATATATATATCAAATGTGTAATATAGCATATATGTTATCATGCTATAATTTGTAATGCTTTATCTTGTTTGGGGTTGGTGTCGATTAGATTTGCGGATCAGGCAGATAATCGTGCTCAGGCCTAATAAAGACGGCAGTAAGATATCTGAGGATCAAAGGGAATATTCCAGATTCACAACTGTCATCTCTATCAGTGTTCCCACCATAAGAAACAAAACTGCAGCGGACACCGAAAAAACACTGCAGGGTGACACTGACACGTGAGTGTGATTTTTAACATTTTTACACCTTGTTAAAATTTACCTCATAAACATTCAGCAGTTAGGTTGACATAATATATTACGTGTGTATTTTCCTATAGCGTTGCTAAGGTCACTGGTTCAAATCCTGGGGAATGCGTGGGCTTTTAAACGGTATACCCCAAATGCACCCATAAAAAGCAAAAATGTACATTGCATTATGTGCAAGTTCAGTTAACATATAGATGGTATGCATGGCACCTCACATTATTCACTCCTAAACTATTTCCTTACTTCTCCCTACTAAATGATATATTACATTCCACTGTACAAACAATGCACATAATAATGTCACTTGTCCAGTGAAGTATGCAGTAACACTTTGTCTTCTGTGTCATTTGCAACATTCTAGTCGGCCAAGCAAACGCCCTTTCGACCTATGACTGGCAGTAATAGTCCCTATATAGCAATAAGTCATATTTTATTAGGCGTGATTGATAATGTTAACCGCTGTGTAACTCCACACGTTTGATGTTTTCTGTATCTAGATGTGTTCATAGGTTCACATGGAGCAGGAATGTGTACACTATTAAAGCTGCAATCCGTAACGTTAGCCTCTCTATCGCCATCTCTGTTTGAAACATAAAACTGCGGGTTACTTTACTTAAATAATAAACAAATTGTGTCCAAAAATGTTACAACAAAGTGCAGTATTACAATAGGTCATTTTTAAAAAAAGTTTGAGCTTTCTGTTTGATAGGTTTGTGATTCTGAAAAATACCTGACAACTCCACAGATCTGTTTGCATGACTGTGGGAGTATGTGTCTGTGTGTCAATGCGTGTGAGGTACTCTTTACTGGTTAGAAAACAGTTTGGACCACTCCCTTTAAGCCAGGCAAAATGCTTAAAGTGAGTGAAAGGATGGAATGTTGTTGATCTTGTTTTACTGCGTTGTATTGATGAATATATGAAAGGCGTTAATGTACAAAAATATTTGCGCGGAGAACTAAACATAGCGTGTGAACAGTGAGCTTTGTTTTCTTTTTTGTATTTTTGTTTTTCATCTTTCTTTATTTGCCGGAGGGAACTTATCTTTGTGAATCTTTGTGATTTGGCATGTCAGATGTAGCATAACGCTAATATTTAATCAACAGACTTCAGTGAAAGTTTTTGGCAAAAGCCTTAATTATGTTTATTAAAAATATTTTTTTCATTTAACAGTGAAGGCACACATGAAACAGTAAAGAAAAGAACTAATCAACTCCACCCAGAGGTAAGTATCCAAGCTAAGATGTAGATATGCAAATTATATTTTCCGTAAATATATCATTAATTAATATATGCCTTTCTAATTAACATCATAGTTTGGTTTAAATCAATAAACTTGTCCTTTGAATGTCTCTTAGCTCTTTGACGCTAAGGGTATTTTTAATGAAATGCAAAGCTCAGCTGTGAAGTTGAACTGTTTGTTTAGAGTTATGGAATGGGAGTGGTGATTTTTTTTTTGAATACCTCAAATATATGAGAAGCGTTTAATTCTGTTTTCCCAGGCAAGTCTGTAGTTTAATTTGTTAGCGCAAAAAAGTTGAAAAAACACTGTGCTTGCACCATATTGTACTTTTGTGCTGTGTTTTTCACCTTTCCACTAATACAAAGCCTTGTTGGTTGTTCTGGCAGCTAAGGGACAGATTTTCAACAGCGGACACCTGTAACAAGTTATTTAAGGACGGGGATGGGCCAAAAGCACCATTCGATGAAGATAGCTTTTCCACTCTGCAAAGTCAACATGGACGAGATACAGGAATACAGCACAACTTAGGCCTTCATGAACAAACGCAAATAGCCCACATCGACTCACAAAGACTTTTACTCAACAGCAAAAATAATACTCAACGTGTGGTACAAACAGAAATCAGCAAGGGAACAAATGCAAACAAGGAAACTGGTGCCAGTGACTGTAGAGAAAATGTTCCAACAACTTCACAAAACCACAGTAATCTGACCTCCCTTGGAAAGGACAATAGTCTGAAAGCAAGCACTGACTGCGAGCTCTTTGCATGCCATTCTGAGGTACTAAACCAAGTCTTATCATTAGCCTCTTCAACTCATTCTGAAAGTTCCTCTGAGCCAGAACAAAGTCTTCTCAATCCAAGATCAGCTATGTTATCATCTGCCCTGGCCACTGTTCTTGCACCACCTTGGAGTGGCCGTCTTAGAAGACCCAAACAAGGCGGCAGTGAGGTACAGCAGGAACCCCAGGATTGTGGACATAATGTCAACCCATCTACTTCACTCCA
Organism: Chromobotia macracanthus; assembly: GCA_036877525.1. NCBI lineage: Eukaryota > Metazoa > Chordata > Actinopteri > Cypriniformes > Botiidae > Chromobotia > Chromobotia macracanthus. Next base: position 341,475 of record JAZGTH010000039.1, on the reverse strand, counting down.
CCAGGATCACCGGCAACAGTTGTTTCTTGCCTCCCAGAGACAACAAGCTGAACGGGTGTTGCAAGATCCCAATGACAATGACATGCAATTTCCTGCTGAAACTAGGTACAGTTCTCCTGACTGGCAAAAAGAGAACAATTCCCCAAACGTCACAACCACAATTCAGTCAAAGAGAGCCATTATGAAATCATCCTCTGTGGACACATACAGAGCCACAATGTACAACAGTGTTGAACTACCCCATGTTCCCACACCTTTGGACACTGGTCAAGTACCCAGTTTAGCCCACTCTGAGGAACATCGAGGATACAAAACGTCAAAAACTGAAGATCAAAACGAGCCTTTCAAATCATTGAGCTCCAAACCAACAACAAGCAGCCTACTTCTCTCATTGAGGAGGGCAAATCTGAGAAGGACCATTGCTGAGACAGCACAAATGCAGACTCAGACAACAAGGTCTCTCAGATCCCTTACAATACCCAGCAGAAGTATACTGAAGAATGCCCAGTTGTGCACCTCTTCTCTTACCCCTGATGACCAAGCTGAAGATACATTAGGGTCATGCTTCTTTCCAGACACTCCTTCAAAAACAGAGGGAATATCAGATACAACTTATTTTCTTTTCTCTCCTAGAAGTAAGAGGATAGTGACAAGGACACCACTATTTCTAAACGAAACAGAGACAGAAATTTCAAAGAACCCAGAAGCTTCCACTATTAGAGATGACGAGCAGCCGTTCCCCAATTCCACAACCAGATCCAGTCCACATGAGATTTTCAAAGCTCAGCAGAGTTCTCATTCCCTTCATCTGAGGAAATATTCCAATACAGAGGGCAGTGATCCAGTGGAACTAAGTACTACTAACAATGCAAACCAGCAATACTCCAATGCCAACAATAATCCACACACATTCTCCCAAAATTCTTCTAAAGATGAAACTAATTTAAACAAAGACATTCCACAAACTGACTTTAATGTTAGGAACATAAAATCACAAAGCAAACAAAATACACCAGACAGCAACTTTATCAGCACAAGATCCTTTACAGACACACTTAACATCTCACCCAAGAAAGAGAGTTTTTCTGTAGATGGCATCAACAGAACAAATGGGGCACAGATACATTTGGACTCTAAGAAAACTTCTCAGTCAAGTCCAAGCCCAATGGATCTTTCAAGTCCTCTCTCCCCAAACAAAGCTACTAGAGGTTTTCATGTTCCGAGCATCTATTCATACCTACGAGAGTCCAGCCCAGCTGTATTCACCCCTAATTCCCCTTTCACTCCTTCCCAGATACATAAAGTTGAAAACTCTTTCTCTCCTTTACAAGGTGTAGGCGAAAAACTGCACAGTGACAGAAAGCCCCCTCCCTCAAGATTTTCTTTTGACATCAGTCCAGCTGAGTCACAGGAACAACCATCTAAAACATTCTCTCCAAATTCCCTTACAGGCCCAGCTCAATCTCTACCTCCTGATTTTGGAAGAAAATCAGCACCCCGTCTTAGCACTTCTCCATATTCAACGCTTATTTCTTCAAGACCTGCACTCAACAGCACTTTACTGTACTCTCCACCTTCGTCCAAACCACATAACCAATCTACATCTAATGATATTCTAACCATACGTGTTTACCCTATAAAAGATGACCCAAGCCCTTCTCCTTCCATGTACAAAAGAGTAACAAAAGGACCAAAGGAACAGTTAGGTTCTCCCAACAGAGAAAAGAGGACAGCAAACACAGTTCAGGCATATTCATGTGCCCTAGGTAATCATAAACCTGCCCGGCCATGCCTCTCCCAAATAGCACCAGATACAAGTTTTGTCATGGAAAGCCAGAGCACAAATATAACCCCACACCCAAAGCAGCAAAACACAAGTTCTCATAAAGAACACGATGGGTTGGTAGGAAATCCGTTTAATAAGGGTAATTCTTCTTGTAAGCAGAGGCTGAGTCAGACAGAAAATACAGTAACAACAGAAAGTGAGACTCTGCATTCAACTGAGAAGAAAACAACAGATTTGCACACACATGAAAGATTGCAGGAAATTCCTAATTCAAAGAAAGGCCTGTTTGCATTACGGGTAAAGAAAGACAATGTCCTCACTTCAGATCCTATGGCAGACAGAGATGATGTTACTCCTCAGTATTTGAAAACCAAAAGAAATGTACCAGTATTGAAAACAAGCAGCAGGATCGACCAGGTATTAAATCGCTTGAAACAGAGATTTAGTGGCAAACGTTCAGACAACACCGTTGACACAAAAAATGATAAGACCACCACTCAGCAACCCTTAGACACTGAGACTTTTGAAAGAGCTAAGAGAAAGGAGAAAAGGGGTTCTGAGAGTCTAAAGGAACCCTCTTTAGTTAATGATAAAGCAAATTTTCCTTCTTTGTCACTATCAAGATCAATAAAATCTAAGAATTCTGTAAATCTGGATGGGCAAAACAGGGTTAAGGGTGATAAACAACATTTTGGCAGTCAGTGGAAGGCACCAAACTCATCTCTGACTACTGATAAAGCATCCTTACCTTCTCAGGAGTCATTGTCACCTTTAACATTAAGGAAATCTGAAAACGCTCTAAATGTGGATGGGCAAAACAGGGTTAAGGGTGATAAACAACATTTTGGCAGCCAGTGGAAGGCACCAAACTCATCTCTGACTACTGATAAAGCATCCTTACCTTCTCAGGAGTCATTGTCACCTTTAACATTAAGGAAATATGAAAACGCTCTAAATGTGGATGGGCAAAACAGGGTAAAGGGTGAAAAACAACATTTTGGCAGTCAGTGGAAGGCACCAAACTCATCTCTGACTACTGATAAAGCATCCTTACCTTCTCAGGAGTCATTGTCACCTTTAACATTAAGGAAATCTGAAAACGCTCTAAATGTGGATGGGCAAAACAGGGTAAAGGGTGAAAAACAACATTTTGGCAGTCAGTGGAAGGCACCAAACTCATCTCTGACTGTTGATAAAGCATCCTTACCTTCTCAGGAGTCATTGTCACCTTTAACATTAAGGAAATCTGAAAACGCTCTAAATGTGGATGGGAAAAACAGGATTAAGGGTGAAAAACAACATTTTGGCAGTCAGTGGAAGGCACCAAACTCATCTCTGACTACTGATAAAGCATCCTTACCTTCTCTGGAGTCACTGTCACCTTTAACATTAAGGAAATATGAACATACTGTCAATGTGGATAGACAAAACAGGGTTAAGGGTGATAAACAACATTTTGACAGCCAGTGGAAGGCACCAAGCTCATCTCTGACTATTGATAAAGCATCTTTACCTTCTCAGGAGTCATTGTCACCTTTAACATTAAGGAAATCTGAAAACACTCTAAATGTGGATGGGAAAAATAGGATTAAGGGTGAAAAACAACATTTTGGCAGTCAGTGGAAGGCACCAAACTCATCTCTGACTACTGATAAAGCATTCTTACCTTCTCTGGAGTCACTGTCACCTTTATCATTAAGGAAACCTGAAAACACTCTAAATGTGGATGGGCAAAACAGGGTTAAGAGTGAAACACAATGTTCTGGAAGCCATTGGGGGGCCTCAAACTCATTTCTGACCACTGATAAAGCTTCTTTTCCTTCCCTGGAGTCACTGTCACCATCGACATTTAGAAAATCTGAGAAAACACTAAATATGGATCAGCATAAAAGGTCGAGTGATGAAAATGGAAAACGATCTTACAGCAGTAGTCCACATAGACTAAAGGCACATAGTATGAACCGTTCTGCCACCTTACCACATTACCGAAACTCTGTTGGTCCCCCATCGCCATTTTATATGTTTGATTATAATTCAGAAGACATTGAAAATGACAATGTGTTTTATAGTCCAGTGGGCAAAAAAAGTAATTCACTTTGTGAGTCTGACAACTTTTCTCATCTGAGCTGTACTGAGAGTATTGGGCACCAAAATCTCATAAGATCTCGCTTATCATCGTCTTGTGCTGATTTAAAGTATGGTCTGAATAATGGGAGATCTTTCTCCGTCAGCAGTGTGGTTTCAAGCCGCCCATCAGGTCCAGGACGAATCTCAACAAGTAGCATCAGTGACCTCTCAAGTTTAGATGACTTCATGCAGAGAGGAAATTATTCAAGATTAGATTCTCCAATTAATATTAACTATTCCCCTACCTATGGTGCCAGATCTGTCATGAGTAATCAGTCCCAACCTGGATGTTCATTGTCTGATGATAATCTTCAGGATATAGACCAACAGGAGAACTCTTCCTGCTTTTGGGATGATGCTGACCCAACTCCACCTCCCTCACCAACTTTTTCTCCATCTCGTCGTATATCCCAGGCTGCTTCTGTCTCCTCCCCCATTTGGACATCTCCAGACAGCCCTTCTTCTCGTCGAGTCCTACCTACAAGGAGCTACTCCACCAGCTTGACTGTTTTTGAAGAATCTGGTTCTGATACTACAACGGACGATGAATACTATCTTGATAATGGTGATGAGGAAGAAACAGAACTTTAGTGGAAAGTATTATGCGTTGTAATTGTTTCAAAGTTTCATCACTTATGTTGTAATTTTGATTATATGCACTGGACATTTAAAATGTGTTTTCCCCTGCCAGGACATGTTAATTAAAAACAAAACCCTAAAACAAAGCACATCTAAATTATAAATGTATCTACAGCTTGTGAATCTAGTTCACAGTAAAGAAGAAAAGAACAAATTACAATTGTTTTTAAAAATGAGTTTACGCTTTCATATTGTCTCTGTGTAAAACAAATATAATTACTATGAGCATTGTTTTAAATCTCCAGTGGTTGATGATGATAATATTTGATTTAATTATGAATGTAATTACAATACAATGCAATGTTGTTTTATAAGGCATTTTGATATTTTCTGGTTTGAGTCTTTTAAATGGTGAATGATTTGTCATTTCTTTTGTTGAGGGCTTCGTCCTGTAGGCCATAGGCTATTTCACTGTGTTGTTATTTGAAAGCACAGTGGTTAGTCACAAAACATTATTCATTCAGCCAGACATTTTATATTTAGCAGCTGCCAACATAGGAAGTGAACCACAACACAGGATCACCAAACAATGTTTAACAGTATGTACCTATGAGTTTGTATGTTGATTTAGCTATATTTTAAGGTCCCTAAAAGACAAAAATATGACAAACCTACCATCCAGAGTTGTCTCGAATTGGAAAATAGAGAAAGTAATGTTTTGTACTGTTTTCACTATGTCACCATTGTGGATACCCAGCTCCATGTGTCCGTGTGTTTGTTTGTGTGACTGTTTATGGTCATTTAATTGAATGAATGTTAGAGTAAATTCTTATATTTATAAAGAAAATGTAATATATTCGCTATATTAATGTTTTGTTAAAGCAGAGGAATGTTGTTTTATTTCACTTGACTTGAAATTGTATCACTAACGCAGTTTATAAGTATGCAGTATAAATAAAAGGAGTCGGAAACCGCTTAATGACTTCTGATGAAGTCTTCAGACTTTGTTACGTGGGTCTTAACATTAAATGTAATTACATACATTTAATGTATGTTTAATGTAATGTTATGAGGGAGTTTGACGCGCTTGTTATTCAGTAATGCTGGGCAGGTTTGTGTAACTATAGGGGACTGTTGTAAAAAAAAACAAATCATTGTGTTTACATTGTTACTTGGATATTATTATTGGAAGACTGTATGTGTCCTATTTACCGACCCGTTTCTAGGGTTGTGTCGGGCGGGTGTTGTCACGTTGCCCGGTAACCTCCGCCGGCTTGCCGTCACCCGCCCGATCGAGGAATTAGGTCATATTTCCGACATGGTTTATTTGATGTAATTTGCCTCTTTATCGATGTTTAATCGCACTTCTAGCTTGCTTTACGTTTTCTCTTTGTTGTGCATGCCAGATTTATTCTGATGTTGTGCGCGTCCAAAAGTAAAACGCGTTTATTTCACCTGCAACCCAGAGAGAAAGAATGACTTAAAGGGGTAAAAACTCTCAGTGTGAAGGACTTTGAGGATTAAAATGATTTTTTTTGCACATTTGCACCTCCTGCTTTCTGGAAAAAAAGCCTTACAGTTTATTTGTATTTGACTAGTCTATGTCCTGATGCTGTTTCTGGAGGATAGGCTACTTCAGAAATCCTGTAAGTAATATTTTCAGTTTTTATAACTAAATATCTGAGTTAGAGGCTATATGATGGGTAACGGTAATGGTCAACATCCCATATAGTTAGTGCATTTCTAAAAAGGCCTTTAGTTCAACTGTTGCGTATGGTGCAAATATGGAGAAAGCTGAGATTGGTTTGGGTAATAGAATTGAAATCTAGAAATGTTTCCTAGAATAAACAAAATGTTGCTTTTCTTTTACTGTTTGAACAGCACATGTACCGCACAAGCATGAGCAAGAAAATTGTCGGAAACACATACCTTTGTGACAGGTATGAAATAGGCTAGAGTAAAGCGTAATAGATTCATTTTTAAGTAAGTGAAGCAATAGAAGGAACTGTCTATCAATCCCTTTTTTTACCTTTAGGCATCACACAACCTCATCAGCTGGGACAAGCAGTGAGGACCTCGTACCACAGCAGGAATCTGTTTACAGCACAGCAGCCAGTGTCATCCAGCGAGCGTGGAGGGCACATGTTGTTAGTGGTCACAGTTCACTTCATTTCAAATTCAAATCATTGGTTTTCCATTTGAGTAACGTTTCCTCCATCATGGTTACATATTAAATGTTCTAGGGTGATTTAATGGACACAAACTAGTACATACCTGTGTTTGTAATACGTAGGATATTGCTGTTTATAAGTACCTCAAGAAGCTTGTGAGCTTCCATAATCAAGGGGACCCACGTCTTTTCCTTAGATTTATTAACCCTGCGGAGGTAAGTTGACTAATGTGCAGGTGTAAGGCTTAATTCAGATGTTTTAAGTTTGTAATAATTAGGCATGGAGGTTTTGTTTTAGGCGAAGATCTTAGATGCTGCGTCAGGGGCCCTCATCCGTTTCAGACTGGGTGGAGTGAGTGATGGTGTTCTTCGTATTTCTATCTATGATTAGAAGTAAACAAAGATATAAAAACAAATAACTAAATATTAATGAACCTTTGTAAAATTCCAGGCAACCTTTCCCCCAAATATCTACTATAAAATCTACACTCGTGCACCAATAGTGGACATGTGTGCTTCAAGTCCCAAAGATTACACACAGCAAAAGAAACTTATTCCAAGACAGATCCATAATGGCCAGCCTATGGTCTACGATGATGATCATTCTAGGTGGTACCAGCGGGTAGAGAATAATGGCTGGAGAATTTTGTCTTGCAAGGTGATATCTCTCATATGGACACTATAACTTCACCAATATCAATTCACCAAGCTTAGGAATTCAAAACAAGTTATATTTGACCTTAACCATTTGTACTTCATAGTTGTCAGTAGTTATATGCCAATTTGAAAAATATGCACATTTTTGCTTAATGAGCATTATATGTCTGTCTTCTATTTTATTTTATTTGTTTGCTGTGAAAGGTTTCAACATTTGAAGACCCAGTTACTCAGGACACAAACTACAAGAAGATGGATTTCCATTACTGCAGAATTAATCGGCGACAAGATGTTTTAAAAAGAAAGAAGATTCGAAAGATTGAATGGATGAGGAAAATGTATATACACAAACGTAAACAGATAGTCATCACAGATTTTCGTTTTGATTTTCTTGCTGGTCCATAGGTATGCCGAAGGATTCCTGCAGGCTAGTTCTCAACACACTGAAACAGCATTATTGGTGCAGAAATCCACACAGAGAATGATGAATTCAGAGGAACAGATTGAACCAGACGCCATTTTGGAGCAGGAGGTGGATGATCTGCTTGCATGGAGCAATGCTCTTAATTTCGATGAGTAAGTAAGCTATTGTCACACAAAAGGACAATGCATTAAATATGCATTGGGAAATTTTGTACATTAATGAATAAACTATTGTAACTTAGCAATAATGAAATAATGGTCTTTTAAACAAAAACCTGCTCAGGTATATCAATGAATGGATGGATTTGGGTACCAGCAATTGTTGCATATCAAACAAAGGTAAGACTGTATAGTTTGTTGCATTATAGACCCATCTGCTGGACAGGATGGGCATTGACGTTTCTCTTTCTGTTTTCATGTAGATAAACTGCCTTTTCTCTCTGTGCATAATACTTGTGAGCCCCTTCATATCAATCAGGATGACAGTCACAGGGTGACCCATCATCAGGGTGACCCATCATCAGGGTAGCATCTGAGACTGGAATGAGACTGGAGACTTAATGCAGCATGCAACATGTAGCTCTGGCTCTATTCGACACAATTTGATGTTCATATGTAGTATGAGACATTGTATTGTATTAAAACTTAAAACTGAAATTAATGCATATGATTGTTGCTTCCTGGTTGCATTAAATAAAAGATAAAGAGTCTGAACTGGTACATTTTAATGAATTGTCTGCTGAATTGTCTGAAGGTGAGATAAGGGGATCATACTGAACGCTGATCTGTCACGTCATCACTTGCACAACTGATTTTTGTTCATTTTAACCCTAAAAAACAAGTTTGCAGCTTTAATATCAAATTAAAAAAAAATAGCTGATAACTCACATGGTGACGTAATACCGAAGTATCGCGAGACTTCTGCGCGGGGACTCGCAGCCAATCAGATTGCGCCATCTTGGCTGGCCGTGCCGTTCGCAGTTCTCCATCATGGCGGACTACAGAGAGGCTCCGCTGGCTACGCGGCCAAAAACATTAGATCCGGCTGAATATTACAGCCTTTCACACGATTACCGACGGTCCGAGGAGGCCAGAGGTGCCCTGAAGGCTCGACTGAAGAGGCAGTATCTGTTGCAACTCAACAATCCTCATCGCAAAGAGCTTATTGTAAGAGAGATGCGCTGCGGATCGCAGATTATACAGACTGTTTAACAGACAGTTCTCATTGTGATGACTTGTGGGTTTATAATGTAAAATATAAATATCATTTAGTATAAACGCGTGTTTTAGAAGCTCCTGTTGTTAAATATTGAAGCATTAACGGGTGACCTTCATTGCTTTCTGCGGTTTGTTTTGGTCCACATGCAACGCTATTGTATTGTAAAAACACGTGATGGTTTAGATTGCACTTAGCAAAAAGTCACATTGGATGTAAACATTGGATGTAAACATTGGTGTAAACATTGGGTGTAAACATTGGGTGTAAACATTGGATGTAAACGTTGGGTGTAAACGTTGGATGTAAACGTTGGGTGTAAACGTTGGGTGTAAACGTTGGGTGTAAACATTGGATGTAAACATTGGATGTAAACATTGGGTGTAAACATTGGGTGTAAACATTGGGTGTAAACGTTGGATGTAAACGTTGGATGTAAACGTTGGGTGTAAACGTTGGGTGTAAACGTTGGATTGCATGTGTTTTTGTTCGTAGGAGGATCCTGCTCTTACACGATGGACGTATGCACGTACCAACAACATATACCCCAACTTTAGACCAACTCCTAAAACTTCACTGCTGGGTGGTCTGTTCGGGGTTGTACCCCTCTTTGTCCTGTACTTTGTGTTTAAGACAGACAGGGTAAGCTGTAATAAATTAAAAATGTTCTGATTCATCTTAGTCATGTACTTATTCTTATGTAATCTTGCAGATTTACAACATACAGAATGCTTATTGACATTATTGAAATTGCATTAGCATAATGAATCTAAAAAGTCTTTAGATGTGATTGCATGAATTAGTTATTTAACAGATTCTTCTTTTCCAGGACAAAAGAGATGCCAAAATAAAGGCAGGGAATTATGAACGTCCCTATAAGCTGTCATCCTGAGAGCAATCGTTGTCCAATTTAACTGTTTATTGTATCCAAAAGTACTTGTAATTATTAAATAAATAAAAATACTTTATTGTTTGAACATTCCTTTAAGAAATGCAGTTACTAGACATTTATTGAAAAATCTTTTTTTGTTGCAAGATGAGTCAATGACACTTTACCATGGTACCCTCAACAACTCTCTCTGGTTTTAGCACAGCTGTGCTGTTCTTCTCAAAACACTCAACATCAGGGCCATGAGGGGTCATTATGCTGTGGAGACTGGCTCCTCCAGACTGGAAACCTTCCTTTGCTTCATAGTGGCCCTTGATCAATCCCATGAACTCACTCGTGCAGTTCCCTTTTAGCATCGACAGAGGGCGATCTTTAACAACATTACTGTGGACTGGGTTGCAAGAGATATATGTGGCCAGCAAAATACACTTACTGTGGCAAATGATGGCTCCTGAAAAGATTGAAATATGTTTGATTCATATGTTGATTCAAATGTTCATATGTTGGTATCAGAGACAAATGCCACACAGTTCATGACCATGAAGTTCCTCAGGTTTTATTTGTAGGGCGTGTAGTTTCCATGCCATGCCACTACATTAAATGGTGAATAGTCCTTTGGTAACAAGTTTAAAAGAAAAAAAGATGGATATTTTAGGACTAATATGCGCAACATGATAAATTGCTGTAGACTTCAATAATAATACAATCAATAGTAATAAGTCAAAACACAAAGATGTCCATTCAATATCTTTAATAGAAAAGTTTAACTTTTTATTTTAACATCATTTAATGTTCTGTTCCTTTACTTGTTAAAACTACAATTTTATACAGACTTAAGTTGATAATGTTGCAGCAAAGAGCCTTTGAATGCTGACTGCATCAATATAATATAATCAATATAATTCATTAGAGAAAAGACTGCCTGCTGTCCTGACCCTTATACTCCCTCCTGTTGTTTCAACCCACCCACAAACACACCAGGTAACGCACAACTTTACACACACATATGCCAGCTCAAACATTACTGTACTTACAGTTACATTCATACAAAGACGTAATCCAGGCACCCTGGGGTTTGTTAGACCCCAATATTTGTAATCTCACAGACATTATAGTTCTCAGGATAACTACCAAACTAAATTAAGATGGAGAAAAAAACACCTGTAGACACAAAACACAAACATACTTTCTCATTCAAGCAAATACTAAGTTAATTGAGCAATTTTAGCACTCAGCTGGAGGACAATACACCAGGATAAGGCTGTACCTTCAAGGTATACACCATGAACCTCTATAATTTAGAAAGAGTACAGAAAGTGTGAATAGAGCAAGCCCTATAAGTACTGAAAAACAGAACCATTTATTTTAACAGGTTACACGGCTTGTGAACACACTTTTTAGTCTAATTTTCTTCTGACCTCAGTAACAAGTAAATCAAATTATTCCCTTGACAGGACACGTGGAATTATTTTGACCTTAACGTGAATTAAGGCATATTATAATAATATATATAATATTTTGGTAGAGCTGACAGGACAGGTTTTGTCCCAGCTAACAAAAATGTTAGTAATGTTACTTTGAAAGTTCTAGGAACATTCAAAATATCAATTTTTTATTCAGTCATGGTATTAAAGTTATTGCTTTGTTATAGGAGTGTTAGTCAAACGTTTTTTTTATTCTGTAATGTTTAAAACACATTCCACCAACACCTTATAACATTTTTGATACATAAAGTTAATAAACGTTCTACTAATGTTACTGCTAGAACGTTTTCGATACCTTTAAGATAATTTTTAGAGAATGTTAGCCAATATTGTGAGAATGTTCCCTGTTAGTGGGAATGTACCTGCTGACAGGAAAATAACCCCCTGGAACTTATTGACAATGGTGTAACCAGTTGCTACAGTGCGGTCCTCAAACCATGCCACTGGAAGTCTCTGGGGTTAGCAAGTCCATTAGCCCCTGCAATATCACCAGTACTTTCTCAACAATCCAAGAAGACTTTTTCAAATAATAAAACATTATTCACAGACATTGTTCTAGTAGCACAACATTTTCCAACAAGACCTCCAGAATGTAGCCCCGGTTTCTCCCAACACATCAACACTGAAACACATCCCTTGCTCCTAAACAACAGAGAGAAATTCAATAAAGACTAAAGAGCAGCATTTAGTTTTAAGTTCAATATTGTTTATGAGAAGGATGATTATGACTCATGCTGAGATATTAGAGACTTGATACACATATTGAATTGATACACTGTCAAAAAAAACCTTTGCTGCCTTAAATTTGTAAGTTTAATCAACTCATTTCAAGATAAAATTTTAAATCCTGACAGGTATCATTTTAAAAAAAAAAAGGTTTTTTAACAATTTTTTAACCATTTCTTAAAAGTTACAGCAACTCAAGACCAGTCAAGATTACAAAGAGTAAGATGAAATGACTTGATTATGATTAAAACTTAATGATTTAACTTAAACATTTAAGGAAGCAAAGTTTTTTACAGTGTACAATTAGTGATAATCTCTTTAGCATTACCTGTCCCTCAGGTAGAGATCCCGGACAGCGAGGGTCCTCAGAGGCTCATTCCCAAACCACTCATGTACTACAACACAGCATTAAAATCTGCACTGTAAAAAAAACTTTGCTAAGTTGAATCAACTTGGCTATACAAGTCATTTCAACATAACATTTTAAAACATTTTAACTTTAAAAAATAGGTTAAGCAATTTTTTAACCATTTCCTAAAAGTTACAGCAACTCAAGACCAGTCAAGATTACAAAGAGTAAGATGAAATTACTTGTGCAACCAAATTGATTAACCTTAAAAATTGAAGGCAGCAAGTTTTTTTTAACAGTGTGTTAATTCAACTGGGATGTAATAGGTTTTTTTCTCATATGGATTTTAAGTTATGTGTTGTCAAATATGAATATCCTTTAATCAGAAGATCTATGAAAAATAAATATTTGATTAAATCAACTTTTTCAGTAGTTGCAATGTTTTGCATTCCCATTTGTTTTGTTATTTAGAAAAAAAGCGTTTTAAATATGGAAAACTGTTGCGTCGATTTAATATTACGACATTGAATAGGCCTATCTGGGTACATGTAGTTGCACTTACCTTCAGGCCAGCCATTGTGCGTTGTTTATTGATATAGTCTAGTAATATTTAAACTTTCCAAAGTGGACACAATTTTTTGGAGAGGTTTAATGTTTACAGACAAAGAGTGACCCCTGGCAGGAGTGCAACAAATGCCAAATAAGTTCATGAAGTTACTTTGAAAGGCCTCTGACAAATACTAACCTAACATACATGAAAAACATGAAAAAGGATCACTTACTAAAAACTACACATGCATAATCTTGCACTGCATTGATAACAAGCCAAGACGGTTCAAATGCTGTTGTTGCTTTCATCATTTCAACATAATCGACAGGCCAGGCCCTATTATGCAGGTTTATATCTGTAAGTTTCCACAGTGTGAGACTGAACTCGGGCACAATTGCGCATTTATTTTTGAGAAAATGAGCAGGCGTAATAAACAGAAAACAATATCACGTCGAATCAATTTGTTTCTTTCATTTCGCCCGCTATTTTCTCTTGCTCTCGTCTTTTGGGGACCGGTGTGTTGGTGCGGTAAATTACGGCAATTCTCATGGCGAGGCGCAAATAAACTCGGAGCGGCGGAAGAAACCGGCTGAAGCGCGCAGCTGTGCGGAGACTCCCGCTGGCAGGCCGTTCAGGTGCTGCGCTCAAGTCGAGAAAGACTAATGCCGGAAAATATTTCGACCCAGTCTGCGGAAATTGATCTGCTCCTCTGGGGAAAATGAGTGATTTTATTTTGTCACGCCTCTCTCTCTCTCTCTCTCTCTCTCTCTCTCTCTCTCTCTCTCTCTCTCTCTCTCTCTCTCTCTCTTGTCTCTCCCGTTTCTCTAAGCCGAGCTCATCCACAGGCGATGGAGAGAGACATAATACTCATGATGGGTGCACAGATGGGCATTTTCTGCAATACAGTCTTGATGTTTTTTTCCCCCCCGGACAAACTGCATGTTGATGGGCTCGGAATCGTGTTCTGTTCAGGGCTTTACAATCACTGAAAATCTGTCTGCAAATCCTGAAACTTTAGCAGAAGTGATACTGGCTGCTGTCTGAAGTTTTGGAGAGGTTCAGTAAAGAGACAAGTCTCTCTCCCTTGCCAGCAGGAAACGTTCTCTAAAGGTTCTGTTAAGTTAACATTCTTGCAGCAACGTTAGAGGAACTTTTTAACATTATATAGCACATAATAAAATGTTATTCTTTGCCTGAATAACATTCACATGACCAAACATTAAGGTTAATACAAGGTCTAAAACAGCTCAATGTTTTGAACGTTCCTGAAACGTTTAAATGAACATTTGTAATGTTTTTGGTACTTAATGGAAACGTTAGGGAAGTTGTTAAGTTCTTACAGCTTAAAATTGTTAGGTCAATGCTTCACCACAGCAGGTAGTGCACCGATATTGCATGATAAATATGCTTAACAAGGCACTTTATTTATGCCAGATGCTGTGTCCTGATCCCTTTCACCTCCGGCTGCATTTGCACCCACAGCACCTCCACTTACCACTGAACAGATTTGCTGAGACACTCACCGTCTCCTTTTAGAATGAAGAACAACTGGCCTTGTTAAGGGACTCTCTACACTGGCTGTAATGTTATGCAAATGGTTTAATATGAAGATAAAGACTGTGGCGGCACACCACACTTTACCAGTTCAAGCCCTGGTGGATCCTTAGAGCCTTCACTAATGAGTAAGGGATTATTCTGGAGTCATTAAGTAGCGCCCTGCCTGACATATGTCCCCTCCTTCCCCGGTTATGTGCATTAATGCACTGTACACAGACTTTCAAGGTACCTTTTACCACCGGCTCCTGGTTTTATACACATCAGAATGTCACTAAATAGCAAATTACATTCTCTTCCCACAGAGAAAATTGCTTTTGAATCGCTTAGTTGTAAAGAGTTTTTTAGGAAGGAGCGTAAAAACGTGAAAGCATAATTACTTGTGTTGAAAATCTCATTGGCAGTTGTTGCTGCTGGTTGCTCAGGAACTTATTTAAAGGAATTATGTGGAAATGCATCCTTGCGTGTCGTGGCTGGGCATGCACATAAACATGCAACAGATACGAAAACCTGCATACCAATACTAATGCATTAGGTGCAATATAGCTGATGTAATTTACCACAACCTAGATGTGAGCTCACAGGTTTAATGGTGCAGCTGTTTAGATGTTGCAAGATAGCTTTGCACTTGTCAGCTGGCCTAATATCAAAGAGCAGCAGGGATTCAGGTAATATCTGATTGATTCTCTGAGACCTACATGTGTTGCTGCAAATTCATTATTCAGAGCACTGCTAGTGTGTGGTCAAATGGGAAGGAAATTTGGATTGTGTCTGTGGGTGGGTAAGCAATGGAGAGAGAGTATAGGAAAGAAAGAAACAGAAGAACAAATCACCCAGCTATCAGTATGAACGTTCCCTTAACATTTCCAGGTATAACAAATATGTTGATAAAGTTCTACGTTTTTAGACGTTGTATTAACATTTGATTTCATTCAAACGGTTTTAAACATTCCACTAACTGCTTAAGAATAACATTTTTGATATATGTTATAAAACAAATTATTAAAAATCTACCAATGTTACTGCAAGAACATTTTGTGGTAACATTGAGAGAGCTTTTAGAGAATGTTAGCCAAAATGTTAGCCAGTTTTGCCCCTGTTAAATTCCTGTAGGGGTGAAAATCTGCCATGACCCCCAAAAGACAGACTGGATTTACTGTTAGTACTTCCTAACCACAGAGACTCCAAGCACCTAGAAATGGAGAGATAAGAAATCCAATATAGACTTCATGGCTTCACTCGGCATCCCATTGTGTCATTCAGAGCTGCAACCCAGGATCAAAACGTTTTGTGTCTCCCAATTGGTCTGGAGAGCTTGGGGAGTAGTCAACATTTCCTAATGATGCCCTCTCATGCAGTCACATAAAATTCTTGGATGTGTTCGGCCCGCTCTGAGCGCGGTGCATGAAATTCATTTTGCGCACATGCAGTACACACCTTGGTACAGCGCAAACACACAAACAAACTAAAATATCCCCTTTATCACTGTCAGAGACCCTTGATGACTTCCAATCTGCTAGCTACAGGGAAGCAAAACAAACATAACTATGGGAGCTAGAATCCTGAAGGAGAAAAGAAAGAAGGGAATAGAATAACTGGCCTCGTGCGGAGGAAGAAACTGGACTGAACCAAAGGAGAGCTGTCACAGCAGCCATTACCGTCACAGCTGAACTCCAGAGAAACCATCTCAGCACCACACAGGAAGCTAATTTCATTGGAGATGAAGTCTCTGATGAACTGCTGGGGATTATTCCTTATGAGTATCCACAGAAACCATTAACTGTACGCCAAAGCATCATGTGAGTACTTTTTCGACATCCCCTAGGCCACACAGAATTCGTTATATATAGTCAAAATAGATAAATTGGGGTTTTAAGTGTCTGATGCCTACAAGGTCCACTAGATGTCACCAGAACCAATACAAGAGGTTAGGGCTGATCACTGGACATTTATCAAAAATAATGTATTGTCATAACAGTAGACCTACATTCTCATATGTAGGTCACAACAGCGAACCTGCGTTGGATTATTGTGCATATTGATTGTTAATATGTTAATGTTAATCTTAAAATCAGGTAAAAAAAGACAAAACTTCCAACATATGGAGACCGATTGGGACCGTCTGTTGTTAAGTTAAAATATTATAAGCAAATGATGTATCTGTCTGGTTTACTGGATTATTATATATATAAAATATAATATGCATAATAAAACATATGACATATTAAATAAAATATAAAATATTTTTATACTTGACCTTTACGTCTCCCACCTTCCTTGATCCGCGGAAGCACGGAAATTCTTCCATTGAAAATCTCTTGATTACTTCTCTTATTCGTCTGCCTAAATGTCATTTATTCCCTTGTATCGTTTCTCCAGATTTACATAAAACTCAGACAAGGTCAGATAGCAGCTAAGTCCCTAATTTACTCTAATCAACTTTCATTTGCATGGCGATATTTGCGCGCACTATTGACGCTAACTGAATAAATGGACTTCTTCAGACTCAAGGGGAGAGGTTTTGATAAGCTCGTGGGAGAAGAAAAATAATTTGCATGTATTACTTTGATTAACTTAATAAAGGATCGTCGTTCCTGAATTTATACATTCATATTCTTTCCAAGAAGCAATCAATAAAGGGCAAGAGCGCCTCTTTGGATCATCAGCGCACATGAACCCTCTTTACAGTCATAAACATGAATTAAAATAAATTATGGTTAGTCCGGCAGAAGCTCCCTGCACTTCTCCAGGACTAAACGATAATAAGATAGGAGAAGCAAAATTGTTCCCACTTATATTTGTGACCTTTCACTCCAAGGCATTATTAAAGAAGCCATTCCGCAAATCGATAAAAATGATAAGATCTCACCATCTCCCCTCATCTACAAAAAATGGCATACACTCTTGAAATGATGCGCAAAAATAGAAAACTTTAAAGCGTACAAACAAGGCCAACAGGCCAGCAGCTGAATGTCCAAAAATAAATTTGCACAGCTAAGGTTTAGGCCTGCAAGACAAATTTCTGTTCTGAGCAACACATTTTATAGCCTGCTGGTAAATATTGGGGAATACAACATTTTTCATCAACAATCTCAAATGTAATGAAGGCAAGCCAGAACACAATGTGCTATAGATTTGCCATTGACATTTTGAAAAATAAATTGCATTGCAATAATTAAAATGTGGCTCATATGGTAGCGGTGCTTCTCATGAGTTTATTGTGAGCAACCTTAAAATCTTAACAGTACAGTCATTTAAAAGGGTGAGCATCCTGAACCACAGCTTTGAGTAATGTCCATGGTGTGGACCTACACTGACTTCAGTCTAAACAACATAGCAAAGTTCACATGGGCATCAAATGTGATCAGGTAACATCATCCTTCAGATAAATCTCACAGTTTATTGTCTGACCTTACCATGCTGTGAACTCCCTGGATAACAGAAAACACTTCAATAAGTCCTGCTTAATTGAATACTATTGAGTTACTTTTGCTCTGCAAAAAGGAAGAATTAATCATTTGGTACACCTATCAATTAAAGCATTTGTCATGTGGTTTTAAACCTGGCCTCTGCAAATGCACCAATGTTTGGGAATTGCCAAAGCTCTCGATTTTTGATGTGAGAGCATTCAATCTGCACGGAGGGATTTTTTTCTGGAACCAAATAAACAATATTAATTTGGCATGCAAGCAATTAAACAATTGTGGGCCTATGCATTTGCGTCTTCAAGGTCAGGACAGCCTTTAGTTAAAATGTTTGTCTTTCGTCTTCCTCCTTCAGCCTCTTTTTAAAGAAACTCAAATGATCGAGTCAGTTGAGCAAAATTAGAGTCCTTTTGTTTTTATTAGTGCGTATTACTGCTGAAAATTACAGATGATCGTTGCGTTTGGGATTGCTATTGTTGTTGCGATCACCGAGCGTCACTCTAAACTTAAGCTAACAGAGTCATTAAATTGACTCCCTCGCGCTCTCATTACGCGTGGTGTTAATAACCGCTCATTAACTTTGATGACGCGCGCGTCTTTTTGTTCGCCCTTTCAAGCGGTGCAGCATCCAATTAAATCACTGCGACGAGAAAGAAGACAGACAGACAGACAGACAGACAGACAGACAGACAAATAGATAGACAGACAGACAGACAGACAGACAGACAGACAGACAGATAGATAGATAGATAGATAGATAGATAGATAGATAGATAGATAGATAGATAGATAGATACAGACAGACAGACAGACAGACAGACAGACAGATAGATAGATCGATAGATAGATAGACACAGACAAACAGACAAACAGACAGACAGATAGACAGATAGATAGGCAGGCAGGCAGGCAGGCAGGCAGGCAGACAGACAGAGAGATAGATAGATAGATAGATAGATAGATAGATAGATAGATAGATAGATAGATAGATAGATAGATAGATAGATAGATAGATAGATAGATGACAGCTTTGGGGGATGGATGGTTGGGGGATGGATGGCTAAACAATATAACAAAATAAACAATACAAAAAAACAAAAAAGCTAAACGTTTTAAATTAATATACAATTAAAAGTGATTATCAGTCACTGAAAGAGAGTTTCCGCATGAGCTCGGTTTGATTTCACAGGACGCAGCACTCGTTTACTTCACCCATGTTAACACCAGGAGATGGCGCTGCTTGAAAACACGGGAGTGATGAAGACTACATCAGAGATTGAGACACCACGACTGGGGTGAGAGCACCGAAACGATGTGAGGTGTCACCTGTTGTTACTTACAGTTTGAGGAAAGCTTCTGGTTATTGGAACCGGGGGTGGGTTTGCATAAGCGTATCCAAAACCCAAAGGATTATGGGCCATGTAAACCCTGCAAAACAGAAGAAGATTGTAGAAATTATCAAGTTAGGCTGTTGTGAAAATATGACACACTGTGCTATCGGGT
Source organism: Chromobotia macracanthus (assembly GCA_036877525.1). Lineage (NCBI taxonomy): Eukaryota > Metazoa > Chordata > Actinopteri > Cypriniformes > Botiidae > Chromobotia > Chromobotia macracanthus. The sequence continues at coordinate 322,037 of JAZGTH010000039.1, read as the reverse complement.
AATAGAGGAGCGTGAAACTGACTGGCACCCACTAACAGCTTGCATGCCCGCACGTAGAGCGCAAAACAGACTCAGGACTGAATATGAGAAAATTGCGCATTTTTTTCAATGCGTGTAATTAGTGCATTTAAACAAAGCGCGGATGTCCTGCTGGCTGTAATAGTGCCTGACATTTCTTTTCTTGGGTTAATAACAGAGCGCGTATAAATGAATCAAATTGTGCCCCTAAATTACATAGCGACTTTAAATACCCGTCTGCATTACGCGGCTGTTTGGGAACGAGGAAAAACGTCTTATATTGTTATTATTGTCATTATTGCTGATCCGCTTTTAGCTGGTGCTGAAGTTTCAGGAAAGAAATCATTTGTCCAAATTGGCTTGTTCACATTATTTCCAAGCAGACATAACGTTGTCTATGAAGAATTGTGCCATTTTTGTGACAAACAAACGCTGCCCCCCATATTTCCTAGTCAGTGCGCTATACGGTACACCCTATGAAGAAAACGGGATAAATTGCAGCACGTTTGGGATTGAATTGTGAAAACCATCCTTGTAACACCGACGGGTCCGAGAGGCGTTTGGTGCGCAGCGGGTTAAATGGACTTTCATGTAAAATTACATTCTCAGTCTGTCTCCGGTCTTCTGGAGACCAGATGCCCATTATCACCACCATCACTTTTTAAGTCAATCATCTAGGGCTATCTGATCGCTTCACTCTGAGGACAGGCAATTAGGATCCGTGTGTGTAGATGTGCGCACATTGGAGGACCAGGTGAAGGTTTCTTTCGGTCAGGAATCGCTTCAGCTAAATGGGTTGCGTCTCCCCTTTGAAATGGCAAAACTAGATATGTGACATTTTCTGTAAGAGTTTAAAATAGTAAAACGCACGTATATAGCAATATTATATAGCAGTAAATAAATACAAATATATACCGATTCGTTATAGTCATTATATTCATTTACATTTTATTATTCTCGCAAGTAGTTTTACACTGGCTTTTAGACTGACTGAAGAATCTCCCTTGTTTTTATTACAGCACAAAATGGCAAAAGCACGATCACAACAGCAACATAAATAATAATAAATAAAAAAAATAAATCAGCAAGATACACTCAAGCATAATATTTATGAAATACTTATATACTCTTAAATGCTATTCTCTTCATGCGTTTTCCTACTCGGACAGCTCAGTATATGTCTGTTTTATAATCTAAAGGCTTCATGTAAAACCCAGGCAGTCTTGTTTTAAATCTTAACCTAATTTCAGTGTAAATATGGAGGTGTCCCTCGAGTTATCCATTACAGCATCCGCTCAGTTCACACCGTTTAACTTTAATAGAAAAATATACAAAGATCCCCCTCGTTCCCCCGGGAGCCAATCAGATGTGCGTTACGCGTCAATGCAACAGAATGGAGAGCGGAGCGGCCGCGGATCAGTGCGTGTGCCATTAGCGGCCGGGACGAGACGGACGTTTCAGATCAAGCTCGACAGAGTACCAGTCACCAACTCCAGCAAAATCCTGAAAAAATATGAGTGGTCAGTACGACGACGATAGCCGAGACCGAAGTGAATGCATAAGCAAGTCGGCCACCGTGCTTTCCTCGTACTGCATAGACAGCATACTGGGCAGAAGAAGTCCGTGCAAAGTCAGACAACCGGCGGCGCAAAGTTTGGCAGCAGCCGTCAAAGCGGACCACGATCAGTCAGCTGAAGGTAAGCTTGTATAGGTTAGGCTTTAAACGTGATTTGCGCGTATTTTGCGGCGTTTTTTTTAACCAACGGGGCCGGTCATCTGATTTCCTACGCATTTGTAGTCGCAAATGCGGATACAGAAATAGTACTCACACGCCACACTGTTGGAGAGGGGTGTGAAGTTATAAGCCTTGAAAGTTTTGAGCTCCTGAAAGGACTGATGAAAGGAGAACAATAACATTCAATTGGATGGAAAGGGCTTGATATTATTGGATATATTATTTAGCTGCCCTGAAGGCAGGAAGGCGTGCGCTTTAATGGTTTAGCAATGCTTAGGGCGTTTCAATATTTTGTTATAATATATCATTTGTAACCATTGAAATCCTTTGATTGCTTTTAACAGTCACCTCTAAAGAAAACTTGTTTGATTCGGACATGCACCTGCCACCCAAGCTGCGCCGGCTGTACGGCCCTGGAGGGAAGTACCTGGACGCCGGGAGAGGGTTTCATGAGCACCTGGACAAGGGTGAAAGAGAAAGACTGCTGGACCAAGCCTGTGAAAGCCTCAAAATCAGCCAGGCACCGCAAGTCAGCATCAGCCGTAGCAAGTCATACAGAGAAAACGCGCACTTCAGCCCGGGTGATGAAGGCCAGAGCCCCGAGCACACGGCCCAGGAGCTGGCCGAACTGAGCACCCTGAAGTTTGAAGAGGATGTTGTCAAAGAGGAGCCGTGCGGAGACGCCAGTCTGTCTCCCAAAGATGAAGAGAGTATGCACAACGATGGGGATGTAAAAGATGGAGAGGACAGTGTGTGTCTGTCTGCCGGCAGCGACTCGGAGGAAGGGATGCTTAAACGGAAGCAGAGAAGATACAGGACCACCTTCACCAGCTATCAGCTGGAGGAACTGGAGAGGGCCTTCCAGAAGACACACTACCCTGATGTGTTTACCAGGTAAAAATGAACAGGGTTACCTAACAATGTAGCTTTGTGCCGGTTGCTGTAGGTTTCCAATGTTGTTTAGAAAAACTGGGTTTAATCTACAGTTCACATTTGGACAGCTGTGACAGAAACAATATCAGTATTAAATGACAAAAAAAATGGATACAAGGCATGTCTTAAAATAGCAAACATTTATATTAATTCGATTTGTTTTATTTCATTGTATACAGAACAACTTCAAAACAATAAATCAAAATAAGACTATCCCACATGATCGTATCTTGGGATATCTAATGTGAAGGCTCTTTAATATTCCTAAGTAGTTTGTATTTATATTTAGACATTTTTAATGCAGATTATAAACAAATCACATAACATTTAGGACTAAATTACTGTTATACATATTCAAATGCTTCATTTATTATCGTAACATTTATGCACGTTTTGTGTATGTTTGTATTGGGAGCACATATGAAATATTTGTAAACAAAAATAAAAGCCCAAAATATAATTTAGAAAACAGTCATCTGTTAGAGGTAAACTACGACAAATAAAAAAAACTACAAAACCCGTGTAGAAAACATCCCTGTTGTGGGTTATATTTATATGTCAAAGCTACATTTATTTTATTTTTGTTTTAGGAGGATATGATGCTTTTTCGCTCTTCTGAAACCAAATCTCAGAAATAAACCATTTTACATTTTTTTCCTATGCAATAAATAACAACAAACGTTTTATCGTCTCTTTCTGTACGATTGATTAAGACTGGAGCTCATAATATCGTCTATGGGTTAGTTAGTTAATACTATTAAACTGTGAGCATTTGAGACCGTCATTTTCATTGATTCATAAGTATTAAAAAGGTTAATATTTGTAATAATATTAAAAAGTGTGTAACTGAGAGATATACCGTACAGATGTAAACATTTCCATTATCAATAGTTTAAAATGTTTTACATTAAAATAATAAAATAGCATAATGAAATTAGCCTAAAACGAATAAAGCTGCTGTATTAATAAAGCGTCCTTGTGCTATAAAATATTTATGTTATTCGTTAAAAACATTGCTGTAAAATGTATGAACGTTGTTGACAAACATTGCAAAAACATTTGCTGAGGGAAATAATGAGAATTTTGTAGGTTTTCTTTTCAAAATATTGCTTTCAGGACACGTTTGTCGTGTCTTGAAAATGCATGAGAGACAAACAATCAATAGCACACAAAATAAGGCTATTAAATAAAAAAAAATCGTACCTGACACAACATCGGTCTGCCCAATAACAGACAAAATTAAGCGTTTATCTTTAACCAAAAATGTCGGTGTTGGTCATGAAATATCGATGCATATATATCGACGTGCTTCATTCCACAGACAGACATTTGTCCCACGTTTAGTCAGGTATATTTTCAGTAAATGATCGATTGTCATACAATAGCCTGGATGCCATTATTTCCATCATTATGTTGTTACAGTGCACTAAAGCCTCGACCGAAAAAACGAGCCATTAGAAAAAAAGTTATCCGTTCAATTCCCATCAGCACCAAATTGCGTTCACGGGTGCTCGACGATTTAGGCAAAATTGTTTTCTTACAGTTTGTGAAATAAAAAATATATATATATTTTTTTGCACACCTTTTGATAATCCGTTTTCTGTTTCAGAGAGGAGCTGGCGATGAGGCTAGACCTGACAGAGGCTCGCGTCCAAGTAAGCGCTTTCTTCACCAAAACCCATCTGGATTCATACTGTCACCATGCCCCGTTTCACCACAAAAGTGAAAACCTTCACTCGTGTAATGCATTGTTGATTTCAAAGTGATTTAAACTGGCAAAAATAGCCCTATCGGTGCCTGCACATGGCAACTTGTCAATGCGTCGCATGTGAAGATGAACTAAACGAGACGAGTTCTTCAAATCCAAGGCAATCTACCTAATGGGCAAGGTTTAGTTTTATTTTAAAGTGACAATGGTAAACTTTGTTAAACGACCGGCGAGGTCTTAATGTTATCGAAAGTTATTATACACGATACAGACAACATTTTATCCGCAATTGCGCAGACGATTCATAAAAGCGCACTTAGGGAGCGCAAACACTGCCATTGCGGGGAGAAAATGGTGTTTGAAATCTCATCGCCGGCTAGGGGGAGAAGGAGGGGTGGCTGGGATAATGCCATTTGATTTCCCATTTTGTGATTGCAATAGACGGGCATTGATCCGATGCTTTGCACTTGGAACGAGTGAGAGACTATTAAGGGTGTTTGCCACCCCTCCTCTTTCTCCATTCAGAGCATGTTCAAGCCCAACTCTTATAGCCTAAGAGACTGCGCAAACACCAGGAAGCTCCTTGGGTTATTGCCCGTGTAAAACGACAGATGTCAGCTTGGAGATGTGGGAGGACAAATCACTTAACGGGCACGATCGGAGGTGATAAAGCTAATACATTCCCCAGGGGCCGCGCCATGCAAAACAGTTCTGGGCATGTGTGAGGGGCCCGAGGTCCCCGTTGGTTCCTCTGTTGACACTTTCCTTCATTTTTGGTCCTGGTGTGCAGGTCATGACTTTAGCGGGATGGCAGGGGATCGTGGGAAAGTTAAATACTCTTTGGAAGGAATTTAATTTAAAGTGTATTAATTGTGTATTAGAATGCCATTTTTTCATCGCCTTTTGTTAACGCGGCTCTTAATTACTACACTCCCACCAGTTTTTTGGTTTGCCCGACCAGATTTTAATTAGCAAAGTTAGGGTAACAGAGCGTAAGTTTGGGGCCATGTAATTACCCTTGACTTCCAGCCTATTTGTCACTTCATTAAAGCGAAGCAAATATTGCACATGAATGGACGCGACAAGCTTGTGCTTAAACGAGCATGCAAAACCCTGCCAGGTGGAATATTAATGCATGTTTCAGAAATGTAAAGAGACAGTTTTCATTTCTCAAGATTAATGCATGTTTCAGAAATGTAAAGAGACTTGTTTTCATTTCTCAAGATTAATGCATGTTTCATAAATGTAAAGAGACAGTTTTCATTTCTCAAGATTAATGCATGTTTCAGAAATGTAAAGAGACAGTTTTCATTTCTCAAGATTAATGCATGTTTCAGAAATGTAAAGAGACTGTTTTCATTTCTCAAGATTAATGCATGTTTCATAAATGTAAAGAGACAGTTTTCATTTCTCAAGATTAATGCATGTTTCAGAAATGTAAAGAGACTGTTTTCATTTCTCAAGATTAATGCATGTTTCAGAAATGTAAAGAGACTGTTTTCATTTCTCAAGATGAACTACAATGTTTTATGGAAGCAATACTTAAGAGTATTCCCATGACTTTACACTTTATTGCAAATGGTTAGGTTTGAGTAAAACTAGTTTCATTCACCTGAACACCGGTGGTTAACTCTAAGGTTCAGATTTGTGCCTTCTAATGAAGAGTTTTCCCAATTCGTAGGTTTGGTTTCAAAACCGAAGGGCAAAATGGAGGAAACGCGAAAAGGCAGGTGTCCAGGCTCACCCAACAGGGCTTCCTTTTCCCGGGCCACTGGCAGCAGCTCACCCATTGAGTCACTACCTGGAAGGAGGCCCGTTCCCACCTCACCCTCACCCCGCTCTGGAGTCAGCATGGACCGCAGCAGCTGCTGCAGCATTTCCGGGTCTGGCTCCACCCCCCACCAGCTCCACCCTCCCACCAGCCACGCCCCTTGGACTAGGAACCTTCCTGGGCACAGCAATGTTCAGACATCCAGCCTTCATCGGACCCACTTTCGGCAGGTAAAAACAATCTGTAATCACAATACAAACAGTTAAGTCAAACAGTTACAGATTTGTGCATATGACTGTAATCATACTGTAATAAATAGAATAAAGTGCATTAAAAAGGTAAGTCATTTAAAGCCTCTATAAAAGTCTTTAAAGCCTCTTTAAAGTCTATAAACGTTTTTGGTTAAAAATCAGCTCTTGAGCAAGTACATAATATATCAGTGTTCAAAACGGTCTCCTTACCATATGCAGATTTGCAAATAATGATTTGCTTAAAATAATGATTTATAAATTGAGCTCTAGGGTCTGATTTCCCGGGAAATGTCAGTTTAACACACCTGAAGAAAAGAACCTAACTTGCAATTTTACATTTTAAAACAGAGATGGCGTCAGAAGTTACAGATTGCAGCTTTAAAATGGCAATAATTAAACACTTTTCCTTCTTTTACACAGTGCTGTGATCATGTGTATTGGTGTGAGTGTGAAGTATATGAAAGTGCACAGAAACTTAGACGTCTTCTCTTCCTCAGACTCTTCTCCAGTATGGGTCCTCTGACCAGTGCTTCCACGGCCGCTGCTCTGTTGCGCCAAGCCACACCGCCAGTGGAGAGTCCAGTGCAGCCTCCGGCAACCCTGCCAGAAGCTTCTTCCTCCTCATCCTCTACAGCAGCCGACCGCAGGGCGTCCAGCATCGCAGCTCTGCGTCTCAAAGCAAAGGAACATTCAGCCCAGTTGACCCAACTAAACATTCTGCCATCCAGCACTGCAGGGAAGGAAGTGTGCTGATCTTTTTCCTTAAAAACAAAAGATATTAATGAAACCATCTCAACAGAAAGCACAACCAAATCTATTTAGCTATAGCAAACTGGAGTCAACACTGGAGTCACCACAATCACAGAACCTTCCCTCTGGACATCACCTAATTTCATACAGTGCACCAAACCGTACAAACCTTGTGTCAAAACCCTTATTATTCCTGAGCTTAGAGTTCAGAAAGGAATCTCAGAGGGTAAGATAGAGAGATTGTGCTTGGTAAAGTCATCAAACCAATTTATTATTTTGGGTCAGGAGGAAGTGTGGTTAATTTACACAGAGAAGACTTGTTGGAACTGCACTGCAACAGACACAGAACTCGTGCTTTCTTCTTTCCTGCTAAAGCAGAGATGTGTCAATATGCCAAAGGGAACTGCCACAACCTGAGAACCCAAAATGTACTTACTAAGACTAAACCACATACATTTAGTCATTGTTGGCCTCGATATTAGCAAATCAAATTTCGGAAGAAAAAAACACTTAGCTTTACTTTCGGTTTGTTTCAAACTCTTATGTTAAATATGATATTTAGGTGCAAGTAATTAAAAAAATGCTTTGTTTTAAGGGTAAGCAATGTGAAAATTATAACTTTAGCTTGTTTACAGATCTGTTAAGGGTATCCTGTATATATGATTCTGTTTAAAGGAATAAAAGAGGGAGAAATGACAAGAAAAAATGATTTTAAAACGTGTAATATTAAATGATTTGAAGTAGATTCATCCTCTGTTCATTTTGGTTTTTAAAATATTTGATTGTTAGATTATTTATGTCTACCCGGTACAGAGATTGAAATCCAGGTTTTGCTCTTTAGTGAAGGTTTTCCCTGTCGCTAGTTAAGACCGAATACAATAAACTGGCGAAACTTTAACTCTCCTGTATTATTAACCACAGAAAAAGTGCAATCTCAGGTTTTTATTATTTTTTTGAGGGTATGGCCAGTTAACCCATCCAGTTTCACCTTTGAGGAATGCAATACTCTCTCAAAACCTTTAAATAAACATTTATGATGAGCTGTACACCACATTTTAATGGGTTATTTAACAAATCTCTCATTTTATGCTCCAAATAAAGCTATTTAAAATGAATTTCAAATGCAATTGATGAAAATAACACATTTACTTGGGTAAAATTACATAGCCATAAATTGCAATTTCCAAAGAGAAAAAAATGGGCTATGTATTTTTTTTAACTAACTTCCTGCTGATTATATTCGTTAACATCATTAGAGAGGAACTGAGACAGTTCCCATTTCATGGAAACTAGCACATAGACTTATAAACTAAGCACTAACCATCTATTACTTAGATGCCATTTTCTATTATGTAGCAAATGATGTTGTAAACAGTCAATTATTCGATGGGGAGTCCTGAGCTCCTAATAGCAAGAAATAAGGTGACACTTAAAACATGGATTAACACGGTGGAGTGGCATTGCAAACTACAATCACACAATGAAGTAAACCTATTTTTGCAGCAGTGTGCAAGAATGATTTTTGTTTGGGCTCGCTGTAAATAATTTTGGGGCAATTTATATCGAAAACAGCATGGTTTATTTAGTCTGCCTGTGCATTCATGACGAGTCTTCTCCAGCTCTTGACAAAAAGCGTCGGCTTGCAATTACTCGACTATTTCATCCGCCTGTTAACAAAACAGGCCCTGCGGCTTGTAGGGGCGCTAAATTGGGCGCAACATCTGTAAATGCCCCAGTCCTTTTCTCATTAACGAAGTAACAACCAGTTGATCAAAAAACCCTTTCTTTGGGATTCCTTATTTAATTCCCCAAATCCCTCTCCGTCGGATCTCCGCCATTCCTGGGATCAATGCTCGCCATTCAAACCGAGTCATTTTCCCCCATTTGACCCGTCCATGGTGTCGAGGCAAATCGCGTGAAATTACCTCCAGGATTTTCTCCTTTATCGCTGAAAAGATTTCTCGCCTTCCTTGTTTTACAATAATCCGCTTCATTATAACGCCCCAAACAAGGCGGCGTCGGTGAGGGCGGAAAGGGAGATGAAGGGGGATCCGTGCTCCCTATAACGCCCGAAAAATGTCTTTCCTTTAAATATCCCCCTCGGTCCATATTAAACATGTGGGCATGCCATGCAGGGCAGGTTTAAAACACGTTTAAAGAAGCATTAAGAAACCCATTTTCTCTCCAAAACCAAACCTCCGTGCGAGGTGCAGGACCTGCAGAGCGACCATCCCACTTCATGGGATTTTTGTGAGGTTTTCCACAATGCCTTAATCTTATTGTGAACATTATTAATGAATCGCAAACCAATTTGCTCGTATTATATTTAAATCCCATATATTGCTCCCAGAGGCATTGAGCTGGAGTGCTGATTTTGCTTTAAACTCCATCCTTGCAACTCACGAATGAAGAAACGCGCCTCTGGAATAAAGACTGAACTTGTCTCTGTTTATTGAGGGTCTATAGATGATTTAAAGAAGTAAACTTTGGCGTGACACATGCAAGATAAACCATAAACTTTTCTTAAACTATGTAACTCAATGAAAGCTTCTCGTTTCCCATTGGAGGTGCAGAGCAAGAAATCACAGTGAAAAGGGACTGAATAGCCGGTCACTGGGACCCTGTCCCATTTCGGTGTGCCCCAATTCCTCCGTCTCTTTTACCCTCATCCAATTAGTCCAGTGTATTAAGCGGTTTATCATCTCATAGCCCGCTATTCACAGAAACAAGAGGAGCACTTTGCAATGGGGCCGGCTTTCCTTTTGACACCCACGGGTACTTACATATTCCTCGATGCCATGAATAATGGAGAAAGAATAGGCCACTAATTCCCCCAGCAAAGAGAAGCTTGTCCACCGCTTTGCTCAACACCACCATTCTGGTCAAAAAGACGGGCAATAAAGCTTTGCATAACAAAAACGCATCTTTCTTATTAACTTAGTGGGGCAAATTAATGCAAAGCCTCGTCGGCATTGAGTGGCCCGGTTTGAACAGCCAACGACGAGAGGCACGAGAACGCGCGTTCACGCTTAGAGGAATGTCCCATTAAAAGGCCCGGATCATGCCACGACTTAACTGGTGCAGAATGGTATATTATTGCACTTTTACGCGATTAAGTATCATGCCCAGGTAGATATTTATATTTAATGCATTGGCAGGAGATGCTGTCTGTCAAGCTGTGGACAGAAAGTAGCTTTTAAGTGTTGGCACTCTCCAAGGTCGGTGCCATTAGGCGCAGGCGTTTAAGGCGATTTTTCCTCAAGCACGGCATTTATGGAAATTGACATCTGATGAAATGGTTTAAGACATCGTCTAACTGTCATTATAAACAGGGAATGAGCGAGTGGAGCACCGTATTTTTAAAACAGACTCGGTTTAAGGGGACTAATGTCCCCGCTTTCACACACTCCAGGTCTTGAAAATGGAGCCTTCCATTTGGAGAAGTTACCTCGCCCTCTTCAAATGCGCACACGCCATGTCTCCCCTCAGCACTGTGAAATAACATAACGGGTAAAAGAAAATCTTATGAAATACTTTTATTAATGTTCTCATTATCAAACACAATTAAGACAAGAGCTTTATAAAGGGGCATTCAATACAAAATGGAACAAACAGCTAAAACGTGAAGATGTCAAGAAACATCAGCGAACCAACTGAGAAGACTTTAAACAATGTTCAATCCTTCAAGACTCACCAAATCACCGGCTACCTCTGTATCACTGGCTAATTGCCATGCTGTTAAAAATGAAGGGGGCAGTAGAAGTCATTACTGAACTAAGACCCCTGCAAATCGCTACAAGCCCCCCGCGAACTTGCGTGTCATTACCCTTGATTGTTATCTCTAAAAACCCTGTGTGTGTGGTGCTACTGGGGAAGTGGGGGCTGGGTTGTGTTGAGAGTGTCTTTAGCCTCTCATCACGGCCATTTTACCACAGATTCATCATCGATTAGACCAGGACAAAGGCTAAATAAGATGGAACACAAGAACACAGATTAGAGCGAGAGACAGGTGCTCAGACATGGAAAGGTTTGGTGATTACATTCAGAATGACTGTTAGCTCATCACCTTTGACCCTTATTCATGCCCAGTCCGTCAGCTACAAAAATGGTGCCACCGATTACAATTTTAAACTTTACAACTGTAAAGAAAGAAAGAGCTAGAAAATATCAGATTACAAAACCAACTTACAGCAGAGAAATTAAAAGATGAACGCAACTGACTAACTCATCATGGTTAAACCAGGAAAGCAAGAGCAGCCAGTTGTGACAAATATGACATACTGGTTCTCTTAGGGATATTTGGTCATCACTTGAGTGTTGTAAAAGTCTGGAAAAGTTTGGCCAGGTTGACCTCCGAGTATCCACTGGTGGAAAGGACGTTGTCCGTTACATCCTTCAGCATTTTGTACACCTCCTGTTCTTCTTTCCAGCCAGTCTTGAACCGCGCTGCGGAGAAAAATAGGACAAAGCGTTAAAATCATCAAAGTGAGTCATAAAAGAAGAGGACAGAACACAAAAAATTACTTTTAGGTAATAGAGAGAAACTAAAAATGTAATGTGATACATTAAGGTAGTACACTGCCTTAGACATCCTTCAAACGCAGATTTATGACTAGATTTTAATCCAGTTTTTTAATTTATTACCACCTCATTGTAAGCACAAACGAACTGGCAGCAGTCAGGGCTGAAGTGGAGTCATAAAGCAGACTGATCCAAAAAAGTGAAAGATCAGTAACAATATCGAACTATGCTCACAGACATGTGCTTGGAGAGGTCTATCAAGTATCATTTCAAATGAAAGTCTTTGAGAATCGATAAGGAACCAGCAATCCAGATAGTTTGAGGCTAGAGCAGTGCTGAGAGGGGCTAGGTGTCTTCAGAAGCTAAATAGACTCTTCTGCCAGGGGGCCACAGGGTCATGCAATCGGGTCGATATCCAAGGTCATTTATCCCATCAGGAGGGCCTTCAGTACCATAGAGACGATAGAGGAGTCACTGGCAAGCTAGCAGAACTGAATGAGAATTACAGACTGTATCAAAGCCTTTAACCAAAGACTTTTGTTAAAAACAAGTCTTTGCAAAGGGTCCTGCTTCTAGAGCAGAAAGATTTATTTCCATTCAAGAAAAACAAGGTTAGACATAGCAGACGTGCAGTTATAAATGCAAAATGTACATGTTTCTGCACTGTTTATGTACGCGTGTTCCAATATTGGTAGATCAAAATGCCTTATCCAAATGACTGCAAAGAAACGCTGAGGCAGAAAATACGACTGATTCTGTGTTCCCCCCGTGTTGTTTATCACTCACTTGGTGGTCTAGGATTCAATCACAGCCTGTCTCCATTAGCAGGTGTAGTAGAAACAGAGTCAGACTGTTGCCCCATGGGGAAGAAAGGTCAAACAGAAAATGGCCAAATCCCAACATCAAAAAAGGGGGACAGTATTCCCAGCACCATCTGCGACATCATCTACCATTATCACACACATTTTGCCTCCAAAAGAAAGAAAGCGAGAAAGAAAACAGAATACAGGCATGTGGAATAGAGGGACTATTTACCTGAGGGGGGTGAGGGGGGTGGTTGAAGAAAGATGATGATGCATGATCAAGGAAAAGCAATCATGTCATCATTTTGAAAGGTGGGAGAAAATAATCTTTTTCTTTCTTCCTTTCTCTTCTTCATTCTTTTCCCTCAATCGCTGCATGCGGAATGTACAAAAGAAACCTAAAAGGCGCAGAGGTTGTCAGAGACCTCGCGTTCCCTCTCGCCCCGGCAGGGGTCGCGTTTAAAATAAATAGCATTTTGAAGAGCGAGGAAAGATGGGAAGAGATACTGAGAGGAAGAGAGGGAAGACGTGAGAAAAGAAAGAACAAAATAGAGCAGACAGCCAAAGAACGAGGGGAATACAGACAGAGGACGAAAACAGAAGGTGGGTGCGACAGCGTAGTGACAGGACGGCTAAGCTAGTCCAGAGAGTGTATCAGCTTCCATGTGCTTTAACAAGGTGTAAATACAATAACAAGCATGTAATTAAGTGAGCATGATGAAGTTAATGGGGATCATACATTCCATTTGGGCTGCTTATGAATATTCTATTAGATGTTATCAGGCAGCTGGAATAGCTTTTAATTTAATCATCATTCCGAGCAGAGAAAAAGTTCTTTGTGCGAGTGTAATTGCACAGAATGAATAATTGATTTGACAATCGCACCCGTGGATTTCCAGCAGCTCAAGGCTGGCAGAGCGTGGGGGGGCGGGGGTGCACCAGGGAGGGCACACGCGTCGTGCCCTGAAGAGGTTGCAGAGGAGCTCGTCTGCAAATTGAGCACTATCAGCACACAGATAAAGGACAATTTCTATTTTATCAATGCAGCAAAATTACATTACTGCCTGAGCATAATCACACTGCCCACACTTAAAGAGGAGACGTGGCAGAGGGAGAGAGTGAATTACAAAGAGCAAAAGATATAGGGCGAGATGCAGAGAAGGCAAGGCAGAAAGAGAGAGAGAGAAAGAAATATGGAATACCAAGAGCAAAGGGCCTAAAAGACTTTATGAATTGCTCTTCATGAAAAGAATGAAATCTGATATCTAATTTTTCAAAACTCGAGAAAAACTGTTTTATTATGGAAGGACTCCCGCCGTGTGTGAAATTGCCTCCACATTTAACTCAGTAGCTGCAATCAGGCGGAGGACTGTGGTTTACATGTAGATCAGACTGAGAGTCTGCATCTAAATGTCTCATTTCCCACACACACACACACACACACACACACAGATATACACAAAGCAAAAGTGCCCCACGCATACTGTGTGCTGACATAATGCATGTGTGCAATACATTATCCGCTTTCAGAGCTACTGTGAATGATGCAGGCAGTGCTCTGCTGTAACCCCCAACCCAGGCTATAGAAAAGTACTAGTTTTAAACTCGTAGACTATCATTGGAGGGGAGTGGTTAACAGCTCTGGCTCCGCCCAAGCTGATGTCATCAGAGAAGATCTGCCATTCCAGAGGGGAAGTACACATTTTTAGGTTTGATTCAAAACCATGAGGGCATGTGAATTAAAAAAGGCTTGCCTGAATAAATGTTTATAATAAACTGCAATATTCCATAAAAAATATATATTCTGATTTCATGGTGTCTTTAAAAAGACAAATAAAAAAATAAATAAATTACCAAGGAGGCTTCTGGAGGTCTGCCATGGAATCAATAAAATAACTTGCATAATAATAACTAACGCTACATAATATTTTTTAAGGCATTAAAACTAACTTCACTTGTACACCACTTGTAATTCACCGCAAAGAAAAAAATTGTGATTAGCTCCTCAGTGAATTGAAAACTGACTCAAATGAAAATCACACGAATATGAAACTTGAGTTTTTAAATAAGAAACAGCAGAACACAGATGCACTCATAGGAGTAAATCTGGCATGTATAGGTGAGGGGTGAGAAATAGGCTTTTTTCTGGTGATTCACTTGCATTTAGAAATTGAGAAGCCATTTTTGCTCCTTTACCTTGTTCTCTCTCTATGTGTGTGTGTGTGTGTGTGTGTGGAGGAGGGAGGGTGTTGGAAGGACAATTTTCATCAGTCTTTCCTCTCTGAAGGAATCAGCTAATCTTGGAAGGAAAAGACTGCAAATGGATAAAGCGCTGACCAGCAATTTCACCATCAAGGAACAGAGAGATTCACCATAACCCTCCTCCATCACAACCCCATAGGAACCGGACCATAGCGCCACCCCTGGTCGAAACAACACTGCAACCTCCTCTAAACAAACACCATCAAACGAGCGAGTAATTTTAACGCCTCCTCGGCCTCAACTTCCCATATCAGCCTGAAGGTTTATTCACCCTCTTTCATTGTTCAGATGCCTCTCAGTGACCAGGGCTGAGGACAGCTGGACAGCTTCTTCTAACCTCCATCCGCAGTGTCTAGAAGAAACGTGTCTCCCTCACTCAATCTACCAGCGGCATACGTCTCCAGTTATCTAAAGCGCCACAATAACAGCGGAGC
The DNA here is from genome assembly GCA_036877525.1 of Chromobotia macracanthus. Taxonomy (NCBI): domain Eukaryota; kingdom Metazoa; phylum Chordata; class Actinopteri; order Cypriniformes; family Botiidae; genus Chromobotia; species Chromobotia macracanthus. The sequence continues at coordinate 306,851 of JAZGTH010000039.1, read as the reverse complement.
ACACAGAATAGAGGGAAGATTGGTTTTTCTATTGTGCTGCTGGTCTGGCATAATGCCCACTTTAAAAGCAATTCCTCCGTCATCAGGGAGAGACAGAAAATCTGGCAGATACGACACTAAATGTCTCACGGTTTAAAGGGGAGGTGGTTGGTAAATTACAAGAAGCCGGGTGTATGTGTGAGAGAGATGAGGGCAGCTAAAAGTTTTGAAAAACTGTACTTTATTCCTCTATCACTCCCAAATCTTTCCATCGCCATCAACACCGCAACCCTGTTGCCTTTGTTTGCCGCGCTCCGGTAATCGGTGCAAATGCACTACAGAAAATACACTTTGGTGGTACAACATAACAGGTCTACAAACACAATCTTCCAAGCCCTGACACTGCCCATCTCTGTGTTATGCTTTGGCTCTTTTCATTTTAACATATGACCATTAACTGATACTACTTTGGTGTAGCTCCTCATTCACTGGGTTTGGGTAAAAGTATACTACTTCAAATCAATGAAAAAGGTTACAACTGGGTAACAGAAAACTACTAATGGGGAACAGGTATGAACAAGGCCAAAGCACAATGGGGACTCCTATTTTGAAATCCAGTGGCTCCCAAACATAACACATACTCTTATATTGTAATCTGCCATAGATGATCATGAATAAAAAAAAATACTGACATATCATAAACAATCAGTAGATGCCAAGGGATAAAAAAACCCCAAAAAATTCAATCACTTGACATCTGGGGGAAAATAAACAATTAATATAATAATAAAAAACAAATAATAAACAAATTTGACTATCGGAGTCTTTAACTTCATTATTTTAGCAGCTTTCGCCACATGCTGCAGTTACACTCAGCATCCAAATGAACTAATGCTGCATGCTAACAGAGGTCCGGTGTGAGACGGTTACACCCCAGGGTCTAAATAAGAACCAGGTAAAGAAAGTACATGCCATGCAGCCCTATAATTTCACCCCTAGACCCTTATAAACCCTGCAGTCTATAATACAGTAATGTGTAGTATTACAGTGAGAGGGGAGATAACTGTCTCAAAGCTATACTTCACAACTGTGTGTGATGTCCTCCGCTAATCCCTCAATATACACATGCATGCACCTGCAACAACGGCAGAGCTGCATGTATATACATCAGGCTATAATGCAATAAAAAAAGCATGGACAGTGGCTTGAGAAGTCGCATAATCTCATTTTAGGCACTGTTGCAGGCTTTTAAAGCGACGAACGACTACAAGACACATTCAGTAAGTGCGCAATGCAATGCTTTGTTTTAGTCAACACTGTACTATATTTGAGGCATACGCATACGCGGTGCACAAAGAAGCACAGTTGCAAAACTGGGCTGCACACTCAGCCAATGATGACATGTTGCACACGGTGCGTGAGATATAGCGACAAACGGAAAACCAAACCACATTTTTGACATCAATCGGGAGCTAGGAAAGGAAAAATCTAGAAATGCGAAAAAAATAATAGAATAAACAAATGGTTTCAGAGAACAATCTAACAAAAGGAGGAGGAGAACAGGAGAAGTAGCGTCATCTCTCGCTGCGCCTGCTGAAAATCAAGGCTAGAGGGTTAAAAATCACTCCTCCAGGAATTAGAGGCCTGGTGGCAGTGATGGGCAGTGTGGTTGACAGAACGACGCAGATTGGCCACAATTACTCGCAGAAACAACAGACGGGGAAAAGTAAAGAAATAGAATTCCACAGGGAAGCCAAGTCTACAATCAAGTTAGCCCCCCTTCCCCCACTCACTTTCCTCTCGGTCAGCTCCACGTTCTGAGTGGTCATCTATTGATTACACATTATATTTATCTACGGTGCTCGGCTCAGAACCTCATCGGCACATGTAAAAATAAATAAATAAATAAATGTACAAGTCTGTTGCAAGAGGTCCTTTTTAATCAAGTGACATCAATCAAAGAGGATTGTGGGTAAGTGGCCGCTGCTCAGCTAGCGGCGGCCACGAGCGGTCTGGATTCTCCAACGGCCTGCTGAAAACATATGCTCCATGTCCCATTATTTATGAAGGGCTATCCTTTAGCCTTCTCTCCAATTACTCGCCCTATCATTTTCCAAAATCTAAAAACTGTTTTCAATCAACATAGCCAGCACTATTACAGAAAGCCTACAGGATAAGGAGGCCCTCTCTCTCTCACTCCCCTCTTCCTTCTAACTGATTGGACCGCTTTGCATTCCGCATCGCGCCGTTTCGTGATTGAATCCGTCGCTTGAATTACGGCTGTCGACTCGAGGAGCTGAGGATTCTTAACCCAACCTCGCGGCGGCTGAAGGCGCACGTGTGTGTGCGCATAGTTGGAAATGCCTGTCGGTCAAGCAGTTTCAGACAATGTATGGGAGCAAATTTTCAGACCAATTAGCAACAACACGTTTGTGTTTACGTGCAAACTCACATCTATCTTCTGATGACAGGACCTTGTTGACGGCGTATTCCCAGTCCAATATGAATCTGTAGAAGCTCAGCTGGTTGTACAGGGCTTTCTCAGAATACTGAAACAAAAAAAAAAAAAAAAACACAGATCAAACCAAACCATCCAGCAGACATACAGGCCGATGTGACATGTTTTATCAGGTTACACACACAAAAAAACCCAACAACATCTGGTTAATAAGGCTTAAAAGCTAAGAAAATACTGGCTAAATATTGTTTAATTGAAAAAAAAAAAAACTGCTTTAGATTGCACAAAGGCACCCAACTAAATAATTGTTTTCACGGCCAAAAAAGTACATTATCAATTATTCAATTTATTAACTTTCTCTAGTGATCGACTGCAATTTCACTACAAGTACTACAAGAGCAAATATTACATTCATAAGTGAAGGCCAATCTAAATATTCGATTAAACGCTTAAATTGTTAAATACCTGAAAAACCTAAAGTCACTTTGAGAAATATATGAAGTATTTTGTGTGGCTGTTTTGTTATAAAGTGTCATTAGTTTTGACGTGGCCTCATACAGACATCAGGCTTCCAATTTCAATGCCATTCAGTGGATTTTGTTATCTGTAGCATATATTTGGTATCTGTAGAATTTATTTACTCTACTGTTTACTTAACTGGTTAAGAGGTTTGAGTTTTAGTGACACAGCAGTTGCTGATTGTTGCATCGCATATTCAATAAACCAAATAAAAGAAAGAGGGAAAAAAATTAAACCAGCTAAAAATCACACTCATGTAGTTAGCAGTACGTTATTGTCTCAGAAACTAAAAGGCTGAAGCGAAATGAGGTTGGCGGGGCTCAATTAGTGAGAACAGAAGAATCACCTGTTAATTACAGCTGTGGAGACAGGAAGTGTTTGCTGCGTATTCTCCACTGTCACAGACATTCACAAACACACGATTGTCTGATTGGCCGAAAACAGCCAGTGTACTCTGCACCTTACTCCTGACAAAAGCAGGAGTATGGAGTGTTTGGTTTGTAAATTCGCCTGTAATTATCGTTAGCCATGTGTCTAGCTGCCAGAGCTGCGCAGGTCGAGCAAGAGAATAAAAGAGAACCGGGAGGGAGAGACGTTCAGCTCTAAAATTACCTCTTTCATAATAGTTTGTTTTGATAAGGCACTGTGTGTGGATCTGATGAACAACTGTAGCTGTCAATTTGATTAGCCATTATACTTTTGTGTTAATTGCTGTTATTGGGTCACAGTCTCTTCGTGTCACCATAGAATCAGAGCGATGTGTGTGCCGTGGGAGTTGAGTGAGGGCTCAGCAGATCAGCTTTTAATTGCCCTCTACAGCTTCCGATGAGCCCAGCAGCTGTTGACCTATAATGTACTAGCTGGTCAACAGCCTAGCCTGTCGATTCAGCAATGAGACTATAATGGAGATTCCATAATCAGTGCCAGCGCAGGGCTGGGCAGTCACATGCAAGCAAACAAGCCAAATTTGCGTGTACATGCAAACCACTCTACCCGAAAACATCTGTGAACAGACAGGCGCTTGTAAACTAAAAGAAACCCAAACAGTCCGAGCATAACAAATAAGTGGACGTACACATAAGGCAAGGCCAGGGCAGCCTTCACAGCTGTGCGGACAGGTGTCAAAAGGGGCGTGACTAAGACATCATCAAATGTTATTCAATTTAACCCCCCCACAAACAGAGGCCCCTCCTATGTGCGGCTTTGCACGGCTCAATGCTTTGTTCCTGTACTGAAACCATTTCAATTTTCTCCACAAATCTGCAGCATTTTCAGCCCGAGTGACTGAGGAGCAAACCAGCTGTGAAATTGCCTCTCTCCTGAGACCCCCGCCTCATCCCCACCCCAACCCTTTTCAGCCCCCTGATAGAGACATGGCAGCCGGGAAACACTTCCCACTGTCATACTACTGAACCTTTGGTACAACCCAAACACAGGCTTCTGTAAGACCATGAAGTGATAAAGGATAAAAAAAAAAAAGGAAAGAGTCAACTAGTACCACCATAAGGCCATGAACTATCACTAAAGGTGACAGACCCTTAAACAACCTTTGGGACCCTCAATAGAAGTGGGTTAATATAAGTTTATAATAATGAGTGCACATACTGCCAATAAATGACTCTAAATGTACGATGCGGATCATTTAAACCGATAGCACTCTAATGCTTTAGCTCCTCATGGCCGCAAAGCTTAAAGTTAAATATATTTAAAGGATGTATAACATCCCTTTTAAGCCCCAGCAGCAGGGAAAATGGCTATTTGTTCAATTCACGCAGATCTGTGCAGCTGCAGAAGGAGAGGAAGGAAAAAAAGAAAATCTCCAAACAGTTTTAATGAGGCTTAACAAAAAAAATGCTCCAATCTGAGTTAATTCTAACAGGCTGAGCTGAAAAGGAAGGCGATCGGCATCACAAGGTTTCATAACGAGTCAATATATGTAAATCTTTACAAGGCAAACACAGTGGGAAACAAAGACGTTTAACTGAAGCGCCAGTTGATGTCTCCACTTTTTGTGCGCATAATTTCTCCCCATTGAAAGGTATAATTGCCCGCTATTCGAAGATATTCATGCCCAATTTTTGAAATTAATTTCAATTGGGGGGAAATGTAGAAATGTCAGCTCCCGTGAAAGGGATTTGATTTCAATTATCCTTGCTCAAAGGACTGTGATTTCCAAATACACTTAAGCAAAATTATGACAAGAATTTTTGTTCCCAGAAATTCAGTGTTTAAAGAGCGATTAGACGATAAATGGACTGGCTTTGAATTGAAGTGAATGCGCCGGTTACCATCTGAAAGGCACTCAATTATCCCTGATTGCTCCTGTTATAATGTATCAAATAGAGATACCTGCTATTGCTGTAATTTGTGCGAAAATTAACATGCTGCAATTTCCACTAGAGGGAAAAAAGGAAGCCCTAATGGGTGCCTGAATGTACATCAATAAAATAGAGAGAGAGCATGGGAGCGAGAGAGAGAGCATGGGAGTGAGAGAGAGAGAGAAAGGGAGGAGAGAGAGAGAGAGAGAGCATGGGAGCGAGAGAGAGAGAGAGCATGGGAGCGAGAGAGAGACAGAGGGTGTGGGTTGGTGATTGTAGAGATCTGAGAAAGCAGCTGAACAAGAAAAAAAAGGGGCGAGCGAGGGCTAAAGGAAAAGAAAGAGAGAGAGAGAAAAAATTTAATTTACTGAAAATATTACAAATTGCACCTGTGTACAACTCCTTCAAATTACCGGCCAATCAGCCGAGGGTGCCCATTACGCTTCCATTTAATCTGGATACAATGGTAGTCAATGTCTCTGTGTCCGTGGAGACACCGGAGGAGATGGTTTGCTGTCAGCCGAGCTGTAAAGCCCAACGGCTGAGGGGTGAGGAAGTTAATGTTTTATTCAGCCGGCAGTTTAAACTGCCATCTCAGCAGGCAGAACAGAGGACAGCTAAGTGGCGATGGTGACAAGAGAAATTGTCCTTTTGGGTTTCAACCTGTCGCCACAGAACCAGACACAGATATAAAGCATACGAAGGGAGGAGGAGAAAGAAAGAGTGATGGAAGATTGGGGGGATGTGTGGGTTCTGGTCTAGAAAAATAAAGAGGAAAGATGGATATAAAGGTAGACAGTGATTTTGGAGGGGACGTCGCTCACTCCATTGCTGGACTGGATAAAAAGCAGAAGTTTTAGGTGAAATCTCTTCATCTGATTACAGAATACTGGAACAACTGCTTTCATTATGCAGTTATACAAACAAGCAGTAGAGTAACCCTGTCATATCTATTCTGTAGATTAGATTTAATAACATTATAAAAGTCCAATGGGTTTCAAAACGTATGTTTTTCCCAAACTTACAATCCACTCTTAGTTGTTGGCTGTTAGTGTTGCGAGTCAGATTTGAATCTGAGCACCCTGTGTGAAGGTTCAACAATGTCCACAGCATTTAAAAGGAAAATAAAATAAGAACATTTTAAAAAACACATTATTAGTCTCATTTGTGCATGATTTGTGCTCGTAAACCACATATTCAATCCCTACACACACACTTTCTCTTATCACAGCATGAACCAAACCCACATCATACTGGATAGGTCAGATGGTTCCAGTAATACAAAACCGATATATAGGAGGAAATATAAAGAGAAAGCTGATATAAACAAGTGGATGAGGAATCAAGAGCCTGAACAGGCAGAACTTTCACAGGCTCCACAGCTCCACCACCTGGACAAACACCAGTGTTTCTGACTAGCCATGACTACTAACAAGGGAGTTAATGTTCCCAAGAGACTACCTAGAAAGTATTTGATTTTGCCTTGTTTGATCTATAAAACACAATTAAACCCTATTAGAACCATTAATAAACAACTAATCTATTGTTTTTATTGCGATTAACAGCTTAACATGTTACTTTATGACATTAAAGTTGTCTTGTTGATGGCATTTTAGATGAACATTTTTTGCAAAAGCATGCTTTTAATTGTCCATATAATATTAATTATATTACTGTCAGTGTCAATGGGGCTGTGGGGATAGACAAGACTAGTTAGGTAAGAGCACTTTATAAAACAGAATGTATGCAGTACCTCAGGTCTCAGTGTGGATCTGAAACAGGCTGGGCAAATCGGTCCGGACCTCGAGAACGCAATGGGCAGCCGCCGAGTTCGGTTCCGACAGGCCTGATCCTCACAAAGCAACCAACCCTGTGCACAGAGAAAAGGAGAGACTATATAGTGCCCAAATTAAGAATCAATGGCCACATTTTCTTCCACCAAAGTTGATTGTCAATGATGCGTTGTGGGCAGCTGTGGTGAGGCCCTTGAGAGGCAACAGACTGGAGCACATGCAGCTGCCCCCACCAACACTGCCTTTTCTGCCCCTGTTATTACAGTGGGGGCCAGGGGTAATGCCCTGTTAATGATGAAGCGCCACATAAACCCTTAGTATCACAGAAACACCTGTCCCTGAAGCATTACCACCACCTACCCTACGACAGAATAATGGGGAGACAGAGAGACACACAGAGAGAGAAAGAGAGACCCAACTGGTAGAGCATGCAATAGCAACACAAAAGGTTGTGGGTTCGATTCCCAGGGAACACACGCACTGATCAAATGCAATGTCTTGAATGCAAGTCGCTTTGGATAAAAGCATCTGCTAAATGCATAAATGTAATGTAAATGAATAATATTAACCTTTTGGCTTTAGTGAACTCATTCAGGGCTGGCTTCACTCTAGTACAGAACACTCATTTGTCACAATACAACCAATTCCAAATAAATACTATTTTTCTCCAGTGAGTATATGCAGTAAATTACCGAAGTAAAATCTGTTGTGAATGCAGTCCCTTGTTAACGTTTCTGACAACTTCTGACAAAGAAACGAAAGACAGAAAAACGAGGACAGAAAAAAGCAGTTTTTCCTTGTTGTCCATTTCTTTAGGTATACGTATAAAGTAAAACGATAAAAAACAAAAATTAAGTTTTAAACAAAATAAGAGAACAGAAAAACTAATTTCACATCTATAACTGGCTTAATTAGCTTGCATTTCCTGACCTGTGAGTATCTGTAAATGGTATCTTTCAAGCTTATCAGTCTTTTTGAAATAAAAGATGACTCTTATCATTCCACCTGTGCTGTCAAACACGTTTGGCCCATGCGGTTATTGTTCAGATCTCACAGCATTATCAGAATCAACAGCCTGTTTTAATTTCCCAATTAATCTGATCTAGGTGGCGTTTTGTATGGAGGGGCCGATGTTATTCGGGTAATTAGCAGTAAGCCCCTGAGCTGAGGGGAACCCAGAGTGTGTAATTGAATCCGAACATATGTGAGCTGTTTGGCTTTCATTTTGAAGACAGTGCTGTGTTATCACCCCTCTGTTTGCCTTAACGGACCTTTTGTGTTTCTGGAGGCCCAAGACTAAACCAACAGTTCTGTTCCCATGGGCTCAGAGAAACACTGACTTTGGCTAGAGGAACACACACATGCCGAATCACAAACACACAAGTGTGGAACTAATGTCAGACGCAAAAATGAGAGCGGACAGTCAGTGGAGACGACTTCTTTTTTGCTCCATTTCACCTGTTTGCCGACCCACAGTTCTTTATTTCGAAATAGTGCCTTCAGAGAGGCTAGTGGCAGCATGGGACTTCACGTGCACATCACTCAGGTGTTCAGTTTTCCCCCTTTTGTGAAACTTTGTCAGAGAATGATCTACAAAAGACCAGAGCTATACTCAAGTATGCAAGCGTGCATGCTTAGCAAACGCATTGCAAGTGTGTTGTACATACTTATTTTGCATTCTTACACTAGTGCTACAGCAGTTAATCTGACTAAAAAATTTAACAAGTGTTTTAAGTGTTTTTTTATAAGTGCATATAAAACCACACTGTGAATTAAAGACATCATGTAATCAAAACGCACTACTCTTATTTTTTTATGGAATATTGCAGTGTTTATTATAAATGATTTATCCATGCATGTCATTATTTCTTATTAATCAATCATAATTTTGAAATAAAAAACATTAGCCTCCTCTCCCCCACAAAACAACACCTCTGAATGGTGTATGCCCCGTTCCAGGGGGCAGGACTAAACTGACTGTCAAATCTCAATGTCACATGAAATCAAACTTGTGTAGCCAAAACATTTTCACCTACACTTGCATAGAATCTAAAATCTTTATAGTTTCACATGTTTGAGTATACACTAATACTCTACAAACTGGAATGCAATCTGTATGTCTGTAATTACATGCCCAGACAACATACTTTAAACAAGGTGATGAACACACAACCGTATAATGCTTATTTTACAGGCAATCTCCTTTTGCATCCTTATTGTAACCAATGAGAAATGGAGGATGAGAGTGCAAGACACAAAAAAACATTTAATTGAAACACTAAGAGCCCGCACTGCGAGAGAGAAAGGCAAGATAAAGCTTCATAATTGCATAATTATACCAGTCGATACCTGACACTGCGAATGCAGCCACTTCTGTAGCCGTCAAATGAGTTCCACATAATTTAACCAAACACTGGGCAAAGACTGAGGGCCCGCAGATCAGTGCAAGCTACTGGAAAAACACTCCTCTTTCTCTCGCTTTCTCTATTTCACTGTTGCACTGTCCCATTTATACCTGCGATTCTGCGGTTTGCTGCAGCCGTGTCTTTAGAAATTTTAATCTAGAATTTTTCGATTTACCTTTGGCTGCAATTACAACTTGATGATTAAGGTTTCATATATCTGTGTTGGGTTGGTCTGAAGATCTGTGGTCCCTTAACCCTTCTGAAATGAAAATGCAACTCCTGGTGGCAAAATGGTCACAAGGTGATCAGTGGTGGGGTGCATAACTGGCCTTTCTAATGCTGTGGTGTTGCTAAATGATTACTTAATAGCCCAGGAGAAAATGGCACACCCACATAACTCTTCAAATATGGCTTGCATGAATTGGAAAAGCAGTACCATACCTCATGTCCACATGACACAACTGAAGGCAGCACAACAAACCAAATCAAAGTTTAATACTTAGGGTTAGTGGTTTCCAAAACCCCTACATAAGAGCAACAGAAGTAATGATGTTTGCCTAGCAAGCACTACTACTAAAGGAATTTTGCCATCCAAATATCCTTTGAAATTTACCAACCCCACCTAGCACACACAGTCCCTTCTCTGATACCCTTAATCCAGAGCTGCCCCATACAGCAAAGAAAAAAGCTGCGATTACAGGCAGCTCTGTGCAAAAAAGCCCCAAGACAACAGCCTCTCACAGGCTTTGTGGCTCCGTAATCAACAGCTGTACGTTCAAACAGTGGCTGCAGAGCCTAGAGAGGCTGAATGCGTCCACTTTGTACATCTTCGCTTTAATCAAGCCTCTTCTATTCAGCAATCTGACCTTTTGTTCAAAACAGGATTATCACCTTTTTTTTATTTATTTCTCTCTTACCACCCCCACCCCACCCCATCACAACCACACAACCCCAAGCAAGTTACCAAGGGCGAACGACACGCTGAACATAATTGCAATAATTTGTTAAACGCCATGGCAACCCACATAAGAATGGGGTAAATACGGGGGGTGCCACTTTGTGCCACGCTCTCATTTTGCCGAAGACGCAGGAGTCAGTGCAGATGACAATGAGGAAGGGGTGGAGGGGTGCAGGAGAAGAAAGAGTAAAGGGAAAAGGGAGAGAGGAGGGAAGCGTATTTGCTTTGTCTCACTAAAGGCCGGTTTTATTGGTGAAAGTGGCGGGTTGAAGGTGGAGGTGGCCGTGATTTCTTTCATGATTAATGTCCTGCAGGAAACTCAACAAACATGGCTGACTTCCAATCTGTAACCATGTTAGCCGCAAGTCCTCCCTCACGTGGGCAGGCTTCTTCTATCAGTGCGAACAAACAACTCTATTTGAGCTCTCCCGTCAGCTGAAAGGAATCCTTAATTACACAATATCAGCCTCTTCATTGCTCCCAGTGTGGGAGGGGAAGGCTGAGCTGTGTCCACTGAAGCCGGGCCAGGGAGGGGGGGAGGGGGCGCATTCACAACCAGCAGCTGTTTCACACACACTGACAAAAGAACCTACAGGCACCAGCCCAGCGAGGCAGGTTGCTACTTTCAGTTCACTAATTGATTTCTGCACAGAGGGGAGAATATACCCCCACAACTTGTCTTACAAGTCAGATCTGAGAATCCTGAGTTGCTTGTGATGTCAAGCATTCCAGGAACACACTCGAGATTCCAGAACTTCCCAGCAGTTCCAGAATCTGGCAAGATCGTTTTGATTGGACCTGGCACGCTCGACACAGTCAATGATTACACCTGTCAATCAAATACATTCAGCTGGGAAATTAGATACACAGACGTATCCAAGCTCTTAATGTAGACTGTCACATCACCAAGGAAGATTACTGATTTCAGAACAACTTAAAATATTGAGTTAAAGCTGCAATCTGTAACTTTTGCCTCTCTATCGCCACCTCTGCCTGATGCAAAATTGCAAGTACTTTTCTGTAGGTATATTAAAACCAAACTGACATTTCCCAGGAAATCAAACTCGACTGCTCAAATGATAAATCATTATTATGAGCTTACCATTGTAAATCAGGGAAAGAGTTTTGAAAACTGTTGTATTATGTTGTATTATGTATTATGTAAGAAATATAACCAGAAACTATAATCTAGTTAACAGCTTTATCTTTTATTCTTGTTACTTTATACAACATGTTTGCAAACATAACATCTACATACCTCAGCCACACAAATCACCTAATCAGCCACACCTGTAGGGGGCCGTCTGGCGAATAGAGAGCAGCAGAAGACATTAAATACTCACACTGTAGTATCTCCTGATGTGGCGGCGAATGTCCAGTTGCAGTTTGTTGATTATTCTGATGGGATGGTCCAACGGGCTGCCCCCACAGGGGATGTGACAGCAGCTCTTCAAACTGGGCTGTAAGGTGCTTCCCTGCAAACCAACAAATACACTTTGAACACCGCATTACCACACGACCCATAACCCACACAACGCTAAAAACAATCACGGCATTTATTCTGTTGTCTCGTATTGCCCAAAGAAGCTTTTAAAGGCTATTAAAGGTTACCTAATACAAATTTAAACTATCAATATGCCAACATTATATACTGTCAATGTCAACATATACTGTCAATGCCCAAAGTATCAACACTTTAAGGTATCCAGGTAGGAAAAAACACACAAAAGCCAAAAATGACACTTAATGCAGTTTTCAACTGTATGTCTGGTTGACAGTGAGTAGCAAACTCCATACCACGCATATGATTTACAGTCTTTGTTGGCTTTTCTACATCTAAAAAGCCTCAGACCTCCCACTGAGAAACAGTGGCAACAACAGTAGGTAAACAGTGGACAAAAACTACTGTAGCTTGATATCCTTTCAATCTCACCTCACATGTGCCCTAGCGGAGAGTTTATGATGCCCATTATGCCTCAAATAACCTGAAGGGCCGAAACCATGTAAGTTTGTGTATATCGCTAATGCATCAGCACATTTGCTCAAGCTAACTGTTTCATTCAAACACTTTTGATTTTATAGCAGGGCTGTGGTCAATTCGCTCTCCAGTAGTCGCGGTGAGCCATTAGCGTTTTATAATCTTTACATCCCTCACTAAGCGGCACTTTGAGGAGGAAACTCTGCGTCTATGCAAATAGTCGCTCAGCGTTTGTAGCGTGCCTATCCAACACGTTTGTTTGCATTCCTTTTGCTCTCCTCCCTCTCTCTGCAGTCAACTGTGATAAAAAACATTCTGGCGCGTATGTAAGTCAAGGCTGTTCTTTTAAGCCTTCCTTTTATTAACCCCCTCCCCATAACCCGATCTCCATTATAACCCTGTACCCCTAATTATTAGATAACTTATCAGGCGAGCATGGCGAATAAGAGTCCTGTTTTATTCGTCAACATAGCGTACACGCAATACCATGTGGTTGTTAATGAGTTTTTTTTATACAAGGCAATAAAGCTTAATCAGGTGAGACGGCAAAGTAAAACAATATATACAGTCAATATGCCACAGCCTTCTATTACACTATATATACTGGTTACACACAGAGTGATGTCAAAATTGCACCTCAGACATATAAACGGTGCAATATAAATTATATATCAGAATCTCTACTGGTTGGCACAATTCTACTGTCATATGATGTATAACAAAATACTGTTGTATAGCTGTCTTATACCTTAGCTATGATTGTACAGCCAACAAAAACAGATACACAGAAAACATGGGTGGTTAATTTAGAAGCAACCTATAACCTTAAGACAACATATTGAGACAGACTGTACTTGTAACAGTCACAGGCTTGTTTTCATACACGTCAAATTAAACCTGGCGTCTACCCTGACCAAGGTCCATTACGGTTTGTAATGCATACCAAAGCTGTACATGTAAATGCCAACCAGTTTTTCCTATGATTCCGAGCCTTCCCTGGCTAGGAGACTGCAAAATCTCCGAACAGCTAGGAGCACAGAGATCAGAGCAGTGGCGGGGGAGTCAGTGTCACTTTTTATCAGTCTTAGACCAGAGAAAGCAGTGCATGAGCTTGGGTGTGTGGATCCTTAATTAAAGGCAGATTACACATGCTCCTCTACCCCCTATAGACCTCGGCCTGGGGTATGATGGACATCCTGTGCACTAAAGAACTCCAGGAATACACCCTGCCCAAATCCCTTTCCCCTGCTCATCTCTGCCAAGCCGCTATAAATAAAGTGCACGGCTCCAAAATTAATAGGCCGGTAAAAGCCTGATACAGAGGAAGTAATCACCTGTGCTACTCAAATTTATTGGTACCTGTCATTACACACTATTTAACAGGAAGTTGACGTAGGCCACAATTGAACCAGCATGTTCTGGTTGGCATTTTGCTGCCTGATTAGATCAGGCCTGTTAAGGCAGCGTTAATAACTCACCGTCCCTTCAAAGACGTTGTCATAGATGTTTTCTGTGCCACAGTCAGGGCAGGGGAACGTAAACTTCTCGCAGTCGCGGTAGCGCTCCTCATCGGTCAGTTGGGCTGGTGCCCCCAGGAAATTGTCTCCCTCGTCTTCTCGCTGATGCTGTTGCTGGGCTCGGAAGTGACTTGGGTCAAGGCCTGGACAAATGGAAACGGCTCATTTTGTGAAACTTGGAAAAAAAACCCTGTCCACACTTTCCAAATAAAACTAAATTCAAACTGAATTCTGGTCTACCATGCACATTTGGATGCACATACATTTGGATTCAAATCCACTTCCTATGTTGGTGATCAGCCCTGCAGATTCATACTTGGGTTGTATTTATGGAGAGTGGAAGGAGGGTGATGGAAAAGAGGGGAAGGTAAAATGCAAAGCTGAAAGAGGAGAGAGGGTCAGTCAGAAAGCGAAGATGTCAGGGCCACAGGAGGCAAGAGGAGGGCGACCAGCAAACGATAAGAATAAACTGGAAATATAATAAGGGGAAAGAGGAGGGGTAGAGAAAGCACAGCTATCCGATTTTTCCCAGGCAGCTGAGATCATCAAATCATTAAGAGACAGCAGCTGAATCTCCATTTAATCCCCCCAGGTGACACTGAGCACTACCAGAGCAGGGAAAAACAGGCTACGTCCCCCTGGGTAATTTGGCTAAGTGAATAAATGAGCACATAAGTAAGTGTTGACTATGAGACTTTGGGGATTAACCGCTGTCTCTGAGGATCAGAGGCTCACTGAGATTTGAGAGCTGCTGCCATCTACAGGCAAACATGCGCCATGTCACGCTTAAGATCAGAGACCAGCTAATTCTGTGGCCAGGGGAATGAAGTGGTGCAAAAACTGTAGCAGGGAAGAGACAGTGTTGATTCGATCCCATGTTCACTGATGGACTATTTAACATATTTAACAAGAAGAAGACCGTAATGTTTAGGAAGCAAATGTGTTCTAGCACACATTATGTTAATCATTATGGTGAATAAACAAGCCTTTACTCGGTTCTGACAGTGGGTATACTGAATTAGTGCTTGGGTTTTGGACCAGACCGTGGGATACCAGACAACAGCCAGGGGCCTGTTGTCATGGAGACATAGTGCCAGGGCACTTTTTAGAACAAACTTACTCAGCTGGGGGTAAATAGTTGGGGGTAAATCTTAGCTGCTATGCTAAAGCAAACAGCCAATTGTCTTGTTATATTCCTAATTGTTTTAGCATCCAACACACAGATTTACAGACCAGTTTAATCTATAAACGAGAAGTTTCACAGCATTTAATCTTAAAAAAAAAAAAAAAAAAAAACCTTTGGTTAATTTATTAATTGCCAAAATATTACATGATTTTGCAAACGTCACAACCTTTAGCAATGACTTTTTTGTACAAAAACTCATGTTGCTCTTTGACACCAAATTAAATAAAACCAAATCAGATATTTGATCGAAGTATTTGATAAAAAATAAATAAATCAATACCAGAAAGGAAGTCTCACCAAGCCATGTAGCAATGAGCACTGCGTCAATGCCCTCGATGGGCTCACAGATTCTGCCCACAACAGGGTGCACCTGCTGGGACAGGTAGTACTGCGTGTCCAAGCTGAGACCTGGCTGTTTCTGCAGCTGTTCCAAAGCATATGCCCTCTGACTGGCTGGCAGGTTTGATCCATCCTAACAGAGTGGCACATTCAGTGGTACTGAGAAACGGAGACATCTGACATCAGATGATCAAAATGGATTGGTCGCTTACCTGACAGATGACATAAGACACAGTGTCACCGGCTTTAACCTTCTTGCCACCCTGAGAGTTGATCCAGAGGGCAACATGAACATGGGGGAGACTCTTCTTGTCAGGGTAGTCCTGAGGTTCCTTTGTCAGTGCCTGTAGGGAAAAAAAACAATGCATTCAAAATAGGGAAGTTGCTCACTCTCCCTACACTCATATTTTGAGTGCGATTCATTGGTCAAATAGAGAAAACAGAATTTGAAAGATAACATTATTCGGCCATGTTTAAAAAATCTGATTACAATATCGTTATTGTGAATTCTTTTGGCTACGATAATCGTATGGTGATAATCTTATATTGTGACAACCCTAATTAAAAATAACAATCGCTAATGCTTATGAACCCAAAAAGGCAAAACCTACATTTATGAATTGTGCGTAATGCAAACATTTTTTTCCCAAGCAACCTGAATTGCATTCGAGGTGTAATACACATTTTATTAGTTCATGTTAACTGGGAGTTAATCCCTTGATGTTGGATAGTTAGTACTGCTCTACCAATTAAACTACAGGAACAGGTTAAACCAGACTAATCTTTGAATTCAGTACCTTATGGATCTCAAACATATTGAGCGGAATGTTGCCATTGGCGACCTTCTCTCCGACCTCAATCAGATGTTTCTGAATGTTTTCTACGATGGTGTCACGACTCTGATCTGACAGAATCTGACCAATCACGTAGCTAGATGGAAGAAAACACTAGTCAGTTGACTGCACTGTAAAGAACGCCAGTAACAATGTACGTCAGACCAGACCTGATTCTCAAAGCACATCAGACACAGAAGGAATGCAAATCGGCTTTAATGATATAACTTTCCCCACACTTCACATAAACACGCAAGTAAAATATGTTCGCCGCTGTCATGGTATGGATATTTGATTAAAAAAAAATACTTATAAAAAAAATACAGATGCTAAAATATAAACTGCAAGTGATTTCACTAGGGCTGCAAAATATACCAAAATATTGCAAATGTGATTTTAATACTTCTAGGTCAATGCAGAGAGACTGGCATGCAAATATTAATTGGAATGTTTTTTTCTCAGAAGAAATGTAAAACACGGATGTTTGTTACGTAATTTTCAGTGTTTAAAAATATTTTAATATAATTTAAATTGATTTTGCAAACTTAAAGCATTATTACATCACACGTTGCATTCTATAACAAGTTATTTGTCATTTTGTGCAAGATTTCACTTTGGTTAAACATGCCATTTGGGTTTAATTTGTGCATACTGAAATGACAACGGTTACGCCAAAAATGTCAAATTCCGTAAATGTGTTTTGAATGTGTTTTTTGAATCAGGTGGGGAAACCTATATCACAACACAGTAGGTTTTCATCAGGCCTACAGTGGATTTATGAATCTAAGCATCCTGCTACTCGCCAGACATTATGGTCTGAACAGATGTGGTTTAGAACAAGTGAACTGGAGTGCACTGACTTGCCGCACTCCTTGGCCAGGTCGCACCAGTCCCTGCGCACAATGTCGAGGCCCTTGAGCTCTTGTTTAGTGGTGTATTTGCCGTCTCCCTGCGGCTCTACCATCAGTGCTGCGTATTTCTTCTTCTTCAGCAGCAGAAGGGACTTAAAAACACCGTCAATGTCAATCTCCAGGAGCTTATAGAGTTTATTCACCTCGCTTTTCACCTACACAAACACACACACAACCTTATCTCTTAGGAGCTGGTTACAGTGATGGTTCATCCCTGTTCAAACAGAATGGCTGGTTTAGTTCGCTCGCTGTCTGATTGTCAGCTATGTCACTATTATTAGTGTCATGCTTATATGTAAATTAGCGCATCACAAAGTCGACATATTTCTTGTAATGTGCCAAAATCCCATCCCCCTCCTGTTACTTGCACCCTTACCTTGTTTCCCAGTTTGAAGACCTCCTCCAGGTTGGTGCTGTTGCTGTTGATCATGATTGAGTCAGTGTCTCCATATATGACCTCCAGATTCATCTGCCAGAGAAGAACTGTAAACCACCAGGCCCACACATGGCACACAGCAATTACTGTCTAATTATTACTGTAACGTGCACTAATTATGACTCACCCTCTGCACCATTTCTTTGGTGTGCATCAAAATCTGCGGGGGACAAAAAAAAAAAACACGTCACAGCACAAACACTAAACACAGAATCACAGCGAAAGGAGAACAATATTAATTTCAAATCGGTCAAAGTGGAATGGTAAACAAACCCGCTCGCTTTGGTGAACGTACATCTATTGGCAAGAACTACTATGAACGAAAATGACAGCGCACACACGGCCTTCAAAACATGAAGGCGAGCGCTTGTGCATGCAAAACACACAAAGAAATTAATTAGCGAATCTATTCAGTAATTCAACATTTATCAAAGGGGGAGAGAAAAAGCCTGTGATTTGCTTCTAAATGGAGGATAATTGGCTAAGAGGTCTATTAGCAGCACTGAAATGGGCCTCTAAACCCACACACCAGCCGAGTCATTATAAGGCCTAATAGTCTTAATCACCACTGGACTGCATGATGTGCGAGAGAGCGAGAAAGAGAGGGAGGGCTGTCCAGCTGCTGAGGGAGGGACCCACGTAAACCACAGCTGTCAGGGGAAAAATAAGGAGAAACAAAAGAAAACGATGAAGGGCTGGCAGAAGGAGGTGGTCGTGTAGTGTAAGGAGGGGGAGAACTAATTAAAAAGAGGGAGCTGAAAAGGTGAACCATAGCTTAATGGTTGGCACACATACTTTATATTAAGCCGTGGTGCTCATGTGGGACATAGGGGTTTGAATCGAGCTCATACTGACTATTTATACGTACAGCATTTCCAGTTTAAGGAGCATACACTCATTTTCCACTACCTCCCATCATTTTCTTGTCATTTATCAGCTTTTTCCTCAAACTCCCCCCAAATCTAAAAAGGAAAGAGAACTACAAAGTGAGTTTTTGAGACAGACAGTAACAGGTGGACAAAGACTGTACATCACTGCAGTGTCATAATAACAATGACTGTTTACACAGGGTGTCCAGCCTTAAACACACCCGACTGCTGCTGTGCTGGCATGCAGGGTGACCTCGGAAGAGGGACTATGACAGGTGAGGGGGTCACCAGGGAAATAAGGGGCGCTAATCTGAGGCCTCATAGAGACGGGACACACTACAGCCTGTCAACAGCAATCGACGAAGACACCGCGATTCATGCCCTCAGCACACATCAGAGCCAAGCCCAGTCCCCCAGAGGGACAAGGACGAAGCTATTTCAGAGCATGGGAAGCTCCACTCCTTGAAACTGGAGCAGGACTTAAGCATGCTTTATGAGGTGCAACATGCCTCCCTAAGGGAAGCAGGAGGTCAGACTGGAGTAATAACAGAATAGCTGTCGGCATTAACCAACACAGTCAAGGTCACCCCAAGACTCACAGTAACACACACTTAATTAGGCAGGATTAAAGATCCCACTTTGTGTGGTTTGCTGCATGACATCTGTTTTCTCCTTATTCAAGCTGGTTAATTAACACATTCATTAATCACATTTTCTGAGAGTGAACGGTGCTGCAACGATGGCTGTGGCTGGTTGCCAAGGTGTTGCTATGCGTGCTGTGTGGTTGACAAGGTGTTGCTATGGGTGCTGGCCAAGGTATTGCTATGGGTTTGATTAATCATACTGAGTGGTTTTTAATTTGGTGCTGAGGTTGCTAGGGTGTTTGGGTTGCTAGGTGATTGCTTTTTTTGGGCAAGTCAAAAGACCCCAAGTCTCTTTAAAGTTCTGATGCCTAGATATGGATCAGGTTTCTCTTTTACTGAAAGTTTATTGGATTTCTATTTCCTTTTATCCAATTTAATATAAAAGCTTTGGCACATCTCTTCTCGACAAGAACTCGAAGTAGCATTTGTGTTCATTCCACAGTGTGTAATGAGTAATGGACCAAAGTTTAATACTTTGCATTAGCAATCACACACTTTCACCCAGCTCTCCAGCAGTACCCTTAGGGCTCACACTTACATTTCTACACCTGTCTGTGTGTGTGACAGTGTATCTGACTTTAAGCAAGTGCGGGTTTATTTCACAGGGGACTGAAAAGTTAGACACTTTGCAATGTAACTGATTAAACTGAATACTGTAACGTTCATATAGCCCCACTGTTGATGGTGACAGTCAGAAAAGAGGCTTTGCAGTGACGAGTCAGATTATGTTACGTCTTCTGTGGCCACTGTATATCCATATATTATGACAACACAGCCAAGCTGTGGGTGGGTGGTGAGCCCTGCTGAAAGACAAGTCGTTTAAAGCATGCCTCAGAAATAAGAGAGGGAGGGGGGCGGCTCGTCTTAAAACTTAAAACGACCAACACATCTGAAAGCAAACATACAGCGACCCGAGTCCTGTGACACAAATCTCTACAAATCTCAGCTAGTCAAACAAAAACTACATTACAACAACAACACACAGCTAAAGATCCAGAATACCATACACAAGCCACTCCATCATATGGAGTACATATATATTTTTTTTTATTTAAAAATCATTAATAGGTGTGTATACACAGCATACATTTTAGACTCAGATGGCAAGTCTATAGACTGTCTGATGGATATTGCTGAATGAAATTGGCAGTTTCAATCTGATTGGCTGGATGTTGGATTATGAAGTGTACACACACTCCCACTCATTGTGGTATTTGAGGTAAATGCACCGCTAAATGCCATTTAAAGGACAAAATGACCTGTGATTCTCTGGGATTTTTAAGTTGGTCATAATGACCCTTACCTGCCTTTGCCAGAACTGGTTGCAAAGTAAACTAGACTTCCAGTCTAAAAAATACAAAATACTAAGACAGTATCGACTCTTCAGATCTGTCCATGACTCTGAACTTTTTTCCAGTAGGCCAATGATGTCTTGTTTAACCTCTTCCCAGATCCCCATCTAGCTGCGGGCAAAATTGACACAAGTGGACTGTAATTACAAAAGTGAATTAGCAGCCATGCCGGAGCAAAAGCTGGTGGGAAGCTTTCAAACATACAGTTCTGTGTAACTTCCCCAACACTGTTGCTGATGTAATCAAACCCACATGTGTAGGGCAAATTACCATTAGCCAATAATATCCTATCCTATATTGCACGCTCCAATTAAATGTAGTTAAATAAATGCCCTGCATTTAAAGATGTCACTATAGAAGTTAACAGTTGCGGATGCCTTCTGTGAGTTGTCTTTACAATTTAAAACTGATTCCAATAAGCACTTGCTATTAGAGGGTAAAAAAAGCAGTGGCTCCCAAAGCTAAAATTGCTAAAAAAGCTAAAATGTTCGATCAACCATCAAAATCCAGCTGGCTTAGACCGCAGTCTGACTGACGTAACAGTAGCGTTTGGCACCGAGCCTCTGGCTACCCATAAGGCCCTCCATCTTTTTACCCTAATCAACAGGTCTCTCATTAACACATTCATTTGTGGAATGGTTATAGAGAAAAACGAAGTCTGCGGCTGCTCTCGTAAACCGTTCATTCCTTTCTGCCCTATAATGCCATTTGCTCACCCAGAGGGCATCTGTCTCCTGTTGGCTTCGGTGCACATCATAGCAGGCATTTTAAGCCCCAGAGCAGTACAGACACCTTGTAAAAGAAAGTATCTGGTGTCGATTGTTTTGAAAAGTGTCCTGTTGAAAAGCATTTTGAGGATGACAGCCCTCTGCCTGAAATAGCAAAAGACACACGGCACTCTCGGGGTGAAATACGTCCACTGTCATCTCCATCCCTAGAGGCTCTAAAACACACACACACACACACACACACACACACACACACACACACACACACACACACACACACACACACACACACACACACACACACACACACACACACACACACACACACACACACACACACACACACACACACACACACACACACAAAATTAAATGCCTCACAGCATGCAAACACATTTTTAGGTAGATGGCCACATACGTGTAGCAAGAGTAAGTTATCTGTCTGACAAAGCACAATCATTTACAGGAAGTAACTACGGTGAATGCACAGACACGTTAAGACAATAATACAACGCCGTTTAAAAACGCATGTGCGCACATTCCGCCTTGTGGAAGCAAATGGGTCAGATTCCCATTCCCATCATGAAGCAGTTCATCACATCAAATCCGTGCTAAAGTATCCCTGTAAATCCTCTCTCTGATTTAATACGACCGCCCGAAATCACTTGAGCAGCCAGCCTGGTATCTAGAACTGGAGGTAAAAATATCCTGCTAAAGAGCACTGCGCCCTCTTTCCAAAACTCAACATAAAGCCTGACAAACAATGAATCCGTGTGTAAAACTGGTTCATGGAGTTGATTCACATACAGTATAAATCAGTCAGCAATGACAGTTCATTAAAACAACTGTGACTCAGCTTTTAACTTTAAAACATTTTGATTAAAATTGACAATGCACATACATGCAAAAAAGGCATCATCTTTTGTCTGTTTAATCAGACGGTAACTTGACACACATGACTTTTGGATTGGGCTAGCACAGCTTACATGGAGCGCAACTGAGTGGAACAAATCCCAGAGATCATGAAATGTTTTTCACCATTGTTAAGCATGATTTAAAAGAACTTGCTGCAGTTGTTCTGCCTTGTTCTTGGAAGAGGCTGTGATGTAAAACGACGTGGTTTCACTGTTTACTGAACTAATCCGAATCACTGGGACATTGAGTGACAGCTCAACACGTGGGGCAGGGTGACGTGATTCTTTCCACCCATTCATTAACAAGAGTGATATCAGAGCCTGAGAGACAGATGATCTCATTACATGAGAAATAAACTGAACTCAGCCCTCGGTTTGAAGCAATGCTTCTTTCCATGCATCAGTCATGACTAATTTTTGAATTAAGTGTTGCATAAACGCCTCTGAAAAACAGACAAACGGGTCATATGACAGCAAACGTGCAATGCTAAATCTCGAACAACATTAAGTTTGAGCAGGAATTCGTTCAGAATAACACCTTGCTCACAAAGCCAGCCTAAATTAAAAGGTGCAAAGCTCCTGAAGAAACCTGTACGAGAAACGTGAAGCTACGATTCGTGAAGCTCGAACACAATTTTCCCCACTCCCTGTGACTATTTGTTAAGTCCACTGATATCAGAAGTAAATCCACCATCAAAGACCACAGGGTCAAACAGTGCGTGCAACAATGCCTACATCCAAGGAGGGAGGCACTCATGTCTTATTCTGGGAAGGTTAAAAACGATTTTTGTATTTCTGACAACTGCAAATGTCATCTGACAGAACAGCAAGAAAACAATGTTTACTCAGGTGACACCTAACTCAACCCATCCCCTCTCCATCAGCATGACAGCCCGTCTTTTCTCACCAACTGCCGCACTGGATCTGAGGAACTCGCAGAGCAAGGACATGGTTATGTTTTACTTTTTTAATTCCCCTAAACTAATTTAAAACAGTCCAGGACTGGCGGCAAGGCGGTGCGAGAGGTCACCCTAACTAACGTTCCAGAAACATCAGCAATCTGTAGTGAGAAAACTTGTAAACGTCACTCGATTAACCCCAGACCCCCCCCTCCGTCCCAGCTCACAGCTGTGCAGTTTTTCACACTGGCCGCTGCACAAAGAACCGAAAATAAAATGTAGGCACATCAATCAGGAGAGACCCCTCAGCATGAAACTCGAAACGCCTAATCCATGGCATGCATTTCATACCAGGGCCGTGCAGGGTTCGCACCAGAACAAATGTTTCCCTGGAAAGGTCAAGGGGCATGGAACGTCACTTCACAAGCGCTAGTAAAGACTGAACGCGGACGGCAATTGCTAACTGGTCTAGCAGGGGATTTCCCCAAGTTGTCACGTAACAAAATGAGCCGAATCACAGGAGCTTAAACCAGCGTTATAAAATTCCACACGGCATTCCAAAGGAATCAGCAGGAGCAGACAAGTTTTAAAAAAGGAATCTCAACCATCTGTAGTGAGAAACTGTCCTGACCTTTTTTTTGCCTTTAAAAGTTCTTCAAAAGCTCGGAAGCAGTTCTACCAAAAAAAAAAAAAAAAAAAACACACACAATATAACGCCATTAAATGTTTCAATTTCAGAAACACAAAACTCAGTGAAAACGGACCTTTCCTGGGAAATGAGACCGACAGTTTAAATTATAAATCGTTATTATAAGCTCACCGTTGCAAACTGAGGTACAATAAAGTTATGTACTTGCTTAATAACTGACTTTTCTTATTAGCCAAACAAGAACAGATTGCAGCTTTTAAAACTAAAAACAAAAAAGACAGATGCAATTTTCAAGTGTGGTGAGGTACTTAGTTGATTATGCCTGAAACAACCTACGATATTTCTATCCAAACAGCAAAGAAAACTCATTTAAGCGTTCTCCACTCCAGTGGCTCTCGACTTTAACCCACTTCACAGCACCTGCTGACTGAATTTACCCCTGTGGCAGGTTAGCACTAAGCTAGCTTCTCAGAAAGCATTAGTTAACCCTATTAAAAGCAGAGCGTCTGTAATTCTTATTCCAAAACAATGATGATGCAGACAGCAGATCATCTATCAGAAGATGGAGCCAACCCAACATCTGACTGACACGATTTACTGTTTGACAATCGTAAAACTCAATCGTCAAATTAGACAACAGTTATGATCAACATTCTGCATCTCTGGCCTCAGTGGAAGACAGAAAATTGCCTCTTTGACTTTCTGCCCTCTTAAATTTTTTAATGTAAATTTTTACTACATGCACCGAATCCTTCAGACCCCACAAGCTGATGCCAACCCAGATAACAGCGAATGTTCCTAGAACGTTGGATAACCTTCTCTCAAAGTTAGCAAAAACATTCTTGCAGTAACATTGGTCGAATGATTTTTACAGTATATCAAAATTTTTCAGTTCATTTTAAAACTGTTACAGAGTTTTAACAAAACGTTTGAATAATGTTTCTGTAACCAAGCGATAACAGTAATAAGTAAAAACTAAAGAAAAAACTGAACACTCCTAGAACTTTCAAAATAACAAATTTTAATGTTTTTGTTACTTAATGGAAATGTTAAGAAAACATTCTTACAGGCTAAAAATATTAGCTGAGAAACAGCCATCTCCTTCACAGCTCTGGGATCCTGCATATTTGAACAAGCTGAGAATCACTGAGGCTTGTCCGGGTCCCTTTACCCTAGACCAATCAGGCAGCTGCAGAAAGACGAGAAGCATCTACATGGGGGCCAAATCAAGCATCTTTAAAAAAACATGAGCATATCGGTAACATGCTTCTCAATTGCGCTAGCATATATAAATGAAGCCACTCAATCAATTTATAAATGGCAACCAAATGCATGAGTATTCAAATTATACCATGAATGCCAAAGTCAATGTAACACAACAAACAAGTATTTGTTGCTTCTGGCCCATTTCCATTCTTCATTGATCTGTCTAGAAACATGTTAACGTTCGGTCCGACGCCACGTGGGTCGACAGTGGAGAAAATGTATCACAATAAGACTAATCAGAGTAATTAGGGCTCTTGAGTCAAGCTGTGCTCCCAACTTGAAAAAAAAAACCCATTAATATTCGTAGACTCGAGTGTAGTGGATTAGAACCGCACAGCTGAAGCTACGCATGCAAGATCTGTGTCACAGTCTTAAACTAATTCCAGTTGATTCAGCATTTCATTTCATTTTTCCTACTGTGAAAGAGTACGCTTTGGACTTATTCGTCCATCAAACTTTTTTCTAGCTCCTTCGGCACAAACGAGGCAGGAGAAACCTGCAAGTTGAGGCTAATGCAAAGAGATTGTAATTATCGGTTCCCCCCAATTTTGAACAATAGCCCACACCGCCCAGCGGCGGCCTGAAAGAAGAGCGACGAACGAGCGCGAACGTGTCGCCGTTTGTATTGCTACACCCCACAGGCCTTTCAAAGTCTGGTCTCATTAAAGTCAAGAGCAGGTAGCCGGCAATCACGCCAAGGAGGTGGCATGAAAGGCACAAGGGATCAGTCAAATTGGTTAAAGCACAAAAGAGAACAGAGGCTCATGGGGAGGCAAGCGAAATCAGAGCCAGAGGCACGGCTGGCACAAACAGGTGTGGAAGGCTGGGTTTAGACTCCCCCCTTGTGGAATAATTTGGAAACTGCAGATGGAGCCAATCACTTCAAAGTACAGCTTTCATGTATCTGATATTCACTACATGTTTATCATTGCCAAAAGAATTTACTCGAATTCAAAATATGGTAAGCGTATGTAGGCAGACAGAGTTTGCAGCCACTGTGGCAAAATGAGTACAACAGAGGCCCCTAATGTATTGGAGTGTCAACCAGATAGCAATGCTGAATTATTCACAATATTATCATATGTGTAGTTAACACAGTATCAATAATCATGTCTATTAATATCACAGGTATTGGTAACACCATATTGTGACACCCATACCACAGAGGCATTTACTGAATGCTCAAAGACAAAAAGTTTTTTTAACACCTGACTGCCATGGTCAACCCACACAATGCTAGAACCTCTAAAGTTCAAGCAGTGATGGGCTATATTTTCTATAATTTATACTTTACTACATTAATTGGGAGATCAGATGGAGCACCTGTACTTTAAATTCATTTGTCACAAGTAACAGCACCAGAAACACACCTTCACCTAAAATTACAAAAGAAATCCATGTCAACACGCCATATTTGTCTGTAACACAGAGGATCACTACCCAAACAGCAAGGTTCAGTAAAAATACAGAATTGTTTTGTGAGGGTGTGCCAATATTGGTATCTACATGTTTGCATTAAATATAACGTTAAGCGCATGTCACATACCTCTCTTCCTTTATGAGTGACCAGCGCAGCCAAAGGCTTGGCATAAAAGCGGCTGTAGGAAAACCCCAAGCATCCATACATGCTGTTAGCCGTCAGCTTGAGGGCCTTCTGTCTAATATCATACTATGAGACGAGATTCACCATTAAGGCTTGGAAGCACATAAGCACTTACAGCAGCACTAAATCACTGAACCAGTAAATATTAACTAGTTCAGCCAAATATGAAAATGATTCCATAATTTACTCACCCCTAAGTTATTTCAAACCTATAGGACTTTTGAGAAACATCTCAGTGGTTTGGTGTCCATACAATGGAAGTCAGTGGGTACCACCGTTTTTTGGAAACCAATGTACTGTGTTCTTGTAGCTCAGTTGGTACAGCATGCCGTTGGCAGAGCAAAAGATTGTGGGTTTGATTTCCAGGGAACACGTACTGACAAAATGTATAACTTGAACGTACTTCAGTAAGTCACTTTGAATAATCATCTGCCAAATGCCTAAATGTAAATCTAACGTAACGTAACATTCTTTTTGTGTCCCCCAGAAGTAAAAGTCATACAGGCTTGGAATGACATGAGGATGAGACTTTTCATTTTTGGGTGAACATTTCCTTTAATATTGAATGACTAAAAAGACTTGTAAGATTTCAAAACACTTCACCTATGTTATGAATTGGGCAATGCCTGGAATTGTACGTACCTGCAAATAAAGATCAGGGTTGAGGTCCTGCTGCTTCATTAGCTGTTTGACCTGACGTCGGCGCTCCACCAGTTTGCGAATTTCTTTGGGAAGGATGCCCATCTCCAGACTTTGATCCGGCAGGTCCGGAATCTCATCTTCGTCCTCCTGTTACCATGGAAACAGGATGCTTAACTTCAAAAAAGTATCCCTAACACCCATGTAGACACACCTGCCTTCACACACCTGAGATTTCTTGTTAGACGTTCCTCTCTCAATGGTAGTGAAACAGATGTTGAACTCCTGGATAATTGAAGGGTACAGACTGTTGAAGTCCAACAGCAGAATGAACTTATCATAGAAACCTGGAGATAGAAGACAGAAGAGACGACATAAGAGGCACAAACATGCAGGATACCCGTGAGACCGCACAGACACAGACTGAACACTCACCAACTTTTGGCTCCAACACCAGACCTCCAGCATAAGCTGCCTTCTTCCTCACTTTGTTTAACTTGCTTTTCCCTGCATTAACATCATCATCGTCACCCTAAGAGCAGAAAGGAAAAACAATTAATGATGTCCAATATGTTTTGACTACTATAATAAATTGATTAGAAAATACTTCGTACAAGATCTTGTTGTGGCTTCTTGAAGAACTGCTTGTCTGGAACAATGAAGTTCTTCTCATGGAAAGCATGGAGCAGCAGGAACTCGTTCCTCTCCGAGCGCCCACCCATCAATGTGCGAGACTGTCCAGAACAAGTCCAGAAGGTAAACATTTATATGACATCAATCGATACCACGGGAAACACCAAGCTATAATCTGGTTTCATTTAAAGGGATAGCTCACCAAACAAAAATTCTTCCATCATTTACTCACCCACGTGTCATTTAAAACCTGTGTGACTTTTATGCTTCTGAGGAACACAAATGATAGTTTGATGCTGGTAAAAAAAACTGCCACTCATTGACTGCGTAGGGACACAAAACTGATGAGATCTTTCAAAATATCTTCTCTCGTTTCCACAGAAGAAAACAAGTCATATAGGTTCAGAATGACGTGTAAGTGAATTAAGGAGAATTTTTCAATTTTTGTGAACTTTCCCTTTAAAATTAAGCAATGGGATTACTTGCAGCTTACCATGACATTACCAGCGATGTTAGTGATCTGCAGTGCCAATGGGAGCACATTCAGCTCACACATGATCTGCAAGATCAGCTTAGCATCCATCCAGGTGAGCTCCAAAAGGTAGAGGAGGTGGGGGGAGTCGCTGTTGACAAGAAACGCATAAGGATACGAAATCGTACAAGATCGAGAAACTGAAACTTCATGCTACATCAACAGTGAAGAACAGTTTTCATGGCAGGAACTCTGAAGTTTGACCACACAGGTAACAGCTAACCTGTAAAAGTTCCTGATGTTCTCTGGAGGCACCACCACCCTCTCTGTCTTCAGGATCTGGGCCACCAGCTCGGTCAGATGATAACTCTTACACCGGATCAGCTCTTTGGCAGAGATCTCAATGTCACACACCAGACGTCCACAAGTAGCGCTCTTCTCTGCAAAGAAACTGCGACCCTAAGATTAAAAAAAGACTCCATGAGCACAGATAAAAATCAATGCTTGTAGGATAAAACCATTTCATAAAACTTCAGGCATCAGAGAGGTCTTCTCACCCCCAGTTTGGGCATGATGGCTCTTCTCAGGCGGCCGATCTTGGACCAGTGCGGCACTTTGCATGTGTTGATCCTCTGCAGGAGCACTTCAAGGTCAAACCCAAAGATGTCGTGACCCTAAAGCATTGCAATTGGAAAGATGATGAAAAGCAGATAAATAGCAATAACAAAAGCCTCTTTAACACAACAGCCCAAATTATTGCAATTACCACTAAAACATCCGGGTCAATCTTGTGCATCTTGGCCAAGAAGAAACCCAAAAGTGCACGCTCTGTGCCCGCAATCTCCACTATCCCATTCTGCATAAAAAAAAAACATCAACATCAACATCAACTGGACACTCATGATTTCAGGCATAAAACCTAAAAGAAACCAAATAACAGCTGAG
Source organism: Chromobotia macracanthus (assembly GCA_036877525.1). NCBI lineage: Eukaryota > Metazoa > Chordata > Actinopteri > Cypriniformes > Botiidae > Chromobotia > Chromobotia macracanthus. The sequence continues at coordinate 277,608 of JAZGTH010000039.1, read as the reverse complement.
TCAGTTACATAACAAGTATTACCTTTTTCCTGACGGCATCTTTGAAGTCATATGGGAAGATGCAGTCGTTGGGTTTGCTCACCACTGTAACAAAAGATATTTGAGTGAATCATTTATGTGAGAAAAAAACTTTACTAAACAAGCTGTAACATTTAATACAATGAGAAAATATCAGACAGAAGGCATAAGGTCTAGAGAAGTTACCACAGAAATGGGTTTGGTAAGGTGGCCGTGGTGGAGCTTTGTCCAGGGGAAACTTATGATGCATGAGGGCAGCCAGGGAAACAATCTACACAGTGTGAGACACAAACTGACAAATTGCTTCTGAGGAACACAAAAGACTATATTTCGATGTATGCCGGTAACCAAACAAAAGTGGCACCCATTTTATTGCACAACACAAAACCACTGAGACATTTCTCAAAATATCTTCTTTTGTTGATGGAAAATGTTGTTTCATTTTTGGGTGGACTATCTCTTTAAAGTCTGGTGTTTAAAGTCTGGTCTACTTTAACCCTTGATGAGACTAAATTAAACCGGTTTACCTCATTCTGGTGGGTCTTTGGATTCCGAACAGTCTTGAGGCTTATGGACATGATGACCAGTGGAGGTGGTGGCATGTCTTTAACCACTGAGATCAGGTCACTCTTCTGTGCTACGGCCTCCACCTTACACCAGCTAACAGGCTGACTGCTCAACTCTACAAATGATGGCGAGATCAAATGTACCAAACGTTACAATATCTTGAACGTTATTTGAATGTTACTGATGAGGTAGTCACATGGCATAATCATAGGGTATGTTTTGTAATGTACAGAATATGCAGATTACATACGAGGAGCCTTGACATCAAGCCAGCAGGGTCCACGGATCTTCCTGTTGAGCAGGAAGTGCTCCAGGCTGGAGGTGTTGGTGCCAAACACATGGGAAAACGTTGCCCCTTTCAGCTCACATGGCAACGGAGGAAGCTCAGCCTACAACAACAATCAAATACAAAAACTGTCTCATCCACTCATTCAAAAAAAAAAAGAATATGGCTGTTTTTGTCTACAGTTGAGATACGTATACTTACAGAGTATCTGACTTCCAGGTACTCGCTCTTTGAGGGTACATCCGGGATTTCAAAGGCATAGTCCTTGGTCACTGGCTGTTTAAAATGAGATCATGACTGATAAATATAAGTCCTTCCTCATTTAAAAAGCAGAATGGGTACCAGCAGTTACCTTTGACTTAAACTTCATGATTTTGAATTTCTCAGAGAGACTGTTGAACTCCTGGTACACATCCATCATTCCCACTGGACTTTCAGTCTTCTCACCGGTTGCCAGATTTGCTTTCTGATTTCACCCCCAAAAGAATCAAACAAATAAATAAATGCACTAACTACAACCTTTTGTGTTGCAAGTATATATGCATGTCCAAATAAGTGAGGCCTCACATGTTCTCTGGGCAGAAGATATATCGTCCTCTCAATGTTTCTGACTGCAACGCAACAGCTTACATGTGTTTCTGCAGATTCAATCCAGACCTTTCCAAACAGGTACACCACACCTACACAGTAAACCAACATACATTACTAACAATTCTTGTATTAGATTCGTAAAGACTAGTACCCAACTCTGTGTACACCACCGCCTAGCATTAAAACTTAATATCTGCAGTTTACACAGGTCTGAATCAGCCTCAACGCAGGCCAAACTACCCGAACACTGTTATGTGAGAAGAACAGGGTGGAAGAGATGCTCACCAGGTTGGCTGTACTGGTCCTCAAAAGCATCCAGCCAGTAGAAGCGGAATACCCTATCTCCATCAGGTCCCTCCACCAGAGGTAACTGACTGGCATCCACCTGCACTTCCACAGGAGTTTCGATGGGGTCAGTCTCCTCCATCTTCTCCCAACACATGGCACCGACCAGTCCAGATCTAAGGGGATTAAACACGACAATTACAAATTTCCAAACAGTGTTAATATAGACTGTTGTTTTTTAAAGGCCTTTGTGCTGCAGACTTGCATCAACATCTCATCCTGGGGCTCTGTTTTGGGCTCCACTTTGAGAGTGGGTGTGGCCTTCAGCTCCACCTTCACCAGCTCCTCCTCCTGCATGTTCTCCGCCTCCATAGGCTCATCAAAATCCATCTCATCAAACTCAATTGTCTCTTCTAATCACAAAGGTACAATGAATATTAGCAGTGACATTTCTTGATTCTTAAGAATACAACAAACATTATAAAACTGAATGAATCAAGTAGATAAATCCTACCTTTAGGCTCCTCTATCTTGGGTTTCTTTATCTGGTGTGTGGCAGATGGTTTACTGGCAGGAACATGAGAAGCGGGTCTGGGTGAAGGTTTAACTGGAGGAATCTGTGTTACTGAAGGTCTAGGCTTTGATATCTGCACTTCAGGTGACTCCTAATAAAGTGACAATATTTGACAAAATATCTAATCTCAGAAGTGCAACTTATTCCAATTCATTCACTATGAAAATCTTCGTAAAGAAGTAACTAACCAAGTACAAAACTGACATATAGTACCTTTGGCACCTGTGGCTTAACTGAAAATGGGTTCATGGGGGATCCCATTGTTTTCTTCTTCTTCAGAGTGATAATTGGTGGTGGGGTGAGCAAAACTGGTTTCTGAAAAACATTACAATGACCAGCAGCTCTTCAGCATGCGATAAAATGAAATACCAGAGTTTGCCGATGTCTGCAACAAGCCATGAACATTCACCTCGGAGTGCAGGTCCTGCAGAATATCTCCCAGCAGATCGTCTTTGGACAAATCCACATCTTTCTACAATTCAAACATGGACAAAAACATTTCTTCTTAAACTAGCACTTCAACGTAGACAGTGACACAACTACAGTGCGAACACAGTGAGAAGCGAATTGTGTTGACTACAGTATAAAGCAGTTCAGTCTGACCTCAGCAGGCTTCTTCACATTGCTGTTCATGAACATGTTTTTAATGCTGTTGGGTTTACTGACGGCCACTTTCTTCACATTCTTCTTCGAGTCTCCTGCCTTCCCACCTGCCTTACCTGTTCACATGTTTCAAGATTCTTATATTTAGAAATTGTCTTGTGATTGGACCTCCTGTCTGTGGTTTCTGCACTCTTGTAATTACCTTTAGGAGCCTTCCCCAGAGCGTCATCATCCAAATCTTCATCAAAGATCTCTCTACCATCCTCCACGTAACCCGTCCCATCTGACAAAGACGACAAACAAATTCAGATGGAAACCATCATGACATCTGAACATACAAACTCGAGAAGATCTAATGGAAGAGTTCATGAGCTGACTGACCGTCATCAATGATCCAATCATCATCCTGTCTCTCACGCACTAATCTGGAGTACTGCTCCTCATCCACCTCCTCATACACGCTGGTGAACTCCTCCACCTGTTTACAACACGGTGTCAAGACAAGGGCATAGTTGTGTGTGTGCCTCACTACTCCAATGTGTGTGCACTAACTTGGATGGAATAAATGCAGACGATGGGTCACCATACTTGACCAGGATGTAACTTCAATTCTACCAATTCTCTAGTGACTTACCTCATATTTAACCTTTTCTCCCAGCTTGGCTCGTTTAAGCTGCTCCAAGGCAGACTTCCGCCCCACTTTCTCTTTCTTCTCTCGCCTGGAGCGCGAGGCGGCGATGCCGCACGTGTCAGATGCATCTACAATGCAGAAATGAAATGGGGAACAGTCAAACTACAATGCAGGGACAGCCGTGGACCTCCTGAAGGCTGGTTCCAGCAATGTAGTCAACAGAACAACGAAAGGATTTTGTTTCAAGTAAGAGATGAGTTCAAGGCATCAGAACATCTGCTGTTATCACCATATCAATATATGTACAAGCAGTTATCAGTTATTAACTGAATCTTACTGATTCTCCATGTCATCTCAAAGGACATTTCACAAGTTAACAACAGGTGCACACAGGAAGTCTTGCTAAACAACTGATTTAAGGAGACGAAAATTATGATCCAATAAATAATGTCGTGCACAGAAACGTAACGTTTAGAAAGTGATGTTAACACATTTTGATCAGCGTGATTGTTGACACTTGAATGATTATAATCACAACCAGGCAAAACAACGACGTATCAAACGAGACAAATATCATATGTACATACATGTATATATTATATTATATTATATTGCAGCATATTTGCAAAGCATCTAATAAATATGCAGCTATTTAAGGAAATATTTAATATACTAGCACAGCCATAGCGTAGCGTTTTCTGCAAGCTATTAACAGTTAGCACTGCAAACACACTTACCATAATCTCCACCGTCCACATCTTTATCGGAATTGGAAACGGGAGACATTATTTTAATGCAGTATTTTGCGTGAGGAAGAGAGATTTTTTTTCTCCCAAAAGCGCAGAGCCAACACAACAGATTCCGCGCCAAAGCTTCTTCCCGGGGAAACTCAAGCAGCGGATATGACGTCTCGATGACGTACATCCAATCCGAACTATAAATAATCCCAAAGTGTTGACAAACAACACAGATATAACGCTAATATAACACTTTTTATATTATTGAAGGGTTTGCTTTCGTTTTGGAAAAGAACATGTCAGAGGCTCTGCAGAATGCAAATGAAAACGAATTAAAAGCAAACACAAAGGTTTGACAGGAAGTGCGTGAAAGATATAAAGTGTTTTACGAAATCCTTTGATTTTCAAATAATTAAAAAAAAAAAAAGATTTCGGACCTCTCAACCCTTTCTATGACTTCCTGTGTCTTACATTGCAAATACTGAACGTAACACTCCAGAGCTTTAAAACAAACGTGTTTTAAACTCATTCGTTCATGTCATTGCAGTAAAACGCAACGTTTGGGATTGAGTCTTTGTATCTTGTTTCTTTGATCTACAGAATACGGACACTCCAAGTAACTTTTGTCACGCTATTAACACCGAACGCAAAAGTTTCGACTCTGGTGGGACTCGAACCCACAACCTTTGAATGACATCATTCTTCAATCTAGAAGTCCAATGCGCTATCCATTGCGCCACAGAGCCGCTGGGACGTCCCGCTGCTGCGTTGGTACTTCTCCATATAGCGTCCTGGTAGGTATTAATTAATATTTAACTACTTTGTTGAGTTAATCCATATTTACCCATTTCATTATATGCAAAATCGCCTAATATATATATATTAAAATATTTCTATTTAAAATAATTTTATTCTTTAGTGCAAAGGGGATATTAAGTCACGTTATGGACTCTTATTTTGAAACGACGTACTTCCGCTTTGAAGCGCACATGTGAACACCACACCGTGTGTCGCTACGGGCAAAATGGCGTCGTGCAGTATAGAAGAGCTGCTCGCCAAGGCTGAAAAAGACGAGGCCGAAAAGCTTAAAAGTATTATAGTCACCAAAGAACTGGATCTCGAATATGATCCGGGAAATCTGCTTGCGTTTGATAAGAACCGGATAGACACCCGGGAATTTAAAGAGAAGAACCGGGAAGACTTTCTGCGCTCGTTGGCGAGAGACAACACGCAGCTTCTCATCAACGAGGTCTGGAAACTTCCGACAGACCGAGTTGAAGGAGTAATCGTCGCCAAACTCCCAGAGCCGACCACAACACTGCCCAGGGAGAAGCCTGCACCCAAACCAAAGCCCCCACCAAATGGGAGCAGTTTGCCCAGCTGAAAGGCATCCAGAAGAAAAAGAAGACCAACTTGGTGTGGGACGAAGTTCACAAGGAATGGAGAAGGCGATGGGGATACAAACGTGCCAAGGATGACACCAAGGAATGGTTGATAGAGGTCCCAGAGACTGCAGATCCCAACGAAGACCAGTTTGCGAAGAGGAATAAAGCCAAGAAGGAGAGGGTGGCGAAGAATGAATTTAACAGACTCAAGAACATTGCCAGGGCTCAGAAGATCAAGGTGCCGGGCATGGGCCTCGCACCCACCGCTCAGCAGTCCAAAGCAGAGCTTGCACAGGCCGTCAGTGTTGCCAAGACATCCACAGCCTCCGTTGGGAAATTTCAGGAGAACCTGCCTAAGGAGAAACAACAAAAACCCGCAGGGAAGAAGAGGAAGTTCCTGCCGGTCATTGGTGACTTCGGCGGTGAGAAACAGAAACAGCTGGATTTGTTGAAAATAATGGACAATAAAAAGCCGCGTCTCGACATCACTAAAGCGGTGAATAAACAGATGAGGGAGGAGGACATGGAGTCGGCGGCTCAGAGGAGAAAGAAAGGATTTGGGAAGAAGGGACGCGGAGGAAACGCACCTGGGAAGGGAAAAGGCAAGGCAGGGGGGAAAGGAAAAGGTCCCAGAGGTAAAGGACGGAAACCACCCGTGAAGCAAGGAAAGCGCTAAAACCTACAGAACTGTGGCCTTAAAACGCATCCAAAATGCTCTGTAGTGTGCATGTGAGACTCTGTAGTGTGCGTGTGACACCCTGTAGTGTGCGTGTGAGACTCTGTAGTGTGCGTGTGAGACACTCTGTAGTGTGCGTGTGAGACACTCTGTAGTGTGCGTGTGAGACACTCTGTAGTGTGCGTGTGAGACTCTGTAGTGTGCGTGTGAGACCCTGTAGTGTGCGTGTGAGACCCTGTAGTGTGCGTGTGAGACCCTGTAGTGTGCGTGTGAGACCCTGTAGTGTGCGTGTGAGACACCTGTAGTGTGCGTGTGAGACCCTGTAGTGTGCGTGTGAGACCCTGTAGTGTGCGTGTGAGACCCTCTGTAGGGTGCGTGTGAGACCCTCTGTAGGGTGCGTGTGACACCCTGTAGTGTGCGTGTGAGACCCTGTAGTGTGCGTGTGACACCCTGTAGTGTGCGTGTGACACCCTGTAGTGTGCGTGTGACACCCTGTAGGGTGCGTGTGAGACCCTCTGTAGGGTGCGTGTGAGACCCTCTGTAGGGTGCGTGTGAGACCCTCTGGGGGGTGTGTGACACCCTCTGTAGGGTGCGTGTGAGACCCTCTGGGGGTGAACCCTGTAGGGTGCGTGTGAGACCCTGTAGTGTGCGTGTGAGACCCTGTAGTGTGCGTGTGAGACCCTGTAGTGTGCGTGTGACACCCTGTAGGGTGCGTGTGACACCCTGTAGGGTGCGTGTGACACCCTGTAGGGTGCGTGTGACACCCTGTAGGGTGCGTGTGACACCCTGTAGGGTGCGTGTGACACCCTGTAGGGTGCGTGTGACACCCTGTAGGGTGCGTGTGACACCCTGTAGGGTGCGTGTGACACCCTGTAGGGTGCGTGAGAGATGTGGCAGGTGTCTCCATGATACGACTCTGGGTGTCTTGGTTGCTGGACTGATTCTGGTTGCAGTTGTCATGTGAAAATGATTGTTATGGATACAGTGCTGAAAATAAATGTCTAATTTTGTGTGACCTTCACTTGTCCCCTATAAGATATGATTTTGCAATAAATGTAAAACAGAAACAGAGGCCTTCTTGACGTCTTGCATTTCTTGCACCCTGCACGAAAACCCACGAGTTGGTTTGTACAGAAATGTAACTCCAGGCAGCCACCTGGAGGTGTAATGAGGTATGGCAGATGTTCAATTATGTTCCCCAAATAAAATCATCTCAAGTCTGGAGTAGTATTGTTGTCCTCATAACTCATTTATGAAATATTGCTGTGATATCAGTTAATTTAAACCAAACTAAACTTTTGTTTTGTGATGATTTTTTATACGTGTAAGGCCTAATATACATTATTCCTTTCTATGTATGTTAATGTAATGATCATACATGTATTAATTTCATAAGAGTTTAATGATCTTGAACACCCCCACCCAAAGTGTAACAAGACAGCATATGTTCAAAATATTGATGTGTCTAAAGAGCTGGTGGGTATATATATATATATAACCTGCTCTTCTCTTGGTTGATAGATGTTGTGGAGAAGTAATGCACTGTTATTCAAACTATCACTCCCACTCCATGCCAATGGGCAGAAATATTGGGCACAGTTAATGCCCATATCGATTAATACTGCTGAGCTGAGGAACTCATTGTGCGTACTGATATTACTTTAATATTATTAATTTATATATTAATATAAGTGGAGGAGAGGATGCAGGAAAATATATCTATTAGTGAAACTTATACAGTTAAAATATTAATGTAAAATAAAATGTTACACTTTATTTGATTATATTATGCTACCCATTTCACAACCCATGTCTTAAATGTGCTTAAAACATTTAAGCAATAATTGATTCAACTAACTTCTACCATTCTTTTATAAGTGGGTGTGATTAATCCGATCAAATAAAACATTCAGATTAGAAGGATAATGACAAAATTGATAGATTTATAGACGCACTATAAATCTATCAGTAAAGCAATTCACAAACTCTCCAACAGATGGCGGTAACACACAGCTACAGTCCTCTCTGACCTAACCAGCTAGTTGAGGTTGAGGGAAGCCAATGGCCTGCAGGGTAATTTCCAATAATAAACTGATAATAAACAGATGACTATCAGAACACAAACTGTGAGACTGGAAGCATTTATACTTATACAATACAAGCATATTTTTCTCTTTGTAAATAAAGCCTTAATCGACAAAGTTGCTCCAGGCTGGCATATCTTGCCAAATATTCAATATATTGTAATAATTACCATCGCAACATATAACAGTCATTACTTCAAAATGCTTGTTTATACATAAATATAATACATGGTGTTAGCTAACTGCATAATTTGTGTTATCTTAGGACTGTCCATTTCTGCCATATGGACGCTTGACAGTCACCTCTGATTACAGATTACTGTTTCTGTAAAGCTGCTTTGAAATGATATTGTGAAAAGCCCAATACAAATAAATAAGAAGTGAATTTTAAATGAACTTTTGTTAAGTAAAGAAAAGTGGTGCATTTTAGGGCAGTAGCCTAAGGCTGTATCTAATCTGTGGTCCTCCGTGACCTGTAAAGCTTTTGTTTATATTCATAGGGCGATGAGTTCACTAAGAATGCATTTTAATGCCGGTTGGGTGTATACTGATGCTGGGGGAGGGCGCCGGGTGGGTATGCCATCATCCATAATGAGTCTGCAAATTACACATCTTTATGCCGGCCTACCCCCACTAACACACACACAGGCAGCTGCTCACCCTCTCAGCGTATCACTCTCCAAACAGGTGGCGCATCTCGTACCTCATTAGTCCACAATGCACCCACACAGCACACAAGCACTGATCAATTCTTGGTTTCCCAATGGACCTGTGGATTTGTATAGCTTTTACACATAGCTAACAAAATATCACACCAAGTGGCATCTGCACACAAATGATGCTACACCTTTGTTCAGAACTTTTGACACTTTTCGTTTAGTTGTTTTTAACCAGCTGGTCCTAAGATCATTTTTAGAGGAAGTTAGCGTAGCTCAGCCTAGGAGAGTAACCACAGATGTATAGTACAACTATAGACACCACAAAAACAAAAGTTTGCCAATCTATTGATTTATAATTGACAAATGCTAACAAACCTTTTTGGCTGAAATGTTACACTTAAAAAAAAGTAAAACATTAATTATTTCTTTCGGGTAAATCCCACTTTGTTTGGTGTGATATTTAGTTACATAATGCAAAGATATTTTTCAGTTTGCCTTAAGTGTCCAAAAAACTTTTGGGGGCCTGTATAAATTTCTGCATAAAATTAGCAGGAGATTTGTTTGTACACAGTTGTATAAAATCTCAGCACAGCTTTCTAAATTCAGTGAGACATCTTCCACGCCCTTTTCTTCATCAACCAATTGTGCCAGCACTATTTCATGCTATCACTTCACAAATGCCAGCGTAAATTTCTTTGTTTGTCAGACTTTGTTTTGTGCAGTCAAGGTGTGGAAGATTAAACTTAGCTGTGGTCTTTTAAATTGGTGACAGTCTCTTCCACACAGATCCTGGACCAGTGCTGAAGTTGAACAGCCTGTCACTTGTCTCATTTCGTCAAAGCGTAGGAATCTGGGTCATCAGGAATAAACAGGCCTTTGTGCTTGTTGTTTCCTCTTTGTGTTGCCCAGCAGAGGCAGGCTACACATCCCCCGGGGGGAGGACAGAGAGGAGGGTGCTTTCCTGGAGCTCAGATGTGAGGCCCAGCCTCCGGCTGCCGCACACAGCTCTCCCAAATTGCCCCAGAGGACCTTGTCCAAGCACTGCAGGAAAAGTCAGTGAAAGGGGGCCACCAAAGGGGCTTTCAGGCCCATTGACCCTTACCTCCAGGGCTGTACAGAGAGCATAAAAGAAGAAGTACCGTATCTATATGCTGTATTAGATGCTTATTATTATTAATTGCAACAATGATCAGCCCAGCAATGCTATATGCACTGTAAAAAAATGTTGCTGCCTGAAATTTTGAAGTTCAATCAACGTGGCTTCACGTCATTTCAATTTACTATGTTTACTTATTTGGATAACTTACACCGGCCACACTTTAAAATATTAAGTTGAAATTACTTATAAAGCCAAGTTGATTAAACTTGATTAAATTAAACTTGATTAAATTTAAGGCAGCAATTTTTTTTACAGTGTATCTATAACATGGTACATGATTTTGTGGCCTTATATTACAAAATATATAACAATCAATGTATTTATGTGTAATTTATGTAAGCAGGTGGAAATGCCAAACATGGGGTAGAAGGACCTCAGAGGTCTGCAGTAATATAGCAAACTTTGCCATAATGTGAATACACTGTGATATAACAAAATGTTTATATATTGTTGTATTTAATATTTTTTGATAAATATTTAAAATATTTAAAGCTGCAATCTGTAACTTTTGCCTCTCTACCACCATCTCTGTTGAAAACATAAAATTGCAGGTTACTTTATGTACTTTTCATTATGTACTTTGAAGTCAAATGATGTCAAATGTCATTTTCTGGGAAATCGAACCTGACAGCTGAAATTATAAATATATATTATAATCTTACCGTTGTGACCCTGGGTAAGATAAGCAGACCCTCTTGAACACTGATCTGTCATGTACTTATTTAATATACTTTTTCATTTTAAACCCAAAAAGTTACAGATTGCAGCTTTAAGTTACATTTCATATGTATTTAAAATAGCTACTACAGCAAGCAGTGCAACACATTTTTAATTAACTGAATTACATTGGCCATTTCGTAACTTTAAATAAAAAGAGCTCCTGTTTTACCCCCCCAAAAAAATAAATTGAGAGCGAATGAGACATAAGTATCAGATAGTTTGCGAATAAAGACTTCAGCTAAAAGTCTTCACCTGCCATCATTTATAAGTATTTAATGAACTTCAGAGACAGTTGTCTCTCTGTGAACTCATCTGTTTATTTTTCCATAAGCTGTTAGATTAGATGTTCATGTTTTCCTATTGCCAGAAATGTTTGGAGGAATTCTTTGCATGGATACAGACTGTTTGACATTCTGTTACTTGTTATTTTGATCCACAGTTAAATATTAAAATAGTTTATGTTGTATATATTGTTATATGTGTTATATTGTTTCATAGATTGCTTAGAATAAATTTCTCATGCCTGCAGTTGTATAGGGTATATGTGCAAATTAAAAAGAAAACATGCACATTTATAGGGCTACATTTATATTTATGCATTTGGCAGACACTTATCCAAAGCGACTTACAGGTATAAGTTCATTCAAGGCATACACTTTATCTCAACGCATATGTTCCCTTGGAATTGAAACCACAACTCTTGTGTTGCTAACACAGTGCTCAACCAGCTGAGCTACAGCAACATGAATCAGTATTTTATTTTCTAAAATGTCTGCCTTTTAAATTTTTTTCTGCCTTTTAAACATTTTTACAAATAAGGACATTTTTGCTCAGATTTGTTGGGTTTTGCTGGCCTTTGGGTACAAATGTGTCCCCAATATATGGTTAAGTAAACACACACCATACACATCTAAACAGTAATTATCTTCCCATAGAGCAGTCTGGCTGCTTCTCTGCGTCTCGTCTAATACAATCTCTGCACTTCAGCCTGAAAACAAGTCCTCATTATCCACTGTGCCACGTATTAAAAGATTAAAATTTTGCTACTCTTTCCTTTGACTCAGTAACTGAATTTCTCAGGTTTAAGCGTAATAAAATGCCTCGGCCATCTGCTCCGTTCGGCTTACTGGTCACAGTCACAACAGCTTTCTCCTGGACCTCTTATAGAACTTCATCATGAGCATTAATCCATGGATGAGGCAGCTGCTGATGTCACATGAACGTGCTACCCTTTGATTCTGCTCATGAACACTTCAGAGCCTTCAGAGAGTACAAGAGTCAAAAAATGAAGACAAAACCCATGTGTTAAGTGTTTGATACAGTGAGCTCGGACAGCATTCATCTCGCGGCACCTGCTCACCTCCAGAACAGCTGGTATGCTTATCCTCAAGTGATAAGATTGAATTAGGTAGAGAAAGGCTTTGATCTGCTGCACCCACAAGAACACAGTGTCCACAATTATCTCCCTCTTTTACAAGGTGCCTCCTCAACAGACAAGCTGGATCAAAGAAGCAAAATTTGCCCTAGGAGACTACCTGTGGTGTCAGATCCTGTTTCATTAGCCTCCCAGGATCCCTAAACTGTGTGGACAGCAGAATTATTTAAACGTACACAGTACAAATAGCACAGTACACCGTAGCCATCAGTTAACATGGTAGCAACACTCACAACAAAAAGGGTGCTTCATGGTACCATAGAAGAACCATTTTTGGCTGTATGGTTTCATAAAGAACCTTTAACGTACATAGAACCTTTCTGTTTTACAGAAGGTTCTTTGTAGTGGAAAAGGTTCTTTAGACTATAACAAGGTAGAAAAGAGGTGGACTGAACAGTTCTTTGGGGAACCAATTTTGGTTCTTTTATGGCATCGCTGTGGAGAACCTTTTGTAGCACCTTTGTTTTTAAGAATGAAGGGCCCCATTTGCTCTCAGAACTGAAGTGCAACAAAACCACACATCCACATGAGTTAATTTATTACACAAGCCCTCATAACAGTACAGTATAGCTATGTGCCTGGCTTGCACAGTGGCCAAACTCTCAGCAGTCAGCCAGTTGTCACCATTGGAAAAACTGACCCATATTAATGGTGCTCAGCACCACGCCTGGGTTTCCCGCCTGAACTGTGAGTGCCTGCCAGATGACTAGGTTTGTCAAGGCAGCAAGAGCCTACCATCTGCTGTCTAGTGCACACAATGGCAGGCAATGTGCACGCGTACTCCAGGGAGGGACTTCATGGGAGGAGTTCGTACCACATGTTGCACTGGGCTGCACGTGCACACACACATGCAAAGTTCATATGCGTGCTATTATTCCCTCACAGATGTATACAAGCCTATTCTGTCAAATAAAAATGCAAATAAATGCATTATACATAAATTTAGCATATTTACATATATTACAACTATTACCATTTTCAGTTGTTTGCGATATAGACTTTAAAAAGTCATTTTATTGAGATTGCACTTACACAACAGACAATTTCTAGCTGATAATTATATTTTACTTGATGTTAAATCCTTAAAAACTTTAAAATTCCTTGCCACCCTCTTCTCTGACCTTATGCCCTATAATGCACCAGCATGGTAACATTATGAGGCAATCAGTGAATAGAAAACAATTTTTGCTGCTTTTAGATCAATAATCACCTCAAAAGTCATGGCTGGTATCTCAACCTAAAGATTAAGCTTCTTTCTAAATTTACACATCACTGTCAGAGAGTACAACAGGTGTTTGTTTTGAGTTTGGCCAGAAATGGCTTCAGTGGCCATCAAGCACAGTGCACCATACAAAAGCCCTAACCAGCCGACCAGTTTACCCGCGATGGGCCTTTGACACCACTCAAGCCTCCATTGACCATCTGAAGAACACAATAGCAAAGTGTTCTTTGAATTTGAAAGAAACATATAAGAGCACATGTGTTATGGGCTTGTAATGGCCGTCAACAGCAGAAGGCATGTCACTAGGGCCCTGTGCTCCTCTGTTCAGGGGAAATTGAGTGAATAGACCTGTTAAACCAACAGACATGCAGAACAATAGAAGCCAAAAGACATTATTTCATGGGCGAGTGGTCCTCTTTAGACAGACCAGCTGACCTGTGGAGAGCCTGGTTGTTCAGAGAGGGGGTGGGCCCAGGACAGACACTTGCGGCACACCCCCCAGGTCCAATGACAGGGGACAGCAGAGACCTCAGTCTCCATTACACAGTAAATACCTGACTTTGAGGTCTGACATGAATGACAAGGTGATCATTAGCTGACAAAAAAGTCCAGAGGACAGAATACACATCAATTCAAAACTTGCAACAAAAATACAGAAGTTTCACTTTTGAAAAGCATTTATTTCTTTTTAGGTATGTGAATGAGAACATGGCTATTGGACGAGTTTGTTGTAATATCAGAAAAGCAGGTTACAGTTGTCAAATACATTAAATATACTGAATGAGAAATGGATATGTTGTTTGAACATGCTGCTTGGTTTTATGCAAATCTGCTACATTTACTTGCTTCCCTCAACATATATGTGGTTGTGTTAGAATGTAAAAACAAGAAAAGAAAAACAAACAAGACAAACACTTATACATCATAAAATAAAGACGAACAAAGACACTTTAAGCAGCTATCTACAATGTTACATGAGACAATATAAATTTACTCTGTAACAGATATGATGCCATTAGAGATCCATAAATGTGTAGAATTCTACATATTACTGTAGTGTCTTTTTAATGCAAATGGTCAGTTTTTGTGTTTTAATAACTGGGTTACAATCACAAAAAGTAACTTTTTACAAAACATCATACTTAATTTTATCAAGGCCAATGTGTTAAGTTGGACTCCAATACATAGCTCTAATACTGACAAAACATTCAACATTGGAGTCTGTTCTTGCCCTGACTAAAGCAACAATGAATATCCTGGAACTATTTAACATGGGTTGTCCCAAGTACAATACAAACAAGCAAAACAAACAAACAATAACATTTCAACTTCATGTGAGAGCAAAGCAATTCCTACACTTCCTTCAACAGATTGTGTGTATGTGTCTATGCTGTAACTGACGGTAGCAGCGAGCGAAACCTAACAAACATTCTGCTGAGCAAAATTCTGGACATTTACACCATATACCCCTTCAGCTGTCATCATGACATGTCAGTGTTTTAACGGTGTCAATACATTCAGCCACCAGTACCAAATCGCTACATCTATCAAATTGTAAACACTACAGAGAGGGCAAAAATAAAACAGATTCAAGAGATGAATCAACAATTATAAATTTAAAAGTGCAATTTTCCTACATGAAACATATGGAGGTTGAAAGCTGTTTGATGCATTTATGGTCAACCAATTGGCGTGAAACTAAAGAGGATGAAAAGACGTTAAACTTACTGTATAGGCCTGTTGACCTATAAGCTAGAAATCAGTGGCAGTGTTATTAAAACCAGAAAAACGTCACGGAAGGTAGTCTAATCCTTAACAGAACAGAAATATAATTAGATTTTTTTATATCTTTGAAATAAATAAATTAGTAAAGATTTAATAAATAGGACCTACAGCTCTAGACAAACAAATCTCACCTATGAATTTGTGTTATGTATAATGCAACGCATGCATTGAAATGGGTACCAAACATGATTCCAGCTAAACTGAAACTGAGAACGTTTTTACGGGAACATGCTAGTCCAGATGTTCAAGATACAATTTGTTTCAAGAACCTTCACACAAAAAAAACACACACAAAAGTTGCGAGGTACCTTCCAGTAGACATTAACTTAGCAAACTCATCCTATACAATACATTCAATGAGTGTCCTACTCAGAATAACAAATAATCCTAGGGTTGGAACGTGTTACGTTTGGAGTGGAAACGATTATGTTGCAAGTGCTATCCAGTTACCCATCAACACCGTCCCTGCTCCGCCCCCTAACAAGCAACCACTGTAGTGCAACACCGCTACTGCTCTCCTATGCTTACTGCCAGTCTATAAAATAATCTAATAAAAGCTTAAAAACTATCTGAAAGTATCATTCATATGTTTCATTCCTTTTTTGTCCTTTCTTTAAAAAAATCATTTAAAAGCAGCCCTTAAAATCAGCACAGTCTACAGCTAAAAACGGATAAAATTCATCTGTGTTAAAATATCATAAACTAATTTCTGCTAATCTAGTGCAGTTTGTGTTTTAGCAGGAAGACAACTAGCATACGCGCTGCTATGACTACATGAGTTATATTATTGTTATATCAGTAGGTGTTTAGCAAACATCAGAGTGAACGTTTGTGTTTCCTACACATCAGATTGTCTTGGTTAAGTATTGGGGTGATGGAGGAAAGGAGGATGGGGTGCTAGTGCAGAAGTGAGGCTCAGAGGACCAGAGCTCTGGAGATGCAGGAGGTGGGGTTGGTGTTTAGGTATCGTCTGGCCTGCTCAGTCATAATCAGCTGATCCTCCGTTTTTCCAAAGACCACCGCCTCCCACTCGCTGTTGGCCTGCTGTGTTGAGAAAATCAATAAGGCGTTTGTCTATTTGTGAAAACAGCAGGATCTAAAATCAGGGATCACATTAATAATCTCAATAGAATATTTGAGGATTAAGGATAAAAGGAAAAAATGAAGAAGAAATTAAGATTCAAATCTAATGAAATGTAACCAAACTAACACTGTGACAGTGTTAATGAAATGTCAGAAAGGTACTGGCATAACATGGATCATCAGGTTTTGCAACTTGTGGAGTCCATACCAACTCAAGTACCAAATAATACATTTTATATGTATTTAGGAGACCTTAAGTCACTTACAAATCAGAAAACAAAGCCAACAAAGCTATGTTTATATGGAACAGCACCAAAGCTGGGGAAATATCAACAACAAAGAAGATGGAGGGCTTTTTTAATAATAAACTAGTAACAATAGGCTAATTATTGTAAACTCAAAATTCTCTGATTCATGTTAATATCATTATCGTTAGAGTTATATTGCATATGTCTGCAAATCAGAATTCTATGTGGCATTAAAATAAACAACACATTGAGAGTGTTTGAATCAACTGCATCACAATGGAGATGAGGAGACCAACAGCACATCAGATTCTTTCCTCTTGATGTTAAGAGAAGTGAATTACCAGTGTGGGAGTTTGGTACAGCGAATTCCTCTGGGTCACATTTTTTCTCTTGTCTTGTGGGCTGAGTGAGCAGACTACAGGAAGTAAAGTCTTCAATAATTCAGGAGAACAAGAGTTCTCCTCTCTCTCCACCAATGGCATCATGAGCATAGATGTGGTCAGGAGACCATTACTTTGAGACTAGGTGAGAGAGAGAGAGAGTCTATCACATATACTGTATGTAGTACATTATGGCTTAACATTAGGATAATGTTCCTACCGGTTCATTGCTGTTAATCTGCTGTTGGGGAAACAGCTGTACATTCAAATAGTCTTTTTCCCAGCTGTCTAATACCAGAGACTTTCTCACTTTTCTAGCAGGAGCCTCCATCTGCTGTGAAATGGCAAAATAACAGAAGATGAAAACCAAAAACTGGTGTTTAATCAGGGGAAAGACATTAAACAGCTGTCTTGAGAACGTGGCCAGTACCTCGTAAGTACTGTACTGAAGCTGGTTCTGGTCTTGCGTGAAGATGTCAGAGCCTGTTTCCTGTTTGAGAACCTCTCTGATGTCCTCCTCAAGAAGTGCCAGAGGCTGGGGCTGAACACACCACAGTAATAAATATATCAACATATGCAACAGTAACTAAAGCACTAAATAAATAACATTTATGGTGAACCTCACAAAACTGGTCATCTGGGTCATATTTCATTGCCTTCATAATAATGACCTTAGATTATTATTTTAGGACTTACTACAACTCGTAACGGACCATGCATCTTCTCCTGGGCGGCCAGGGCATTTTTGAAAGGAGTAGGAGTTCTTGGGGTGTGGACCATAATGTTCTTATGAATCTTGGGGGTCCTAAACCTGTGAAGATGATAAATGCAACAAATTAATGCTTGAGTCTAAGGTTTATGGCTTGATCTGAGAGATGATAGGGCCTCACCCTGCATTTTCCTTCTGGTGTTTTGGTGTGTTCTCTCTCTGGTGGGGTGTACTGAGTAGACACTTCTGTCCACACACTGGGGTGGAGGTAAGAGAAGGATTGTCCAGGCTCAAGGGCTCACCATCAGATACGTTGAAAAACTACATGGAGGAACACAATTTTGAGTCTCTTTGAATGCAGCAGTGAAAACATTCAAATTCTATGGCTTAGAAGGTCGATCAGATGTTTGTATCATGATTTGGCTCATACCTGAGAGGGGGAGAAGGGAAGACCCTTAACAGGTGTGTGTTTTGGTGAGATGCCACTGTTGTCTACATAGGGGCCACAATTCCTTTCATTTGAAGGTGACTGATCCCCTCTGTCCCTTCTCTTCTTTCTCATCATGGATGGAGGTGGAGAGCTGAACCTGTTCATGCAGGTGTTAGAAAGAGTCACTGACTTGCCCTGGTTCACAACAGCACACTGTCTGCTCATCTCTGGGACAGTGGGAGGGTTTATTGGGTAGCCCAGGTCATCTGTGTTCCTTTCCAAGGGTGGATAAACCCCAGTGGGGATAGTGGCCTTCGGGGAGGGGCCTCCCTCTGGGAGATCAAAGCTGGTCACATCACTCCAGGCCAGGGGATCCTGCAACACCGGATGCAAAACATCTCACAAATGATTTCCCTTTTATCATGTGGTTACTAAAACATGCAACTATAAGTTTTTTTTATACTAAATATATTTACAATGCCTTACAAATAGGTTACATTACACAGCACTAATATTAGAAATATTTACAGTTTATCAGCATAAAACAAAATGCACAATTGCATGAAGACCATCCCTGGAACATTCCAGCTGCACAGAAGGGAATATGGAAAGGTATGGAAGATGGTGACAAAAACATTGCGGCATTAAAAAAATGTTTGCCATTTGTTTGTAAGAGAATTACAACTTCTGGGACTTCTGGGTTAGCCATGGTCACCATTCACTTTCATTGTATGGAAAGAAGTAGACAATGTGTTAGATAACACTACTGTGTTCCAATGCAAGAAAATTGATGTTTGTTATTTGAGTAACTCATTCACTTTGCTCACCGAATCAATGAGCTCCATAGTCTCTGCAAATTCCGGTATAGTCTCTAATGTGGACAGCACAGCACTGGCCTCAGCAGCCAGGAACTTGCTAGGAGAGATGGGCAGAGACATGCCTGGAGCCTGACCTGCCTCCAAATGGCATAGCTCCACCCCTCTGCCATCCAGACTCTCTGTGGTATCCTCAGGCAGGCTGTCTGACCAGCTGGAGAAACTCTCTGGGTTCTGCGTTGGACCAAACCATTAATGTCAAGAGGGGAGTTTAAAATATAAAATGGATCTGTGCAAACATTTGAGTTGTAGTTATATTAAGGAAAGAGTTGTTTGAAATAAATGCATTACACTTACTGGTTATTATTATCTAAACCTTATATTATCTTGTGATCAAATGTTAAAATCTCTGCTAAACATTTATGATATTAACAGCTTAATGAAAAAAAAATCTAGTTATTCTCCATGGTAACCATACATGCCATGTTTGCTAAATATTGTCAGTAAAGCTGTGAATATAACTCAACTCAACCCAGCATTTCAATATCATGTTATAACCAAGTACCACAAAACAGGTTTCCACAAGTAATTAATCTGACCAACTACCTCGTTGCGGCTGGTCATTAACTCATAATAACATAGTAGGCATGAAATGTATTGCTTATAATTTTGCACCTGGTTAGGACATGATGTGTATGAAGGCAGTTGTTGAGGAAAGGAGTGGATAAATGAAATGAGAACGTGCCAACTTATGTTTTAAAAATAAAAAGTTAATAATAATCTTATTTCTCATAACAAAAATATCAATAATTTTGAAAATTAAAATGCTGACAATAGGGTGAAACGTAATAAGCAAAATAAAGTATTTATAATAAAAATAAATAATAATGAAGCCAAAGTGCAACAATAAAACAATATTAACATTCTGAATAATAATAAAAGTCTAAACATTTGCTTCTATCAACAGCTAAAGTTCAGCCTGTAGTTTATTGCTACAGTCATGCTGCGGTCTACAGGCTGCAGTTCATCAGAGCGCAGGGAGGTTGCGAGGCAGGGAATGAGTAAGGGCAGGTGAGGTTTACTGAGCACAGCTGGAATGAGTATGGAGAGGTAGTGGAGGGGGAGTGGAGGGAGGCGATCTACAGCGCACTACTCTACGCACACACACACTGTTTCTTACACGAGGGCCCGACTGTCTTCTGACTTCACACTCAGCTGACATTAGCAGCAGCTCTAGTTCCTTAATTCTTTTCTCTTTGTCGGGGTCGTCGTGGCACGGCTGCGAATAAGAGGAACGGGGAGGAAGAGGCGTAGAAAGACGGAGACACAACAGTTTACTGACAGTTTATGAGGTCTGTATGAGGTCCTGAACTTCACCAAGCAACTTCACTTGTACTGACGTACAGAAGTTTAGTATTAAACACATTAGATTTTTTAGATTAATGTGTATTTTATGATCTTTTTTCAATGCATTTTAGAGTTGGTGAAATTCAGATGCGGACCAGTTCAAAACACCACACCACACACATGCAGATTAAACAATTATACAAACACACAAACATTGACATGAGCAGATTCGTAATTTAAAGAGTAGATGTGCGGGCTTCGGAAAGCAGAAAGTTTAGGGTTACAGAGGAGACTGGAGCATGCTGGGAAAACTGTGCAATGGGACTTACCGACATAAAACTGGAGACCTCCACAGTATTGCTCACCATACACTGGCCATTTCGTGAACCATACGGGTATCTGGGCGGCTGCCAATCAACATGAAAGAATCATGACGTTTACTGAATTTCAGGATACTTTGCTTGCGATATTTATGACATCATACATAAACTAAGTTTTTACTTTTTAGCTTGCTTGTGTGAAACTCTGTGTTGTTGCTATATGGTTACCGGAGTGTTGTTAAGCAGTTGTTGTTAGGGTGTTTTGTGTGCGTTTTAGGTTGCTAGGTGACGCTTAGTGCCTCAAGTCAAACAAGTTCATGGCAAACACTCTGTGATATTCTAATCCCCAGTCAAGGCTCAAATCTTCTCTTCAATGCAAAAATATGGGATTTTTTTTCCATATTATCTGCCATTAAGTTCACTAACCCAACAGCTGCCTTACTGGTTGTCTTAGCAAGCATTATTAAATATAACCAATCAGTGAAATACCTCTAATCACAGGTTTCCCAAAAAAGTGATTTTTAATTGGAACAGATAACAAAGTTTGACCTACATGAATAAAATGATCTGTTAGAATTATCACCTGTAATTGGCCACTCATGAGCAGTTGATTCTGCTTGTGTGAATATTCCACAGCCGGTCTGGCTTTAGATCTTTTCTTCTGGCCTGGGTCACTGCTGTAGTTCTTGCTTTCCTTCTGCAAGTAACCTTCATGTTCCACCTTCCGACGCATGGTAGAGTTCCAGTGATTCTTAATGGAATTGTCTGTCCTATAAGAGTCCAGTAAAGCAAAAGTAATTCTCTAGACCACACAGACACACTGTTATACTGTATTTTATGATACTTGACTATACAGAAATGTGTACCTTCCAGGCAGCAGTTTTGATATCTCTGCCCAGCGGTTGCCCAGGCGTTTATGAGCTTCATAGATGATGCAATCTTCTTCCGGCGTCCAGGAGGACTTCTTTACTTCTGGGTTGAGATGATTGTGCCAGCGCTCTCTGCACTGCTTGCCTATGCGACCCTGTAAGTGCTTGGCAATCACTGACCACCGTTTGGGGCCGTACTTATGAACCAACTCAATAACCTGTGGAGAAGTGCAGAATATCATAAACAAGAATCTTTAGTCTGAATCTTGACCATAAGAAATAAAAGACAACCCTGGTCTTTGGGTAAACGTTTGTCCAAATACAACCTGGACAAATGAACAAACCCTTTACTGTATGTTAAAGAGGTCCTATTATGCCTTTTTTCAAAGTCTTGATTATGTTTCTGGGGTGCGCTACAATAAAATACAAAAAAAAAAAAAACTTTTCACATATTTTACCTCTATTCTACACCGCTGTTTTCATTCTCATTAAAACGGGCTGTTGATGTCCTAGTTCTACGAAGTCCCTCCTTCAGAATTACACAACATGCTTAGATTGGCTAGGTGGCCCACTGTGTTGTTATTGGCTAACCGCCTAGTGGGCATTTTCTGAAGGGGCAGAGTTTATTCAATTTCTGGGGATCATGATATCACGAACCCAAGATAAGAGCCTTTCAGGTGTTTATTGTAGTCTTTAAAAAGCGATTTCGGCTGAAGAGAATATCTCCCTTTGCAGTGAACTTTGGGCACTGTAACTTTGCAGATGTTGTTTATGCTAACTAAAGTTAAAAAAGTGAAACTCATAAAAGGTCCCCTTTAAAATAGCAACAAGTAGGAAGATGGCTCTTTGCCTTTAGAAGAGCGTCAGGTCTTCATTAATGTCGTCATGCAACATCTGAACAGTGTTGCAGGACAATGCACTATTGTTTTAGAACAAAACCTGTTCTTTAAGCCATTGAAGAGGGGGAAATGACATCATCTCAGAATAGCACCCCACCCACTGCTACATTTTTACCATTTCTCCATTTATATTTCTATTTAGTCATCCATCTTGAGGACACACAAGACCCGGCTCGTCTTACCCTCTGATCCTCCTCTTTTGTCCAGGGTCCTTTCACCAGCTCTGGGTTGAGCACTTTTTGCCAACGGTGCTGACACTGGCCATCTGTCCTTGTCTGTCAAAGTGCAACAAAATCCCTCATCAACACCTGCAGCTAGTACACACACCTATAATAACATCTTTTCTAACACACAGGGCTGTCACTAATAATGCAACATACATTTACTTCCAACCACAGCAGTTCTGCTGAAATTCAATCTGGTCTTTCCACTGCAACAATATTATTTTGTCTATTGTAATGTAAACTTATGTGGTTGACCTTGAATGCTTTTATATTTATGCTTTTGTATGATGTAAAACAGATGTCATCTTGGATGTCAGTTGGATTGATTGTTCCACAAAAAAAAAAACTGTATTTGAAAAAAGTCCTGGCCTTTACCAGGTTATAGCATCTACTTCTGAAACAATCTAAAAGTACTTTCAAATCCCTCAAACAGTTTTTAATTTAGCAAGTTACTTACTGGAAAGTAAATAGCTATTAATTTCCAAGCATCAGTTCCATGTTGCTCCACAAGTTTCTTGAGCTTTTCATCCTGTGTGAAAATCAGAGGTCATAAGCTTAATCGTCTCAGACACTAGACGAGACTAGAAAGTCCCACCATTTCCAGTTTCACCACAGAAACCCAAGGACCTTCTAAGTTTAACCAATCTGAAACCTTCAATAGTGAAACCTTCAACATGGTGATCTTTCTTTTCTTGTAAAAGCTGCAATCCATAACCTTTTTTGGGGTTAGTGAACAAAAATCAGTTACTGAGCAAGTATATGACAGATCAGTTTTCCGAACGTCTCCTTACCTTACCCAGATTTGCAACGGTAAGTTTATTGTCTTGAGCTATAATTTATAATCAAATGAAAGTTACAGATTGCAGCTTTAACATCCATACCGAGGCTCTTAAGTTACAATGAACATACACACATTAATGCATGCATATAACCTCATAAATGCTGACAAAATAAGTACCTCTTCCCGGGTCCATTTAATTTTGCACAGGGCCTTTTTAGAACTCTTGGGCTCTCTGCTGTCAGGGTCTGTAGAATGCTGTTCCTCATCCTCATCCTCACTGCAGGCATGAAATACGAATAGAGAATACAGAAAGAAACAAGAAAATTATACTACAAAGCAGAACAGAAGTATCATACAAACTTTCTATTTACTCACTCACAGCTATTACTTTTACAGTGTCAGACACAAAAAGCTCATCTGTAAATAAAAGATCTAAACAGTTTAAAACAGCGGCTCACTCGGTTAACAGGACATGCCAGAGTGTAATTAGTCTGGAATCAAGGAACACAAGCTACACGTGCAGTCAGACATGCATTAAAATAAATCTGTCCATTGCATTAGTTTCTGCATACTTATGCATATCTTATGTGTATTTGTATATAGCCTATCACCTAAAACACAATAAATAAATCATTTGCCTTTTATTAAAAATTATATTTATTAATTCTGTCCACAAGTAAACTGAAGTGACAATGGCTTTGCCAAAGACTTTGGACTATATGAATGTTTGGTTGCCTGGTAACATTTTACCCAAGCAGTGAGGTAGAGAGTATTTAATCAACACCACACACAGGGTAAATGAGTCTCCCTGGGAAACCAGAGCAGTATGAAAAAAACATTTATCCAATGCTAAAGGTGAAAATCAACACAAACCAAGTTCGTAACCTTATTTGTGGTGCTAAAAGAGCAAGTAAAGATTAAGGCTGTTTAATCATTATAAAAATATGCATCAGCTTTTACCCAGAATTCCTCACTGCAATCTTAAACCGCAAACTGTGTTTAGGTGTATTTTTAGGCCAAAATCCAACTCTGAGTGAACTGGTACAAATATGGAAGTTTACAATCCTTTGAGCCGTGAGTCTGTAACAGAGGCATGTTTCACATTGGCACTCAGTATTACAAGTCACCTAATGAAAGAAGCGTTTCAGTCATGAAACATGCAAATTGAATTTTAGTACGATCTCCACCCTTCCGGAAGGGGTGAGGTAATGAACAACCTCATTTTACTTCAGAGGTGCCATGAACGAAGCAGGAGGCAAAGTATTGCTCAGCCGCAGAACTGCGCAAACTAAATCTGTACATCCACCCGCTCAGATGAAGACCTACAGCTGGTCTCTTTTTGACAATTAAATTCAGGCTTGTACAATCCATCAATGACCAACCCCCCAATAAAGAACAGCCATAAAGAAAACACTACTAAAAGGTTCATTCATCCATGGATAACATCAGGGTAATGTTTGTGTTTAGGCCCTACAAGCAAGCTGCACGTCACCCTCCCTTACAAACACAATCATTTGAAAAATATGACTTATGTAGTTTTATAAACCAAATTGTAAGTGTTTATGTGTCTAGCATTACATACAGGACAAGTATTCATACTTTCCCCCTTAACTGTCTTAGTACCCAAATACAAGAACATATACCCCTATAAAATAATACCACTATATATAGACACATGACTGGTTTTGCAAGTGTTTTTTTAATTTATTTATAAACGTATAGAAATAATGTACACGTACACCTGCATACAGACATGGCATCACTCGTCTTATTTTTCTTTATTTATGTCTGTTTAATGATTACTCTCACTTATAGATAAACTGGAGCATTTTAGTACATTTATATGCGTAGACAAATCAGTTTTGTTTTCTTTTTGCCCCGTTTTGCACAATAACCGGCTAGCATGCTAACGACTAGCAGTCACGCTAATTTATCGCTGATCTTAAATTTGGCCACTAAACATTTATATTCACTTTGAAGGGTGTTAAACTGTTGCAAAACTGTCCATATGCGACATTTTACTCCCCGAAAAGTGAATCGGCTTTCGGATCGTAAACCTGGTCATCAGCAGGTGCGACATCAATCGGATCTGGCTGTCATATGCTCAACAGAATGACTGATTCACGTTTTGCATGATCTCACCCAATAAAACCCGCAATTATTATTAATGCTTTTATTGTGATCTCTGTTCTGGGACATTTTAATATTATGAGTGAAATAAAGAAGCATTTATTTGAACTGTCTAGCTACATTTGGTACGAAACTTAGGATCTCCTGTGGTTTTCAGACGCATCAACATAATAGAAACTCATTATTTTTGCCTTGAATGTCTTAATGACTTAAAGTCGTTTTTCTGATTTTGTATCCTGCTTACACGCCACTAAGTAAGAGTTATCCTTCTCACCTGCGACACTTCATGTCGGCCATGTCAACTATTTTCAGGTCTTTCCAAAGAATATGGAGTTGAAAACCATCCAATGTTGCGATTCGCCTTGAAAACAAAACACCAAGCGATCTCAAGCCCACTGACGTTTATCCGCTGTCACGCATGTGTCCAAGTTTAAGATCACCGCAAAAGTCACATCTTACGCCAAAAATGTAAGAGCAAGAAGAACGTCCAAAAAACTGCCTGTTATTAAATAACAGAAGCTCACAATAAAAATCCTTCAGAGCAATCACAAATCGGTAAAGGCATCAGATCCATAAACGTGTATCTGTGTTAGTCTTGCACACTCACTCACTCACTCACACACTCTCACACTCACACTCACACACACACACACACACACACACACACACCCACCCACCCCTCCGTACTGTCACTCTGCGTGTTTTTCTCACTCGTTCTGGTTCACTTTTCGTCCATCCCGCCGAATCTCGCGCCCAGCCTTCTTCCGGAAACGTTTTTGAATCGGCGCACGCGGCCCCGTCCCTGATTGGTTGGAGGAAAGTGGGCGGGGCAACGCGCCTTCGTCCCCGGACAGCGCCCGGCCTGCGGGGCCCGGGGACGATTCTTTGCATTTGTCCACATGACTGCCCGTCACAAAATTAGATCAGGATTGTTGACAGTGTATTGCTGTCAACAAGACACGGGAGAGTGGAAAAGAAGGAGGGAGGACAGCAGAAAAAAGAAAAAAAAGAAAGGAAAAAGGGAGGGCGAGTGTGCACTGTTAATTTGAATAATTACTCATCCCGTTGGCTTGCTGAGAATTTCATATTTTAATGATAATAACATATTATAAGTTACTTTTCGGCAGAGAGAAATAAAGTTCTCATTGAACCAATGGCAGAGTTATCTCCTATAAGTCCGCGCTGCCCTCTTGCGGCTGTGATGCTCAGGATTTACCATATAACCATTTTTATTTAAACGTAGCTTCTCTTCCCTTAATACCTCTAAATGCTCTACTAAACAATACTATATTAAACAATACTATACTATACCATACCATACCATACCATACCATACCATACTATACTATATCTATACTACTATACTATACTATACTATACTATACTATACTATACTGTACTATAGTATGTTATACTATACTATGCTATACTGTACTATAGTATGTTATTCTATACTATTCTATACTATACTATACTATACTATACTATACTATTCTATTCTATACTATACTATACTATACTATACTATACTATGTTTACTATACTATTCTATACTATGTTATATAAAAACTATTCTATATATATATTTAACTATACTATACTATACTATACTATACTATACTATACTATGTTCTACTATACTATTCTATACTATGTTATACTATACAATACTATTCTATACTATACTATTCTATACTATACTATACTATACTATACTATACTATACTATACTATGTTCTATATTCTATACTATGTTATACTATACTATACTATTCTATACTATACTATACTATACTATACTATACTATACTATACTATACTATTCTATACTATACTATTCTATACTATACTATACTATACTATTCTATACTATACTATACTATGTTCTACTATACTATTCTATACTATGTTATACTATACTATTCTATACTATACTATACTATACTATGTTCTACTATACTATTCTATACTATGTTATACTATACAATACTATTCTATACTGTACTATACTATACTATACTATACTATACTATACTATACTATACTATAATATCATATAATCATTAGTTCTGGATCATCTTATCAGTCCAGTGCTGACGATTTCGATACTTGTGGGGCGTGATCCACTATTGAAACTGCCTATACGCCCTGGCTGTTCTTATACCTTTTTGTCGTCTTTTGTTTGCTCGTTTTGCTTTGCGTTCGCTCTATTAAAACAGCTACAATAATAAAATCAGCAGATCGCGACATTTGCCTGTCTGTCGCTGGATGGCGGTGTCGTCTGTTCTCTTCGTACAGCGCCGGTTCTCGTGCCCCGCTCGGTCGCGTGACTTTTGCTTTCGGAACTTCTGGAGAAACGTCAGCGCGTCTTTCTCGCGGAGAACGTGACGGCCGTCGGGGCGTGTGATCCCGTTGAGCCGGTCGGTACTCGCGTCCCGGACACGCCGGGATTGATTTGTGAATCGCTGAACTTCCTTTGCCCCTCGACACGTCACTGGAGTCGGCTGGATGGGAAGAGTGGGAAAACAAGGCAAGTTACGTCCTCACTCCCTTTGAGAAACGCGAAGCACCGAGAGCCTCTTAAAAACTACGTCGGCGATCGTAGTGGATTTCACAGCAGTGGTGCACAATGTCCATTACTTAATAAAATATGAATTTATTTACTTATAACAGAAGCGAAACGTCAAAAAACAGCGCTTTACTAAAAGTGATCCGATGTAAGCTGCGGTCAGAATGAGGGGATGTTTCATTTCATTACAAAACGCTGCAGCACAACATTGCTTTAAGTCGTCAGATAATGGAAATAAGTTTGAATTTTCACAAACAACTTTTTTCTCCATATCATCATTAGTATGGAGAAATATTTATATGAAATATGTATGTAGCTTTTAATGGAGTAGCTGCTTATGGGAAGTGAAACCACGAAGCCCACATGTGGGAGAGCTCCGTGTCAGTATCTATTGAGCAGCAACCTACATAGTGTACAACTAAAAGTGATTTGACCAGCAGGTGAAATATTCACCAGGCTTTTTATTTACATTTTTACTGGACGTTAAACTTTAATGGGAAGTTTTTTTAGCAGATACTAACACGAAACACTAACATTAAGAAGTTGTTTCCTTGCCACACGAATTCTTCTTCTGTATTGCATTGCATTGCTGTATAATTTAATAGTGTAGGATTACACCTGATCTGTGATGAAACAGAAAGTGGCAAAGGCTGACGTGTGTGAAGAACAGCATAAAAGTAGATTTTATTGTGTGTGTACTGTCTCATCCCTGCTCAGACCTGTCTGACTGTTTGGGTTGTTGCATTAAGTCATATTTAATTAACAGTTACATTATGACACTTTCCATTATAACAATGACTGACAATAGTCAGTCTTCATCGTATTGTATTCTATTGTTTGTTTGTTTTTTTGCTTTCAAAAGGGAACTTTTATTTCTCAGGTCATTTGTTAAGAACCCAGCTTCTATTTTCAGTTTCAGCGTTAAGTTCCTCTGTTTGGTTGTTTGGTCCAGACAGGCTGTAAATGAATGTGTGTTTTGCTTCCTGGTGGCTGATCCTAGTAGATAAAACACAACAGATCTTGTATACAGGAAATCATTAGGTTTATGGGCAGAACAATGCATTTATTTTCAATTGTAAAACAATATCTAATTATAGAGTTCTCATACATTTCCAAAACATTTAAAGCAGCTTAAACAGCCCTAAAGTTGTAATAATGGTAATACAGTAGAGATACAGGAGGGTTTATGATACTTCCATTGCTTGCTTTTAAAAAATATTACTTTATTACGAGTGAAGTAAATTCATTATTTTCAGGAAACTATTTTCCTCCCACGTTTGCCTGATGTTTGGTGTTTAAATATTGTGTTTAAAGTGGGTCAGAGAACATTCCAAAGATGTTTGTTAGATATCTGAAATACAGTAATGCTTTTCTTTCATTTTTGTCAAAGAAAAACAACAGAATTAGTGCTTAATTTTTATCATTGCTAGTGTTGGATAATGTTCATCCAGTGGCGATCAACCAAAAGTCATTTGACTTTTCTTTAAGTCTTCCGATAATGCTTAGACTGAAATATTTAATATTTTTTAAATATATCTTATGCACAAACTCAAAAGGATTTAAAATGCTTTCTGCTTGTCTACATGCAGTCATTATTCTTTCTGAAGTTTCTCTGAGCTGCTGTGTAGAAGCCCCACCTGCCCTTTAAATCTGCATCTTCTAGGTTCAATGCTGCGTTATCTAAAAATACCTATTCCCCCTTAGAGGGAAGAGAGAATGTTGGCCACCCAGTGAGGAAGTGTGTGTTTCGTTTGACAGAGCGAGTGTGTGGAAGTGGCGTCCCCCTTTGCGCCCTCCCAGTCGGAGAGAAACAGAGGGTAGGATGAAAGAGAGAGAGGCAGAGACTCATCGCTTGGCCGGCCAGACTGAGGCTCCTCTCTGTGCTCATGCCACACTTGATTAGTGACTCTCTGAGGGGCCTTTCTCCTCTCATGCAAAGCCCAAAGTGCCCTCTGGAGCAGAAGTGGATGTACCTTCATACTGCTGTAAATAGCCCCAGTATGTTTGTGTTCTCTGTAGGTTCATAATGGAGAGTTCTGATCAGGCGCAGGTGCGTTCCAGAAACAGGAGATCGTTCTGAGGACCTGTTGCATATGTGAGACGTTGCCGGAGAGTTTAAAGGAGTCTTCAGGATGGAAGATCTACCCAACTGTCCTAATGTTAGCATACCCTGCTACAATGAGCAAAGAGACAAGAAGAAGCGTTACACTGTGAGTCACATGACCTCTGTAGATGTTCTGATACACATTGTGAGAATACGTTTTTTAAATGTTACTTATTGGCATGAGGTTGTAAACTTTAGGCTTCTTGTTGTTTTGTTAGGTTTACAAAGTAATGGTCCGTGTTGGAAGACGAGAGTGGTTTGTATTTCGGAGATATGCTGAATTTGACAAACTGTACAACACAGTAAGTGAACAGTTTGTACTACCTTTGTTTAAGATGCAACGCTAAACATGATACAAGATTGGTATTTGGACAGGTTTTAAGTTGGTGTTTAATAAAATACTTAATTTATTTTAAATATTTTTAGTTATACTATATATATATATATATATATATGTTTTGTTCTGCAGTTGAAGAAACAGTTTCCCGCTCTGAATTTGAAGATTCCTGCTAAGAGAATATTTGGGGACAATTTCGACCCAGGTACTTTCAATGAAGGAAATTGTTCTTGTTGCCATAGTAACAAAGAGAGTCAACAGTTTTAGTGAAATGAAATGAATATTGTGCCGATCTCTTTGTAACCCTTTTGTGTTCTCATGCATGTACCTTAGTGACTTTGCTTTATTAAGTTTAACAGAGATCATGTGTATTTGACAAATTAAATTATCCAACAGAGTTCCATACATAAAGTCAACCATGGTAAATTCGCTTTGCCCCAAACCTTTGTCTCTGTATAATCTTATGTTATGCTTTCAGACAATCTGGCAACAAACATTTTGTGAATCTTAACCATATGCATCTGTGTTCGGTTCATGTGTGACCTATTATATAACAAGATATTTTTAAAAAATCATGGGTCAAATAATTGAAATCACATGCAGATATTATTAACATGTTCTAAAGGCTGAAATACTTTAATTAGTAGTTCTTTTATCAGTACTCTCTCTCTCTTTGTCTCTCTTTCATTCATTCTCTCTCTCTCTCTCTCTCTCTCTCTCTCTCTCTCTGGATAATTGCA
This sequence comes from Chromobotia macracanthus, assembly GCA_036877525.1. Taxonomy (NCBI): domain Eukaryota; kingdom Metazoa; phylum Chordata; class Actinopteri; order Cypriniformes; family Botiidae; genus Chromobotia; species Chromobotia macracanthus. The sequence continues at coordinate 246,206 of JAZGTH010000039.1, read as the reverse complement.
GTCTCTTTGAAAAACATCAGTTTAATTATTTGGGGCACATTTTTAAGTCGCACCACATGCTTCACTGAGAGACTGAGGACAATGTGTTTCCGTTATGTCTCACAGACAGCAGCCAAACCATATACAGTGAATGCAAACCATTTGTAGTCACGTTAATAATTTTGCTTATGGATGGACTCCAGTGTTTGATTTTAAGGATCGTTGCACACTTTTGTACAATAAACAGTTGTGTAAAACGAGCGAAACCACCATAAATGCTGCTATAAATGTTTTATCATTTTATTCTACGCTGATTCATATATTTTTGCATATATTTCCAGAGTTTATAAAACAGAGAAGAGCAGGATTGCATGAGTTCATTCAGAGGATTGTCTCTCATTCGCAGCTCAGCAAGCAGTGAGTATAACTGCACAGTTACTTTAAATCACTGTTAGCAATCATACTATCAGTGCATAATGTATAGTTTACTAAAGCATTTCTGTTCACTGAAATCAAATAAAAATAGGCATAAAAATGATTCAAAAACTTGAATGAATGAAAATTGTATATATTATATATATATATATATATATATATATACACCCACACACACACACATATATATATAGCCATCCCTCACCTCCGTCCAATGACATTCTTGCAGCAACCCTCCGCCATCCCATCACCTCACTCTTGGCTGATATCTATCTTTGTCAAGGATGGGGGAGAACTCTGGGTTCAGGCCAAATTTCGAGCTCGGAGCCCTTCCCCCGGACAGCACGCCAAATATGCATTATGATAATTTGCAATTACATGTTAGCACAAACTCGTGAAACTACAATTAAACTAAAAAACAAACTATAATAACTGTGCAGTTCTTCCAGATTCATACTAATCTTTTTGAATGGGCTTTGCGATTGAAACAAGCCAAAACTAACTAGATATCTCTCTGAAATATGTGTACGAAGCTAGTTTAATTGTATTTTACATATCTATGAAAAAGGCTTATTTTTGATTAAATGTAATGTTCAGTATGGTTACGGTTCTTGTCACAGAGCGCTGTTGATATTAGCTCATGTTTCTGCACACAGCTGTGCCTTTTTTTCTCAGTCAGACTTCTAACGTGTGAATGTTCATTCATTTCAAAACACACAGTGCTGATGTTAGAGACTTTCTGCAGATGGACAAGTCAAAAAACTTCTCAGACGCATCAGAGGATGAAGATGACAAGGTTGGTGTTTGTAATAATAACAGGTTTTTGTATGATAGCATACCAATAACTTGGCTTGTTTTGTTTCGATAGAAACTCGGCTGTCAGCTGTGTTTACATGCATTGAGTGTTCAATAGTTCTATTACACATGTTTTAGTTTGGTTGTGACTTTAGTTATTTGTTTGTCTCTTTTTCTATATGTTTTACAGAGTACCTCTACCTCTAGAAACATTAACCTGGGGCCATCTGCGAATCCACAGTAATTGTTTTATCATTATTATTATTATTATTATATTATTATATTATTTTTAATAGACTATATACTGTTTTATAGAGGTTATTGTTTCATATGGTGACAAAAACACCTTATCTTGATCACATTTGAAAATGCAGAACATCAGATCAAGCGATAATGTAAATATTGGTACACATGCCTTTTTTTTGCATTAATTACACTTTTTCCCGTAGAGCAAAACCAACTGACTTCGACTTTCTTAAAGTCATAGGAAAGGGAAGCTTTGGGAAGGTAAGTTTATTTATTTTTAAACATTTCTGTTATTTTTAATATACTTTCTAATAGTGGAAATTGCCTATAGGTCTGAGCTGTTAAAGCTGTCACTTACTTTGGAAACAAAACTGGATCAATTCCGAGTGTGTTCAACACACATTGTGTCATTTACTGAAAGCTCTGAATGTTACTGAGCTTTAATGAATTCTCTGTTTAGTTTTCTGTGGTGGTTGGCCACAGCGTTTAGTGGACACTTCATTCAGGAAGTAAACGTTTTTCTGTCTTTAAAGCCACAGAGCTTATCTGTTAGCTTGTGTTTAGTCGTAGTGGAAGTTTTGCTAACCCACTGTGTCCTCTCCCGCACACAGGTTCTCCTTGCAAAGAGGAAACGAGATGGGAAGTATTATGCCATTAAAGTTTTGCAGAAAAAGGTCATTTTAAACAGGAAAGAGGTAATTAAATGATATGAGGGGAAAATACATTAAGAAATATTAATTTCCATTTTAAAACCAAAACTTTATTCATTCTTTATTCATTCAGCAAAAGCATATCATGGCCGAGCGCAATGTGTTGTTGAAGAATGTTAAACACCCCTTCCTGGTTGGACTGCACTATTCCTTTCAGACAACAGACAAGTTGTACTTCGTCCTGGATTTTGTCAATGGTGGGGAAGTAAGTACTTGTTGACAAAAGACAAAGATGCCATCTTATTCCCAAGGGTGACATCTGAACTATCGCCATACCGCAAAAGCCATTGTTTGGCAGATGAAACCGACATGTAATAAATAGAGCTATTGCTGACAATGGCATTTTTCAAGATAAGCGTCTTAATAAGGAAATGATGGGGCTGGTCATGTGACTTGTAAATGACATGGAAGCTTATGCATGAATGTGCTTATTGTATTTGCAGTTGTTCCTGAATTGTAGCTAAGTTAAATGTATAAAAAAACAACGGCCTGACTTCCTTCTTTTAGCTGAAGGTGTGCTGACCACATTTTAAAATGTCAGCTAATTAAAGCTGCAATGTGTAACTTTTGCCTGTCTATTGCCATCTCTGTTTAAAACATAAACTGCAAGTACCTTTCTTTACCTACACTGAAGTCAAAAGCCAAACGAAGCCAAAATGGCATATTCTGGGACCCGACATCTCAAATTTTAAATAATTATTATAAATATACCATTGTGAATCAGGGTAAAATAAGGGAACAGTTTTAAAGACTGTTATGTACTTGCTGATTTTTGTTTATTTTTATTCAAAACAAGTTACGGATTGCAGCTTTAAATACCACAAAAGTAACTATAAGATTTGTGATGCAGGCTACAGAACAGAGTGATATTCAGAAGCAGGTAATGGGTGCCATTTGAAAAGTCTAGTTCTGCATTTGCTCTGATTAAAAACATTTTTCCCATTACAGCTTTTCTTTCACCTCCAAAAAGAGCGAACCTTCCCTGAACCCAGAGCTAAGTTCTATATCGCTGAAATGTCGAGTGCTTTGGGTTACCTGCACTCTCTCAACATTGTTTACAGGTACGTGCAGCTTTTCTGAAGAATGCTTTGGGCTGTAAGTGTCAGGTTGGGGCTTTCTTAGATGATAGTTAACTGTTAAAGTGTGTCTGGATTCCTAGAGGTAAAAGAATGTTTAACAGACTGTTCACAGCAATCTTCCCCCTTCTATTAGAAGAGATTTTCTCTCTTGTTGTCAGTATGGCTTGGGTGCCCTCAAATCTATGCACAAAACTTTTGCTTAGTGGATTTAGCATAGTTATTTAAACACAGCCACTTAAAGGGAGGGTAGGCAGTTTCAGAGACACTAGCAATAGTAACCTAACTTTGAAAGCATAAGATCGCACCCTCCCTCCAAAGCGCTCCCCAAAGCCACACCCCCCAAAACATTAGTGCATACACAGTTTAGGACATCCTATTATTGCATTCGGACTGAATGCAATGATTGAACAAATGTTTTATGGTCCTACGCCTTTCACAGAAGATTATTATTATTATTATTATTATTATTATATAAATATATTTAGACCACTTTACTTGATTCTTTAGTGATTCTTATCAGGATGTGAAGAGACTTGCAACCAGCATAACAACAAAATGTTTCTGGAAATGATCGCCTGCCCAGCCTTTAAGAATGTTGTAATTTGCAGTTGAATTGTTTGTGACTGAAAACGTGTGTCAGCATGTTCTTATGCTAACAAGTCAAGTGTGTTACTGTGTTTCTAGGGATTTGAAACCAGAAAATATCCTGTTGGACTCTCAAGTAAGCATTCCTTTTTATTCACTTTTATCATAACAAGAGCGTTGCTGAACATAGTTGTCAGGGTTCCAGAGGAAACCGAGAGATCTTTGCTTGCTGTGCGAAATTAACAAACGTTCTTGATTTCAAGATATGAGGTGATCATTTGAGCACAGGCGTAGCTTTATCAATGAAACCAGGGACTTATTTGAATTTGTAAGAATGCTTAATATTAGATAATGTTTTATTTGTGTATTTTCTACAAAATCTGAGGAAACTGTTAGAAGTTTACAGGGTTTTGGCCAGTACTCCAGTCAGACAAAAGATTCTTTGGGTCTAAGGAAAAATAGGCGTCTTGTGCAACCTGAAAGTGTTCTTTTGTCTCTGAAGGGACACATAATCTTGACTGACTTTGGACTGTGTAAGGAAGGCATCTCCCACGCAGACACAACGACCACATTTTGTGGGACACCTGAGGTATTGTATAACATAAATATTGTGCTTAGTGTGTGTGTAAAAGATACTATTTGATCAGCTGGATGAAATGTGGTCAGTCTGGTGGGTAATTAGTTGCTCCACGTATGGAAAAAACAGGTCATTGTGACTGTCTTATATTTAAATTGTCATGTGTATATATATATACACACATACACACATACACACATATACACATATATACATATATATAACATATATACATATATATAACATATATACATATATATAACATATATATTATATGAAACATTCTTAAGTTGTTGGTGGAATGTTTTAAAGTGTTAGAATTAGAATTAAAAAAGTTTTAATATTATTCTTACCATATAACCAAGAAACAATGTTAATAACGTTAATAACAACACCTAAAACTGTTCGTTTTGATGTTCCTACAACTTTCAAAAAACATTTCTAACATTTTTGTTACTTTATGTAACAAGAGTTACATTAGGTTTCTTCAGATCAGATTAACTGATGTACTCGTCAGATTAGATCATTTAAGATTATAATAATACAATTGCATTCTCTTGTGGTTTTAATAGTATCTAGCTCCTGAGATTCTCAGGAAGCAGCCCTACGATAACACAGTGGACTGGTGGTGCCTGGGTTCTGTGCTTTATGAAATGCTCTATGGGCTTGTAAGTTACCAGAAGATCCTAAAATTTGCTGGATGTCACTGGATATTCATCAGTGAAACTTAACTCTTGTGTTACCTTTATGCTCTCAACAGCCTCCATTCTACAGCAGGGACACCCATGAGATGTATGACAACATTCTTCATAAGGAACTAGTAATGCGCCCTGGGGCCTCCACAGCTGCCTGGTCCATCCTGCAGGCCCTGCTGGAGAAAGACCACACCAGGAGGCTGGGCTGCAAGAATGACTTTGTAAGCCCTGTAGTTCTCTGTGCTGTTACATCACCCCCTTGTGGAGGATGTAGCCAAAAGTTTCAGTAGTGTTTAAACGTAATAGTAGAGGTTCTGCAATATAGTTCCCTAGGAACTTTTAATGCAGTATATGGGATGAAATTAGAAGATTTTGCACTGGGAACATTTTGGAAAATCTTGCGCAAAATGCTTGGCGTTTTGTTAATTCTTTATTAATCTTTCCAGAATGAAGTCAAAGCACATGAATTTTTCTCATCCATCAACTGGGATGACCTTGAGCAGAAAAAAATCCCACCCCCTTTTAACCCTAGTGTGGTAAGACCGAATTACTATTTTACTAAATCTTCAAACTATATCTATACTAGTATATGTCTGTATATCTATAATACAGTCACATCTACACATGCTGCTCTCGCATGCTAACTGGACCTGTAGTTTGTGATTTGCAAACGCAACACAGTTATGCTATAACTTATATAAACCTCTCTGATGTTGTCTTGCAGGAATCCCAGTATGACATCTCAAACTTCGATCCAGAATTTACAGAGGAAACTGTGTCGTACTCTGTCTGTGTCTCTTCAGGGCTGTCAATAGTTAACGCTAGTGTCATGGAGGCTGATGACGCCTTCCTGGGATTTTCGTACGCTCCCCATCAGAAGATTCCTTCCTGTAAGCTTGATGCTTCGGCTAACGGTGATTTACACAGAGCTCAGTGAGATGACTGCTGTGATCGCTCTCTCTGATAAAAGGAAATATTTGGACCAGTGCCGCATTCCTATCAGAGGCCGGACTCTTGCATAAACCTGTCGGTAATGCAGGGTGTTTCAAACTTCAAACCAACAAATTATGTTTTGTATAACATTGAAAGCCTTACCCGAGAGCTCAGGGGGTGAAGTGTTAATATTTGTTTCCCTCAGAAGTTATTTGTATCATGAAAAACTGGATGATATTTGTAAACTTGAGCATCTGCTTTGTCACATTCCTTGTTTTCTTGTCTTACACTAAGTTGACCAGTTATTGTAGTTTAGTCTGTTATTAGAAAGATGCATTCCATATTGTGTCAGCAGAAGCAATTAAATTGCTAGTTGGCACGTAAAATGTAGATGTTTCCCTTTGTACTGTTAAAATATTGTGTATATGATGGAATCATAAAATGAGCATAACTGCATGTTGCATTCTGAAATCAAAATGAATTTACATAAACCTTATGCCTCATAGTACAGTGTGCATTTGTAGCTAATTGCATCTTAAAGAGCTTTACGTACTTGAATAGTAACAATTAGGGTTGCAAATTTTGCCAGGAATTTTGGAAACTTAAATGGGGATTTACAGGAATTATATGGGAATTATGACACACATCAGAAGACGAGTCATAGGGTGAGGAAGTGAATATGTTTCTGTTTATGTTTGTACAGGATACAGTACCCAAAATATACTTGGAATATTTCCTACTCGGAATATTTCCAACTTGGAATATTTTCAAAATTCCCGGGATTTGCAATCCTAGTGGCAATGACCTAAACAAATGACCAGGCAATTTTTGCTAACAATAATCTCTCTAATTATGAAATGAGACAAGATGGTGCCTACTGACCTATGAGGTAAATCATATATGACGTACGAATGACGTAAGCACTTACATATCATTTGCATATCGTTTGCATACGGCTCGCGCTTACGTGCTCGTTCCCGCTCTTCTGCCGAGGCTGAATCGTACATTTGACGGACATGGACGATTTACTTGCAATGAAAGAAGCGATAATAAAATATTTAGACAGAAGCGGTGGGCTACGTAAACTCATTGACGACTGTAAGGCGTTTAAAGGTTTGTTTATAAGCGCTACTGTTTATTTTATCGTTTAGATACGTTTTATTTTTTACCTCAGTGAACAGGTGCTCGCGAGAAAGCCATGCTTCTTAAAAGCAACTAAACTTATTTGAACTATTTTCGCATGACATTACATTATTACTTACAGATAAATAAGCATGTTAAATGTCTCACAAGAGAAAATGAAAGCTTTGTGAACATTAGTGACACAGCATTTATAAATCTTGATTCGTGCTCATTTCAAAATTGAATAATACATCAATCAAAAGCAATGGCAATGCACCAACATAACATATGACCATTAACTGATAGGCTTATTAATAAAGATTAATTAATGCTGCTGTAGTAATATTTAGTTTATCGTTAGTCCATGTTATTGCTACTAATGCAATGTAATGCCATTGTAATACTATGCATTACTAATACTAATACCAATGGTAACAAATGGACCTTATTGTAAAGTGTTATTGAAAAGCATACGTGTTTCAGGCCAGCAGATGCAGGCCGTGTATCTCTTCAGTTTTCATGTAAATCCATCAGATGTACTTGAACTGGACGCCATACTGGGAGACTGTGTATTGCATGACCCTCTTAAAGCTGCTTCTCTCTTTCAGTCCGTGAGTTTCAAATTATCCTGTACAACTGCATTCATTCCTTCTCAAACTGGTTATTGGTAAACCCCGATCCAAAATTACTTGAAAAAGTACATTTATGCATAGCCCCCCTATTGGAAAAGTGTGTGCACAAATGATTTGCGAGAAATGTCACTTCATGTGTTTAATAATAAGCTATACTTGTATTTTACAAGTAGCCTTTGTTTTAATACAAATTAAATGGCTGTTTTTCTTTCAGGTATGTTTTCTGTCCATAAAAACACTTTCACTTATTGATCACATAGAAACGGAAAACCAGGTAGGAAGGGCATTATAATTATATGCAGATTTTAGTTACTATATATTTGCTTTGTGTGCATAAAACAAAAAACAGCATACAATCATATATAAATTACACAGAAATGACACTCTTTTTAGGTTAATGTTGTTTTAAAACCAACCCACTTGCCACCTTTTCCTAACTACTGTTTGGATCTCTCTGAGTTTCCCCGTGGATACAGTCCAATGAGACCTTTAGCCTTGGAGGGTCTTGTAATTGCTGTGACACGTGTCACCAAATACACCCAAGGGGCCAGATTTCTGTGCTCAGAGGAGAAATGCCCCTGCTCAAGGGGTAGGAAGCTTTATTGACTTCTTATACGGTGTTTTGTTTATATGTAGGCTTTGTCTGTAACCCCAAGTGATTATTTGTCTGAAGGGTATCATCATATAAGAGTTCATGTACCAGGTGCAACAGAGTCTGCTACAATCAGGAGTGATTTTATTTGCTTTCTCTGCTCATCTCCACTGAAAGAGGATGTGAAGTCTCGGGTTTTAGGAGGTGAGACAACCTTAATAAAAACAGTAGTAACAAATTATAATGTTTGGAGTATAGACCTCATATGACAAAATTACTGCTTTTAAAATTGACTATTATAAAAACACTTTTAAAACCAAATGTGTAAATTTGTAGATTTGCGCATTACTCCTGTAGCTCAGTTGGTAGAGCATTTTGTTATCAGTGCAAAAGGTTCCATTCCCAGGGAGCACATGTACTGAGGAAATGTGTAACTTGAATGTATTGTAAGTTGCTTTAAGCGTCTTCCAAATGTGTAGATAATGCAGAGGTGATTTGTTAACAGTGAACGATATAATTTTACAGCATCTATCTTTGTTATTATTAATTAATACACTGTAAAAAACTTTGCTGCCTTAAATTTTTAAGTTTAACCAATTTGGTTGCACAAGTAATTTCATCCTACTCTTTGTAATCTTGACTGGTCTTGAGTTGCTGTAACTTTTAAGAAATGGTTAAAAATTGCTTAACCTATTTTTTAAAATGATACCTGTCAGGATTTAAAATTTTATCTTGAAATGAGTTGATTAAACTTAAAAATTTAAGGCAGCAAAGTTTTTTTACAGTGCACTAATACAATTGCTCATTGTTTGCTCATGCTCGTCCATTAATTAATGTTTACAGATACAACTTTGATTTAAAAAACATGCATTAGTAAATGCTGAAATTAACAGATGAATAAATGCTGTAGAGGTATTGTTTATCTATGTGCACAGATAAACAGCTTGTTGAACTGATTGATGTGAGAGCAGTGGATGTTTTGGGAGATCATGATGTAACCTTTTTAAGATATCAATCTGTCACCCTTTTTCTAAGAGGTAGGCCTAAACTCATTCCTTTCTGTCCTAAATTATACCCCTTTCTTTTCATGCTATTGCAAGTAATCTTTTTCTTCAAACCAATAATTAGGAACTAATCTAGCTGGTTTGTGAGTTTTAATCCCTGACTAACCTGGTTTTCTTTAAGAACATAATGCCAAAGCAGAAAACTCAGATAAATAAACTGGTGACACACAACCAATCACAGTGTCCTTCAGTGTTAGATTAAGTGTTCCTGTCTCCTTCAATAATGCTTTTCAGTTAGCCAACGTGAGAGGTCGTAAATTCTCGAGACTATATTAGCATATTCTGTTGACCTAGTATTAGTCTGGAATTCAATATACCAGTCTCCAGTTACTGAACATACATGTTAATAAACGTAAGGTACACTCATTAGTTGGTACAAGTCATAGTGGAGTCATTGTTTAAAAGAGCCTGCAGTGTTTCTCTTGGCAGCCATGAAGGTGGTGAGTATGTTTCTCAAATAATAAGCGAGGACCAGCCCCCAACTGTCATTGTTTTGTTTCTCTTAATGTCATTAGATGAACTGTGTAACTCTATGAGAATTGGCCATCTGTACCGGGTTGTAGGCATTCCAGCCCTTGTGCACCAGTGGCCCAATGTCACATGGAGCGTAGAGGCCTGCAGTGTCAAACCATGGACCACCAAATGTAAGATCTTGTTTTGACTTTGATGTTATGAAAACACCCAACCATATTCACAGCATGTCAAAGTCATTTGCTCCGGACTGCCACTCACAGGCCCCGGTCGGGTTAGCGACAACTTCCAGAACCTTCTGGCTGCCTCAGCATGTTCCCCATGGAGATTCACTGCCATTGTGGCCAACTCATTTGCTTCCCCTGTGATTCCACCTGGACTCCACAACACACTAAAATTGGGGCTGCTACTCAGCCTGGTGCAAAGTGAAGCTAATCCAGATGCTCCCAACCACCTGGATGTGCTTGCCCTCACCAGTGACACACTGATCATTGATAGGTCTGACTTTTTCAAATACAAGTATGGGTTTGCATTGGTCAACCATGATTGGTTGACTACTGGTGCTCCTGAGCTGCTAGTCGTGGGTTTGAAACCCCGGGAATGAACATACTGATAAAAGCTTGCAGCTTAAATGCACTATAAGTCGCTTTGAATGAAAGTGTCTGCCAAAATGCATTAATGTAACAAATTACTATAAATGATAACATCAGGTTGTATTATTTTTATTCATTCACAGGTTGATGAGATACAGCCTGTCACTGTCTTCCCGTGGCATTTTACACGCACCTACAGGAGAGCTGATGGCAACTTTGTCTAGAGATGAACATGGAGCAGGTACAGCTAACGTCCATGCTGGTTCAGCTCTGCTGGCAAATGGGGGAGTCTGTCTTCTGGGAGACCTCACATGCTACAGGAGAGACAAGATGGACATGCTTCAGTCTGGTGCCAGATGATCACATTACTTCATGAATTATCGTAGATTATTTCTCTTACAGGGGCACATGATATAACAGATTATATAAACACCTGAGCAAAGCAAACCTAAATAGCTGTTATGTGTCTGTTTTCCTTCAGCTCTTGAAAGCAGGTCTGTGTCTGTTTTCATTCCTGGCAAGAAGTATGGTGATGATATGGACCAGCACATTTCCTTTCCCATCCAGTGTAACTTCTGGGCACTGGCTGATGCTGCCTCCCCTTCCAGGAAGATAGTCAAATGTGATAATGCCGTGTTGGGCTCTGTGGTGTGTTTATGTGAATGTTGCTGTGGGAATTTTATAAGCATACATACCAAAAGACTGATAACTGCAAAAGGAATTCTAAAACATTTAGCAGTTGACTCCACCTCTTTTTGTATTTGAAAACAGGAACCATAGACAATGCTATCTATTTTATTTAGTTCCTTATACCTGTTTGTGTCAATAGCAAAACCTCACTCCAGTTACTTAAAATTGTCTAAATTGTCCATTTTTTTTAATTTCCCAATGTTATTTTAATGTTCTCCATCAGTACATTTTTAGAAGATATAGTTTCACTTCATTTGCTCACAATCATTTTATTTATGATAAATGTAGGAAATGGGCTCAGTTCCCCATCATCTTGCAGAGGCGTTTGGTCTTGTAATCCAGTGTCGAGAAGCAGGCAGTGATCCTTCACTCTTGTCCATGACAGTGCACACCCTAAGGCAGGCCATCTCCCCAGGAGAGCCACTGTATCCAGCATGCATGCAATTTACCAAACAAGACTACAAAGAGGTCAACTAACCTATCATATATTAACTATATTTTGGCTGCTGTTTATTTAGTAATAGTAGGTTGTTTGAATTCGTCAAGGTAGTGTTCATAATCAGATAACAGACAGTACCTTATGGTTGTTTTTTTAAGCTCTTGGATCATGCAAGGAACATGAAGGTTGACATGAGACCTGAGGCTGAGAAGATGATCCATGGCTATTACATGGCTAGTCGCAGGGTTCGATCAGACTCAGCACAGTGCTCCTCTCTCTCTGTTACTTCCATTAAACTGCTGTAAGCACTGTTGCAGTCTTTGAATGATTGTAAAGCCTCTCTCAGCAAAGTTCTGCCATATTGTACCACCAGATGGAGCAGTCACATAAGACAATTCAGCCCTGTAATCCTTCTCAGAGAACTGACAACCTACTTTTTCTTGTTACATATTGAGGAAAAAGTCTGTTTAGAGATAAACATTGTCTTTTCTTTAACGTTCAGACATACAGTAAACTGGTAGCATGTTTTAACTATTAAAAATTCTGTTTTGTATACAGTTGTATACAGCACAGAAATCATTTTCTCTTAGAAAGTTAATACCATGATATAGATTTGCTAGCATTTTACACAATGTATCCATTTGTCTGTTTACTGGTTCTGGCAGGATTTCTCTGGCCCAAGCCCATGCTAAACTCAGCCTGCGAACACAAGTTCTTGAGGAAGACGCAGTCATTGCGGTACTGCTGTGTGAAAGTTCAGTCACCCTGAGACATGGTTTGTTTCCACAATTTATTTCTTCATACAGTTTGAACAAATGAACTTAATACAAAACAGCTTTCTAATATCCACCCTGAATTTCTACAAATCACTAGTCAGTAAAGGAACACAAAGTCAAATGTTTTCATTAATTTATTTCCAGTTATACATATGCCCACGACCAAAATAGTTGGTTATCACATCAGTACAAATTAAGATCAAGACAGTGTTACAGCATGCATGTTACTGCGAGTTTGGGAATAAGAAAATGTGCCTTGGGAATGCAGGGGCCTCTGCGCTTGTTTTTCCACCCAATGCCGTGTTTCCCTGTGCTCTCCATGACCTGGACTCCCTGCACTGCAGAGACGTTACCTTGGAGGAATTCCGCAAGCAGATCTTGTATTTTGTGCACACCTACACAACTTGCATTGTAGAAGAATAGACCCAGGTAATACACACAACCTTGCGTTGATGTATGACACTGTCAGTCATTTTAGCATGTAATCTTTACAGCATTGACTTGGAGTTGAGGTTTTTGAAAAGAATCCTCTCAGGTTTTTACATCTGGAAAAGTCTTGCAGATTTATTACGAAGTAATCGGTAATCATGTTCTGCCAGCATAACACTTCCGCAGGCCTATCCAATTCTTCACAGTCTAGACAAAAAGAACAGTTGAATTGTTAGTCGATCTAGAACTAGAACTCAGCATTGTCATTTTAAAACCTAAACATGCCTATCAGAGAGTCACAGCTTCAGCACCCCAAATCTAGTCTGATGGGTAAACGGTGAAAATGTGAAAATCATCATGGCAAGCATTTTGAACAATATAATCTGAATTTGGTTATGAACTAATTCAAAGTTTACCAGTTACAGCATCAATAACCTAGTCTGCAAAAACATTGAAAGAATTACCAACCTTCTAGAGGCTGCAATCCTCATATCACCATTTCCAGTGGCAATACTTTGGTACCAGTAATCTAGTGGGGGAAGCACAGATACATGAATTAGGGACATTTTTAAACAAGCTACTGAGCAATCAACAACTTTGCTGTTGCCTCAAATAGTCACTATGTCAACAACCCAATCTGGTTTGATGGATAAATGGGGAAGTGGCAACAAAACATTCTGACCCAAAAACACATTAAGCTACATGTTATATAATGATATGGTATAAGTTAAAAATACCTAATGATATAAGTTAAAAATTTCACAAATTTGAAGCAATTACAGTATAGATACCAGTAACATAAATATTACCCACTTCTGTAAGATGCAACTCTGAAGTCACCCGTTTCCAGTGGAACTACTTCGATCTAGTGAAGAAAGCACAGGACAAATACATTAGCTTTTATTTTGAAATGGGCTATGGGACCATGAAAAACCCTGCTGTTGCTTCAGAGTCACAATGTCAACAACCCAATCTGGTCTGATGGGTAAACGGCGAAAATGTGAATATCATCACTGCTATTAGCAGACTGCGCTGGTACCTAACAGCTTCCCAGTCATCTTATCCACATCAAGGTCAACTTATACCTTGAAGACTTCAGCTTCTTACCTTTACAATGGTCCACTTCATTGTCTGCATCAAACATCTTCATCTGGTTTTTCTGTGGTTCTACAAAACAGGACAGATGTCAGCAGGTATATTCTCCAAAGCAAATGAGTGACAAAAAGATTGGACAGATCTCCCTGAAAAGGTCTTTAATTACCCGTCTTCTGTTTAGTCTATTGATTTTGTGCTACCTTAAATAAGCAGCACCGAGGGGACAGCCAATAACGAAAAACTCAATTCCATCTTAAAAACATGACTGATGAACTAGAGGTTAAAGGGCACTTGTAACACAGCTTGAGAGTAGATCTGCCCACACCAGCACAAAGGCCTGGACAATGCTAGTTCAACTCAAGGTCAGGACCTTTACCAAGACCGCAGAACCTCCAAGTGAATCAAAGCCCTTATTACCCAATCCAGACCATATAAAGACCATTCCCAGAACGGCCAGACCACACGGGACGGCAGACCTATCCCGGACAGAGCACAGTCCTGCCGACAGCAGAGCAAATGGCAAAGGGGCAATTTATCACTGGAACTGGGACACACACCTGCCAAAAAATGATTTATAACAGTCCCCCTGGGATGCTTAAAGTCTTATCTAGGATATGCCATGATTACAACGTCACCTCAAATCACGTGACTTTGCCTTGATAATATACACCAATAATCTTGCAGATCTGCTACCTTATCAGAAACGGAATTAAAAAGGTCGCAATCTGGTCTTAAATAGAAACCCTTTATACAGCGTCCTCTACATTTCTTCTCATCTTTGTTGCAGATCCATACCTCTATACAACCATCCAAGACGATTGTATTTAAAGATCGTGTAAATCCTGTGCGAGTATACGTTAAGTAACTTCCTCAATATGTAAACCTGCTAGTTAAAACATACACTTAAAAGCATACAAGCTAAACCGCTTTGCAACATTGCTGACTTTCATTGATAACGTGATTTTAAGACGTGTTGCACATGGGATCGCGATTAGGTCTTATTGCATGCCAATTCATTAATATCTTAACTATAACAAAGATCAGTCAGGCCTAATAACTCTTAAAGAACCGATCAGTTAATGCAGGTCCCTCAAATTAAATTGCTATTAAATGTCTAAAGGAGTACGTAAACGAGTCGGTATACGTTTAATTCATTTGGTGCACATTACATTATTCTCTGTGCAACAAGCATGCGGGCCAACCGGATTTTAAACTATGCAAAGGCCTTCTAACATTTTATAACATATTACTACAACAGTACCAATGACCCTGTTAAGTATTAATGATATTAACACACATCATTTTTACCTGAACTTCTACTGGTGCAACGAAGCCGCTTCGTCCACGCTTCACTGTGTAATGGATTCTGCGCATGCGCACTTCGCCTTTTAAAATGGCACTTTCTCGTGTGAGCGCATGCGCATTTCACTTTGAACGGGTGCGCAGATCGAGCTGCCGTGTGCAAACGCCAAAATTTATTTTGCTCTTGCAAACTTTGTTTACACGTTTTACACTTTACGTGCCACTACAACACAACAAATATGTCATTTAAAGGGGAATCCTTCTATGGTTGGCTTAATAGTGATAATAGTACGCGCATGCCTTTACAGAATTAAGGCTTGGTGTACCATTTGGATAAGCAAATGTAATATTTTAGGATATTTTTATTTTATTTATGAATTTGAACGCCTAAAACTCTCTCGAGCATCTCATCCACAAAAATATTTTTGAGAGAGGCAGAAATATAGATGCATTGGTTAAATGGATACATAGGAGGCTAAACTGAAGCAGATGTATAGATGAAATGGCTGTATGACTTATACACAGTGAGCTAAAAATGATGAATAACTAATTATAATAAATAATAAAATTAATAATAACTTTGAGTGAACAGCGTTTGGCACAAACTTTAAGTGACACGATTAAGAACTTAACTTGGAAACTGAATGTTTCCATAAGACATTTTGCGGCATATTTTAAATGCAAGATATATTAGACAAATATCAAGACAAATCCATCGCATTAAAATGTTTAAAACATAACAAAACGATTGTCACTGAACGAAGACACGCCGCATTTACGATATGATATATATTGCACCCGGGTAAATCCTGAAGTTTTTATAAGAGCACACAAAACACTGAAGGGTTACGTTTAATATAAAAACAAAAACATCTGCATTAATCATAAACCTGAGATCAGGGCCATTTCCGTTCCTTTTATTTTATTTATTTATCATTCCACATGTACACTTGCAACCATTCACGTGAAAAAGAGGGAAGGCTAGAGAAAGGGTCGTGATATATTGTTGTGGTTCTGACAGACCACTTCACATGACGAATGTTAAGTTATTCACACATGCATTTAGTGCAAATGTAACAGAAAGTGCATAGCCAACAGCTCAAGCATGACAGCTCATTAACACAACACAAGGAATTAAGGAAACCAACAAGTACAGAACTGCAGGATACAGAAGTCTAAACAGAGATCCACAACTACATATTTTAGCTTTAGTTAGAAAACACACACACGCACACTTTGTTTAATATTTAAATCTTATTTACACATTTGAAATAACCAGGATATATTAATATGGACGTCCATTTATATGGCACCGTTAACCGCGATGGCTCATAGCTTTTGACTTTCAATGTGGATCCATGAAGAGAATTTGTATTTTTGTTTTTTTTTTTCTGAAACGTCCAACAAGTATAATTGTAACCTTCATTTTTGTTATTACCTCAGAAAGTCTCATGTGCAATGATTTACGTTTGTGATGACGATGAAGAAGATGCGCCTTGATTTTCATTTGAGTTGCCCAGGAACTGGCCAGTGGCACCGATATATAACCTTGAACGCATTGGCCATTTCTGAAAGACGAAGGAATAGACAGTAAATACAGATACGTTTTCCATGCATTTCATAGCATGCATTGCCATTTATAAAACGGATAGTTTAAACCCTCAACTAAGTGTTCAAATCCTCTAAGACTCAACACAAATAATATAAAGTATATTTCCAAATACAATACAGAAATACAATAAAGACTTACTTTCACAGGATGCAAGTAACCATCGCCTTTAAGAGAGTTTAAAGCTTCGTTTTGCTTTATGTTGTCCCCCTCTTCCATGCTCCCCTCCTCTTGCAAGGTTCTCGTTAAATGCGCGATGTATGTGGTTGCCAATATCAAGACATCAAGTTTTGATAGTTTGGTGTCCGGTGGCACAGACGGTAAGGTTCTCTGTAGCTCCAGGAACGCGTGGCGGAGGGTTTGGACCCGACTCCTTTCGCGGGCCGCGTTGGCCGCTGCGGGTCGCCCTCTGCCACCGAGGCCACCGGACTGGACCACCCTGGAGCGAGACAGGGCCTCTGCGCGCCGGCTGTCCGCTGAGAGCGCGTCAGGACTGGGGCTCGAGTTGGGGCTGGATGCGGGACTGTCATCCATTACTGTCACAGAACCATTACCGTCCATATGGATCGCCTGCCTTCCAACCATTGAAATGACTTAACAGCCCTGGAGATGACGCAAGTCAAGCAACGCAAGTGTTTAATTCATTAAGTAAACAGTTTGGAAAAACCTCATGCATGCGTACTTCATACGGTTATTGAAGGAAAATGTCAATAAATAAGAATCATTTCATTTCAACAGGAGCTTTAGTAAAAAAAGCAAGCAATAAACAATCAGCCCATTAGATGCCACACAGTGCATGGTTTAAATAAACGAGTTCTCTCGTGCAGTTCTTGTACTCAGTTCTTGTAGTTGTAATAATGGTTATTTAATGCATTGGTCTGAAAAGTTACTGAAATGAACAATAACGCGTACCTGTATTACCGCGATGTCCTCAAAACGCATCAAGACATGAAAAGGTGATCTCTTGCAAAAAAAAAAAAAAAAAAGAGAGAGCCCCGTTGCACGGCTGACTGGAAAAACGCACGTAGGGAAATAATACAATAATACTCCCTTCCCGTCGTATAGAAAACATACAGGACCAGTCAGGGCAACCGTGAAAAATACGGGTGTAAGTCCGCGCGCACGCGGGGTCCTCACCCGAATGAGCGCGCGAGGTCTCCGCCGCCTCGAATTTATTGGGGGGCACAAAGAGCTGACAAGTGCTTCACTCCGGTGCAATTAATCAAAAGCCCTTAAAACTGGCAACCGGAGCTGCTCCTGTCGGCTTTCTCGTATCGGTAGGAGGGCGCAGTCCACTTTCCGACGCCAGAGGCAGCATTTTTCGTGCACTTGAACTTCTTGCACTCGCACTTCTTAAACTCCAGCTTTAGAAATGCATATACAATGTCGTTTAGACGAGAAGGAAGAGGATTCATATCCTCTCAGAACTGCTTTGTTAAGTCAAAGCCGATGTGCTTTATCAGCTGCAACAATGCAACCATTTCAATTGGGTTCACTGTCAGATGTTTCACTGTTGCACGTCGCTGTCCACAATTCATGCGCGTTTAAAAAGACATTTGCTTTATTTCTGAGCCGCAGACACTGTCTGCAACCTCATTTCCTGGGACGTAGCCAGTAAATAAACTCCAAACGCTGCAATCAACTGGCAAGCATGAGGAAATTCTTGTGAGACTCCTAAATTAATCATTCTGTTTTCCAAAGTCCGCAAACGGAGATGTGGGAGAATTAATGAACGGAATTATTCATAACATGTATATCTCTGACTGTTCTTAATAAACATTGTTTTTGTAAGGATGAAGTAACAGTACTGCCCCCAGGCCAATAATTATGAAGCAAGCAAATGAGGTTAAGTAAGCTTCTCTGCCTAATTACTCTACATCTTTCAGAGGTTATATACCCCTGCTGTGGGTATTAAAGTCGCCCAGATACGCAGGAATTATATCAGTGCAGCTCAGCTTACCCGGCGATTATTCTACCGTATCTAAAATGTTACTCTTTTTATAAATAATAACAAAAAAAAACATCCTATAGGTATTGCTGACGCCGTTTAGGCTGTTGGATCATATGCAAAGTAAAATGAATCCACATAAAAATATTAAACCAGCCGTAAACCTGACGTTAGTTCTGTAAGGTTAGTGAAATGCACGACAAGTCTCATTTAGATATTGATTCGGGTGGTTCGAAGCTTTAGTTTGTTAAAACTAGTAAAAAGTCAGTGTTTAGTAGTCAGGTGGGCAACAAATTTACTTAACTTAAGAGAAATACGATTTTTTGATGTTTGGTGACATTGAATACAAATAAATAAATAAAAGCAACTTACATAAATGAAAATCATCGTTGTTATTACAGAGACTAGCTAACTCTGTGGTGTCACAGAGATTTTCAGTGTATAAGATTGGGTATTATTTTCCTTGCCAAGGTCTAAATCGGAAAATACAATTTTGTTTTATAAATATGTTATTTATTTAATCTAAAGCATAAAAGAAAATGTAAAAATATGCATTTCTACAAATATAGTACTTATTTGTGTTACATTCAAATTGGGATTTGCTGGTATTTGTGTTATATTTAAATTAGGATTTAAATTGGTGTTTAAAAATATTCTTCAACATTTGACCAAGTAAATTTATTAACACACTTCAAAACCAAACACACAGATAAAGGCTATTTCAAAATCTGAGGACATAAATTAGGCAGTATACACGTGTCAAGAGAGTGCAGTATTACAGTGAAATGTCAGACTGCTCAGATAAATACACGGTTCTTGATGTGACAGTTAACAGAGCTGAAGTCGTGCCTTTTTTGAGAGAATTCGTGAACATTTTTACACTAATGATAATGAGTGTATGTTTTTATGTACACTCATGGATGTGTGTAATTGACCTAAGAGAAATAAGTGGAGCAAAAAAATCTCTGAGCTAAAATAACTATGACTGTTGAATTGAGATCACATCACACTGGAATATTCAGCTCTCCTGACCTGTGAACACAATAAAATATTGTTATGAATTAAACAGTAAACACATTAAACAAATATCAAGGAGAAGCGCCATAAACTTCCATAAAAATAACAAACAAACAAACACGACATTTCTGGTTTCTATAAGCAGGCTAATAATAAGACTTTTATAAAAAAAATTGTTTAATTATTACAGCAGCAACACGCTGCTGTAAATGATCACTACACATCCTTCTGTTACTAGACCCTATCCATAACATAACAAACAGTGAATTATGGTTTTAAACAACTGTCATTCAGTATAACTATTCATATTACTTATATACACTAGCATTCATGGTGTTTGCAGCTTTTGTCATACCAAAAAAAGCTAAAAAAAAAAAGCTTTTTTCGAAGTTCAGTTCACATTCAGTTCTTATTTATCATAGTTATGTCAATGGATCATTTCTGAATTTCAAAGGGCACACAGTGATAAAGAAACTACACTTAACATGTCGGGACCACATGTCTGGAGGGTATGATTTTTACAGTTAAACACAGCAGCCTTAACCTCAGCTCAGTTCTGTAAAAGAGAATCTATTTATTTTCATGGGCGGGACAAATAAGACATAGGCGTCATATAACCTGACAAACAGAAGACATTTAGCCAAAATGTCTGAGGGAAACAAATGAGCACCGAGCTTTACTTTGACAGTGTTTATCTGAAATACCATTCCCCTCCATTTTTAGATAAGATAAAGATACGGGTTTTATGCATATGATGCAAAAAAATATAAGCACATTTAAATAATGTGTTTTTAAAAGATCTCCAGCCTCATTAATTATCTCCATATTATGTATGGAATGAGGAAGTCTAGTTAGGATAGAATATTTTGTTCATACCTTCCACTAATGCCGTCTGCTCAAACCGGTCTGTCCGAAATGTAACGGCAGGCCTCCCACTTTCTGGCGGCTTACCCAGTAAGCTGGTGTGTGAGTGGGGAAGCTGGGGGCCCGTGTGAAAAACAGCTAAAGCAAAACAAGGGGCGAGTCACACGTCTTTTTATAAAACACAGAGATTGTGACAGATGGGACGTGCAATGCAAGCTGACAAGATATAATGTCACAATATAAATGACGCCTTGATTGTTATATTGAGACGCGAGAATATCAAGAAAACTCTCTTGAATATTGGCTAAATAATTATAAAACGAACAATATGGTAATTAATAGTAATTAATGGTAATTGTGCAATGCACTCAACACAATCATTTGGTAAATTAAAGTGGCATATTTTATTTGTAATATAACTTACATAGTACATTGAATGACATCAACAATACGTCATTATTAAAATTAAATTGATTACACACTCCTCCTGTGGTGTTTCTATTTATTAACATAATGAAACAAACAAATAAGTTAATAATGCTAATTTTCATACCTGCAGGTGGATTGTTAATTTGCCCTTTGATGACTTTTCCATCATCTAATTTCTTGTTAGCATTTCTTGAGGCTTTCCAGTTGATTAAAAACTGCCTGGACAATTCATTTATTTGTTTTCCATCGAGTTCCTCTAAACATGAAAAAAATCAGTTTCTGTGCATCACTTCACTACAACAAATCAGTGGTAGTATAATTCAAAAGAACAACACTACTTAAAATATTAGATGACTGTAAATAATAATATATGATACAAATTCAAAGATAGGATCAACAAAATTGTGTGATCAGTCGTTTGGGTAAACAATTACGCTACTATAAGAAAAATTAAATGTATTAACAAAATAAAAGCATATTCTCTTATAAGTTAATGTTTTCTCACCTAGAATTTTGCAGACAGTAATTAGTCTGTCCCTGTATTTAGGTTTGTGACATGCTGGATTCCTCCTGAGATCCAATAAGCGCAGTTGAGACCACTGGCTACAGACTGTCTCTAATTCCTAAAAGCATAAATAACAGTAAATAAAAAGCATAAATACATATTAAATACATATGTTATGTTACCTTTCATCATTACTAAATCATTGGTAGCCAGGGCAGATGGCAGTAACAACATATTTAAAATGCGTTTGCATGCTGTAAAAATACTGTAACACTTTGTGTACTGGGGGAAGCCTCACTGGGGGAACAACACCACACAAATTATGTTTAAAATGATCAGAGCATCATATTTAGGATATGGATGCCACTAAACACAAAACAAAGCAAATTAGACTGAAATTTGGGGGACCACAGTGTAAACATGACATCAGCTTGTTTTAATAAATACTGTCACTTGGATTGGGTGACTAACAAGTTCCCCTGGGCAGTAGTCCTCAGGCATGTTGCCTGCAGTGTATGTTTATCTAAGGACACATTAATCCAGGCTGGAAATATGAATACTCTCTGGACACGCTCTGATTGTTCATTGCCTTCCTGTCTCAACTAAAGTGCTTCCACTTTTCAGTCCGTGTGCAATCAGCTCTAGCGGGACCCCGGCGAGCCGCGCGCTCTCAGGCTTTGATAAATGATCGTGTCAGGTCTGTCACTCTGAGGGCTTTAGCTGAGAACTGCCCAGTGCCAAATTGCCCTCCCATGCGCAGGAGTGGTGAATGCGCTCCTGACCAGGCTCTTTCCAATCCCACACCGGGTTAATGATGACCAGTTATGAACCTGTATTTGACCAGCGTTTCGATCTCTATCTGCACTGTCTGGCCATGCGCCACTAACAGCTTCTGCGGTACCCATTTGTCACTCGGCTGACTGGCTGTCATAATCTGTTTTAAAAATCCATAATGTTTCCTCTGGAATTGGACCAAACTGCGTAAAGGAAAAATTGATCCTTTGGGTGCTGTCGCCTCTGAATCAATAGTGCCAACGAGGTTGTATAAATTAAAGAAGATTTCTGCTAAACATGAAAGCTTCCTCTGACACTTGGGTCACTGTTATCAGCGGAGTTTCTGAGAGAATTTTCTTTTCTGCCATTGGCCAAAGTTACTGCTAAGAAACTTGACAAGGTTTTTTACAGCAGTATTTAGAAAGCATTTCTTGACCAATCCTTTAGTCATTAAAGGTTTCATCAAACATAAAACATAAAACATTTCTCCTTTTAAAGTTACCATTTTGTAGTTTTACTAAAAGGAAGCTGTATGTTTGAATAGAATGTTTTTATACAACGCTGAAGCTATAAAGGGTATTGAGTGTGTTACGGAGGAAAATCAATTCACTGAGGAAGGAGGAAAACTTGTGTTTGTTTAAATTGTCAGCAGAAGTTGTCCCTGGAGAGCAGCCCACTGATTTGTTGAATAATTCGGACCCTGTGTAAGTCTGGAGACTGCTGGCAGGATTTGTAGGATTAGATTTTAACAGTCTTTCCACTTAACAATAATTTCACACTTCATAGGAATAAACCACTTTGTCAAATTTAAATAGGACACAAATTGTCAAATGTAACTTACATTATTCTTACAAAAAATAGCTATTAGCCTTTACAATGTTTATGCATTTATAGAAAAGCAACCAAGGTCGTACTTTACCTGCATGTCCCATAGCTGGTTATCGGCAGCAAAAAGATGGGTCAGTTTTTTGAGAGGGGCCAAGTCCCATATTTCATCAATGTTATTTTTGCTGATATTTAAAACACACAGTGATTCCTGAAAGGATGAAATTTTATATTATTATTAGACACTTTAAAGTTGAAACCAGTCCTACTTCTGGTGAATCAATAAAGATTTCACTGCATTAGTAAAAGGAGAGCATTTAGACATCTTTTCGGGTGGGAAAATTTCGTGCACTTATAATTTCATTAATTATCAAAATAAACAAAATTCCCAACTTTGCCGTTTGTTTACCTATAGCCTGGGCAGTAAACATTCCCTGTTGATTTGTCAAACAAGTAAGCAGCCACAGAGCCCTCTTTTACTCTCATCAAACCTTGCACAGAACTGCTTTGATACAAATCTTGCGGCATGGGTCAGTTTCATCTAAGTTAGGCCCCTCATCTGACAGCAAGCTCACAAGATGCCTCAGGACACTTTGCTAGATCAATCTAAATATAAGTGCATTAGTAATTATAAGACACCCTCTGTAGGGCTCTGTGGTCTTCAAGACTTGTAGTTAATTTACACTGAGGTGGTATGAAATGTTACTCACGGAAAGGCTGGAGATGGAATGGTGATCAAAGACCAGCTTTTCTCCATGGGGTAGTCTCTGGCCTTCCACATGCAGCTCCTTTAGACATTTCAACTCCTCTAATCCCTCAAGCACAGTGATGCAGTTTCCACCCAAGAACCTTAAAGTTAATTCAAACATAATGGACTACCCTCTATTGAATAGACAGACAGATGGACAGACGAAAGGATGGATGGACTGGCAGACACAGAGACAGACAAACAGACAGACAGATAGATGCTGTTTCCACCTAAGAACTTTACATAAAACTGTAGCAGTTAATGGCAACATAATGGACTACCCTGTATTGAATGAATGAATGAATGGATTGAAGCTTTCACTTTCATATACTTACAGTTTGGTGAGCTTGTGTAGAGATGAGAGGTTCTCTATGCGAGAGATGTTGTTATTCTGCATGTATAGGTGTGTAAGCTTTGAAGCAAATCCCAAATCACACATCTGTGATATTTGGTTATCATACAGGTAAAGGACGGTGAGGTTTTTGCATATAGATAGATCATCCTGTATGTTTGAGAAGAAAAAAACAAAATAATAAACAATAACAGTAAAATATTAATGAAATATTGGATGAGTTTCTTTAAACTACAATGTTTAGATAGAACTGTTTTCAATTCAAAGGGAAAAAAACGTACAATTTCATCTATGTTTTTGTTGGAGAAGTTGAGATGGGTAAGTTTCTTCAGATATTGCTGGAGGGATTCATTTCTGCTGGTCTTTAAACGACTGCTTGATCTGGCGATCAGAGGCACCGTCAGACGGACCATACTGAGAGTATATGAAAGTATCTCGGGATAGAGTTCTCTCCTGCAACTGTATGGCCATGAGACATTACAGACATCAACACGTCAAGAGAATAAGATATATGAGAGAAAGCAATACAAGAACATACGATT
This sequence comes from Chromobotia macracanthus, assembly GCA_036877525.1. NCBI lineage: Eukaryota > Metazoa > Chordata > Actinopteri > Cypriniformes > Botiidae > Chromobotia > Chromobotia macracanthus. Next base: position 221,354 of record JAZGTH010000039.1, on the reverse strand, counting down.
GAGTAATATGGATTTAAATGTCTTTCAACAGGTTTTAAAGGTATAACTGACAGGCTAAATTAAGTTGCTGTGAAAATTATGTCTTGATGATATGTACAATACAGACAGTACAGTCAATTGACCCCTAAACTATATATTATATTTCAATAGTGTAAATAAGGCCAAAGGTGGAAAAGACATATGACCTGACCCAAGATAATCAGGAAGGCACAAAACAACCTCAATCCCCATGGGCTTTGCATCTTCTTGACCCTGGACATCTAAATTCAGTTCTAATATCCAAGTACTGGAGAAGTCCTAAGACCTTCACGTTTACCTGGAAGATCTCCTCAGCAAGAATTTGGATTCTATTTCATTTCATGCGCTGAGGTTTTTCTTTCTATATCATTTGATGGGAACACTATAGGACAGCAATAAAGGGAATACATACATCACCAATGACAGCAGGTCGGTTTCACACTTGATCTCAGAGCAGCAGACTACGGGGAGATGACAGAGAGAGCCTCTTAAAATCAATTCACAATCGATTCGGTGGTTAAACACTGGGGAACTGGATGGAGACAACAGCGTGCCAATCATTGTAATACATGGCGGCCTATTTATTGCAATACATGCATATGAGCGATATCCAATGGCGACTGCAAAAAGCATGCAAGAAAAGTGAAAATGCATACTAGCATTATTTCATTGTATATTTATAACGTCTGATATACTAGAAATAGTAATAAAACAGCGCAGGATGTTGTTCGCACTATTCCTCTAGCATTGCATCGTACCTTAATGCATCCCACAGTTCATTACAGCACAAATGTTACGTGCAAATCGCCATCAGCTATGAAGTCAAAGTGTTTTGCTGGTAAAGGTTGTCGCTCTCTGTTCTTCATCTGTTTAGGAGGCGAAGGCTGTCGTTGCTATGGTGACACGACGCGACGGGTCGGTTTGCACGCGCCCGAGCCGGGTGGCGAGCACGGTTCTAGTCTTAGATTAATGCTGCGGAGGTTTGCCAAGCTTAATAACAGAAACATTATAACAGAAAGCGAAGAAATGGTTTAATGTGCGCTCAGTGTGGTTTTATAGCATTTCAGACGTTCCTTTGGTTTGTGTTTAATTGTTAAAGTTGTGGCAACCTTTTAATAAAGTTTGCATTCGTATTTATTAGGTTATGATCAACATGTTATTAAAGGAATGACAAATGAAGTGCTTGCGTTTCATTTCCAAATTTTATACCTACACTTCACTGAAATATTTACAGGGTCAGTGAACAAACTTCGGTCCCGGTTGAAATGTTCATTTTAAGGTTTAAAACTTTAAGCAGTGTGCTGGTTGTTACACAGATCAAACACAGGAATTCACAGAATAAACATGGGGCAGGACCTGTTGGCAGAAATAAACTCAACCTGCACAGTGCATGAATATTTCAGTAAAGCAGGCATGTGAAATCAATTTTTTTCCAGTTTAAATACTTTTGAAATATTAAATTATTGGCAGACAATTGCACACTTCACTTTTTACCATTCATAAGCATTTAAAAACATGATTAGTTCCCACGTTTTATACAGTCACATTTACCCACATGGCTAAAACTTATATGATGAAATTATTGAGAGAATCTTTTTGACCTCATATTGAGTGTTTATGTACATGTAGATACTCAGAGAGAGAAACATTCTTGTCTAGAATTAGACAGGATACGGTTACAGGTGCTAAACGTGAAGCGGAGGGTATTTATTTTGACAACATTGGTTTCGCTCACGCTGAAGACTGCAGAGTTGCATTTTTGCCCTAGATGTTTTGCTGAGGATTAAAGAGAGAGAGAAAATTGTTGGAGAGGAAAAACTAGTATTGGTTTAACCCAAACATGGGGCCACCCTTAAGAAATTAAAGGTAGGGTAGGCAATTTTCAGGCAAGTAGTACATCCAATCATTGCATTCGGGCCGAATGCAATGATTGGATGAACATTTTATGCTCATGTAGCTTCCACAGAAAATGTTTCTTGTTTCTTACATCCAGCTGAAGATCCTTAAGCATTAACATGCTGAACTCTGAAACCATGTTTATCAGCTTCAGTTGGTGGAACTGAAAATGTTCTCTCGTTCTCAAACTGTTGCTTCTAATAATGCATATCAGTTCTGGTGAAGTGGGGTGAGCTTTGGTGGATGAAACCGCTGCGGTGACCCGTGTATTGTTGTATACTGTGGAGGAATGCACTTCCTGAAACTGACTGACTTGCATCCATTTATGCATATGAAGTACTTGGCCAAAAGGAAAAGTTGTTTTGGTTGGTTTAGGGATGGAGGCGTTTGAAAGGGGGTTGTGGGGACATTTCCCTCTGGGACGTTTCAGGTCCTTACTGCTGTGCTTGTTGAGATTGTTATATGGTCCAAAGAAAACATCACTGCTACCAAATATCTGTGGATGTGTACAAGGTCATTGGTCCCAAAGGCTGTAGTCTAAAAAGGCTGTAGTCCCCCCATTATTTGTGCTCATCACTCTGATATATTGTCTGAATCACATATCTGTCTGTATACTCCTGTTCTCATTTAGTATTATTGTATTTTTGTAACATTTTCCAATTAAATGGAATTCCACGGTAATCTAAGAAGGCTCTTGCTAATAGAAAACATACCTTACCTAAATTTAGTTAATGCATTTGGCTGATGTTAGTTCACTCATGTTAAACATAATATGCTTACGTTTAGCTTAATTCTCATTTGTACTCATCTGCTTTTGTCCTCAAGAATTATAAATGCTCATCTGGTGATGATTATAAGCCTCATTTGCGATTCCAATGGGTGAAACCCTGAACTTTTGACGACTGCTATTCAATGAATTTCATCCTCTATGGGATGAATTATTGGATTCGGTACGCTGGCTCAGTGGTCAAGAGCGAAAACAGTCCCTCACTGCAGTTGCAGCTTCAGTCCAAAATCCACAAACTGCATAGGGCACAACTGAACAGATTGCTGGTTTCTGGAACATAACATAAAATCATACAGCGCTACGGTGTGAAGTTAAAACTCAGTATGAGAGCATGATGTCAGCACTGTTGTCCGTAAAAAAAAAAAAAAAAACAGACGCATTTATGTGCAAGAAACCACATGTGCGTAGAGTGTCTGCAGCGATAAAGAGCAGACACGCAGGGCTGAATAGACTCCAGTGTGTCCAGCTCCCGTTTCTGTGATGCATCAGTGACAGGCCACAGCGTCAAGCTCTGAATCTTGAAGGATTGTGTACAACACAGAGACAACCTGCACAGGGTCGTCCTGACAGATGCGCTTTGACCATGCCGGGTCGTGTTTACCTTTGGGCCAGCATAGCCATGGAGTTTGTTATTCCATTATGTAATGCTATGACTGGCAAATATGAAAATGACCTGTTAAGGAGTTGTGGGGTCAGTGACAGCACTGTGGTTTTTGTTAACATGCTAAATGTTGCGTTGTTTGGGTCTGTGAATGGAATACTGCTCCCATAGCTCTGATTGTGGGAGATGGGAGGTACCATATTACACATTGAACCCAGAGGAGCATGAATTTAAAACGTCTGTTTTCCTGTAGCGCAAAGGAAAACTCATTAGTCTTGCTCTACAGGACAGCTTTGTCAATAATCCTCACGAGTTACAATTACAGACTTTTGAGGCAAACGTCATTTTTCAAACGCAAATTGTGATGCGAGCTTACATATAAAAATGAAGAAAAAACACCTGATGTGTCTCATCGAATGAACCCGATCAGCGTTTATTTAGTTCTTTAAACGTGACAAGTGATGCGAACACTGAAGAGATTCCGACAGGAGAACTACTCCAGAAATACTACGAGAACCAAAACACAACATCCTTGTCAGTTTACATTTAGTTAGCAGATGTGTTCACTTGATTGAAGAGTTTATCTTTGATAACCTGAGACATCAAGCCATGAATCGCCTCAATGGTTGTTTTACAGCTGGAAACAAAGAGAAGGTTGATTACATTTTTACAAAAGAAACCTTAATTAAATAATGACATTAGTAGCATTAAAAAACAGCTCCCTTTTCAATAAGACGAAGACATCTTGCATTTGTTCACAATGAAATTATTAACTTGCATTTGTTCACAATGAAATTATTTCAGTTTGATTATTGTATGTATAAAAAAAATCGGAGACATCTAGATTCAGAATCTAATTCATTTAAATTATTTAAACAATTTTTACATCACAGATTTGTGGCACTGACCATAGTAACATTTTAGTACAAAAAACCCCCTAGATTTCCTATAAATAGATTAATGGATAAATAGATTTCCTTTCTATTTGACCTTCATCTGAGTATCTATTTAAGCACACAATACTCTTTAAAAACTTTAAATCACTGTGGAATAACAGATCATCAGATTTTGCAGACTTGGATAGTTTGCCTACATAACTGCATTACATACAGCATATGAAACATACCAAATATTAAGAAATTCTAAAACAAAAACTTCTCTCCAATTTTAACGTTTCCAATGTAATTTGTAACAAATAAGTTAAATTATTAAATCAGACAAATACACAACATTGCATTTTCACTGTTCTCAGACTTTTGGACCCCACTGTATATCTGTTATTTCATTTTTTATTATTACTGTGTTCAGCAGTTTGTATGACACACACAATATAAATAAACTTACTTTGGCTTATTTTACGTATTTTAACTCTCATAACTGCCACTGTAGGAAAACACTTAATATTAAGGAACACATTACCTGTCACGTGTTGCCTTTGCTAGTTTGTCCTCAGATTTCCTATCATGTGTGTCTAAGCCCAGCATGAAACTGCCTCTCCCCAGCTGAGCTTCTGCCTGTTCGAGCTTCTCAGACAGATCAAACACTTGTCCAGTGGTGTAGTCTGCATTCTGAAGAAACAATATCCATTTACAAATCTTCTCTGCCAGGTTAATGCACAATTTCACAACAACACATAATCCTTCACAACACGCCTTCTCACTGACGGCAAATGTAGAAATCTGTACATAACACGGCGGTGCTATTTAAACCTTGAACTGTTCGCTGAAGCACCCTGAATGAGATTCCAAAAGTTTGCAAAAGGTGAGGCTGTAGACAAAGATTCACAATACAGACAGACTCAATAAGCTTAAGGAGTCTGTATATGGTGACAGCGTTATCACTGACAACACTTCTTCCATGGCGAAGCGAGACGTTCTTGACAGGCAGTCAATTTATCTCTAACACACGGCTCTGAGGCTGCTGTTTAGACAGTCCACACCCCACTGAAACTGTTAAATGGCTCCTGACAGAATGTCACAATAAACAATACCAATCAACTTTAGCTTTCAGGCACTTAAAATAAACAGATGGAGAAACCACCAGTCTGAACAAAAGCAGCATCCTACAAATATTAATCATATGGATGGGGTATCAACAGACTTGTGTCAAATTGTTGGTTAAAGTTATAAAAACATTCACCCTTTAGGATCTAGAAAAATCTCTAAAGAATAAAGATAACAATTATGTTACTGTGTTGCTGAGATAGCAGTATTATTACAAAGGAATATCAGTATAATAAGCATTCATTAACTTCTAATGGGACTATACTATAACTATAATATGTGTGTGTACTCAACTATAACTAGTACACACACACACCATGTATTTATACACAGAATATGTATATATGTTATATTTGCTTATTTTTCATTGTTTTGTATATGTATTATTTGTTTTGTTTTATTTATTATACAGAAAATAAAGTCTTACTGTCAGTAAGCTGGAGGAGCTCAAAGTGTTGACCCAATATTTATTCCACAGCAGCTCCAGGAGTTTGCGGTCCAGGGATGATTTAAAATAAGAGACCTCTAAAGCATAATATCTAAACAGCAGAAAACCACAAAAAACCATAAATAATACAATAACTTCCAAATACACATTTTATTAAAAACTAAGCCAAGTCAATAAAATTGAATAATTTACAATGATGTTTCAACATAATGCTTGAAGTATGTATTCAGTAGACAAAAACACTTACTGTTTGCAATGCACCCCAAAATCCTCAATTTTGTTAAGCGGTATCGTCTGGTATTCCGACGGCCCCTCATCTGGTGGCTTGTAACCCTATTGTTAAATTTAAACATTGTTATATGGGATGGGAAGTCTTGCGAAAAACGTGATGAAGAATAAGTGAAAAGACAAATACGCAACACAACACAAAAAAAAACAAACTAGGAACAAAAAATTCTACCTTTGGATATGTTCTAAAAGCTCCAAGATTGACCTTTCCTGCAGATATAGTCCTTGTGGGATCAATCTGAGAAAGATGAAAAATTATGACGACTGTACTGGGCAAAACAGTTCAGTCAGATATAACAAACAAAAACAATGTGCTGCCAGTTTAGCAAGTAAAAGTTATGAGCACCTTGTTATTCGCCCTTGGCATTAAATAAGCAAAAACAATGAAGGGTAAACTGTATAATGTATTCAGTTACAAAGCCAACAGCCATTAATCAGACACCACTACAAATGTCACCACACTCATTTGTATCTTGGGGGTCAATTATGGATCACTAATGTTGTTGAATTTAAACTGATACTTTAAAAATCCTGGTTGGGCTATTTTTCCTCTGCCCATAGAGACTGATGGTGACTGCATTTACAGAAGACTTCAGCCCTAATGCTAAAAAAGTAAGCAGTTTAACATTGCACTTACCACCACTGCCACAAACGGCTCTTGAAACTGCTGGTTAAGCATCTGGGTACTGACATCAATGCCTGAAAGCCAGCAGCCGTATCCAGGGTGACTGTGGTACCATCCAATGGCATTCTCCAATCGGCCCACCTAAATGAATTCATCAGTGAGTAGCTCTCAAAACTTGTAATTATCTGCAATCATGAATTTATATAACGCCTATGTTCTTGTAGCTCAACTGGTAGAGCATTGCGTTAGCAGCACAAAAGGTTGTGGGTTTGATTTCCAGGGAACATACACTATTAAAATGTACACCTTCAATGCACTGTAAGTTGCTGCCAAATGTGTAAATGTACAATGCAATGAATTGAATAATGAAAAACTTGAACAATGACATATGATATTTAAGATATAAGTATTATATATATATATATATATATATATATGATCACTTTTATCACAAAGTTGATGTTTGCTTACAACAGACAAAAATAAACCATGAAGTTTATTCAATATATTATTTAATATCTTTAACACATATTTGTACCTGTTTTGCATTCTCTATATAGGCGGCCATGTACTCGTAGGCTGCAGCCTGAGCGTTCACCCGAGTTTCTGTGCCCTCCACGGGCAGAGCAAAACTATCCATGATGATCATGGTTTCTCCATCCACCTTCCCCAACATCAGTCCCATCACCTCCAGATTTCCTCCAGATCGGGCGTGCATCACCATCTTCAACAGTGCCAGCGCCGATATCTTGCAGTATTTAAAATAATGATGGCTGTAATCGATCAAAACAATTAGGAAAACTGTGAGTTATAACCGAAAGCCACATCGGGTTTTTTGGGGCGATATACTCACTCTTTAGTCCATGGTTTGGCCGCCAGGATCTCTTGTTGTTGTTTCTTATCATATTTGTATATCTCATCAATGCTCTGAACTTCCTGCATGCTGTTTGACAGCTCCCATGTCTTCAACGCTATGCTACTGCCGGCCATAGCTAGAGTGCGTTTTAAGGTCCAGATTTACTACAACGCAATGTTTAGTAAACGCCACTATCAAATTACGATAATCGAAATACTTAATTATGGAAAATGTTTCACTCAAGCTTCATCTAAACACGCAAACTCAGCATTTAACAATTATTAATAAAGCGCCCGCGGCATCCCTTTACAAACTCACAAGCATCAGTGAAGTTAGCGACAACAACAAACGCTTACGTAATTATATGTTGTCAAAATAAAAGTCCGTGACGCGGTCGTACTATTTTACAACCGTACCATTTTTAGTGTAGGTTATTAAACAAATTACATTAAATTAACAGTGTTGTATTAACAAATACATTAAGTTAAGCCATTTAAAACTTGTGAAAGAAGTCAACTGTGTTTAACCTGTTTTTTTTACATTTGTTTCGTTTCTTTCAGCACTCACTTTAATTTTATTTTGATATCGTAAACACGACAACGCACACTAAACGATTATTATGACCCGTGTCTCTATAATTGTACAATAAAGGACATTCTCACATTATTACATTGTGGTTTAGAAAAAAGGCCGTGCACAGTGTTCAGAATTATTACATGTCATATGTAAAAACTACATTTCCCGACATTCTTTGCGCGTATATTCGGTTCAAATGTTACTCATACAAGGAAGTACAGAAAAGTTGTCAGTTTAATCTGCTTATAAAGTGTTTGGTTTAGCAGGTCAAAAGCTAAGCTGTGTATATATGTATATATATTGCAACCTTTAAGAAGATTCAAATCTGTGTATATGCTACGTTTAATCGTTCACTTAAACAAAACAGATGCATTATAGTCACTTATGGGCTGCCGCGTTTATTCATTGACGAGTGATGATAAAGATAAAGATTACATTTGGTCTGCCATGCTTTAAAAGGACTGTATGAGTGTATTACATCCTCACTTTGGCAAAAAAGGTAAGATTTGTTTGTTTATCTCATAACGCCTCGTTAAAATAACATCCGCAATCTTACAGATGAGATTTAAAACGCACCTCCTCTCGGATGATGTTAATAGTAAAGTTTCGAGTAACTGTTATTCATGCAACAACTGTTATTCATCGTGTTTCTCATGCAACAACGACTTCAGTGTGCTAAAGTCGTATGCATGTACCAGATAAACCGATCAGCATTATTTTGATCAGGTTAAATCATTAAATTCCGGATGTGAAATCATGTTCTTATGCCACATAGTCAATGCAGTGAACCTACATCCATCTGTTGAAGGTTTAACAAATGAAACTCATGGATCTGAACTGTTTAACTTGTATACATTGTCTCTTCTTCACAAAACATCACAGGTCTGAAGGCAGACAAGATGAACACGATAACCTTCTTCATTGTGGGACTTATGGTCCATGTAGTTTTCTTTCTCTCAATATTTGACATCTATTTCACATCTCCACTTGTCCATGGCATGACACCACAGCGTGTTTCTCTTCCTTCTCCTGCCAAGCGCCTGGTGCTCTTTGTGGCGGATGGCCTAAGAGCAGACAGCCTTTATAAACCAGACGACAGTGGGGCAGTCAGGACTCCATACCTAAGGTGATAAACATGGGATTATCCATTTATGTTTAGATTAGGTGGCTTGATTGTTGGAGCTGCTATTCCAACTAACAATTGTAGGTTGTGTGAACATTTCCCTAACGTTTCCATTAAGTAACAAAAACGTATTTTTAAAAAAAATATACATTTTGAAAGATTTTTAGACATTAATGTTGCTTTTTGGTTGTAAGAACGTTACTCCACTAATAATTTAAGAATAACGTTTTTGATATGATATATAATAACTACTTAATTATGTTGCCAGTTTATAATAATAATAATAATATTAATTACTACTTGCAGAACTTTTTTGATAACTTGGAGAGAAATTTTAAAGTACGTTGGTGAATGTTTTAAAAACATTCCCTGTTAGCTGGGATGTTCAGTAGCGTCCTACAGCGGTTAAACAAAGATCATAATAAAAGCATAAAATAATTACATTTTGGAGGCATGAAATAATAATTACAACAGCAAATACTGCATATGTTTCCTAATTGTGATAATATTATGTGCCTGTTGGGGTCTTTATGGTGTATAGATTGATTTAATTTGTGTTTTATATTGCAACCTGTCATAAGGAGTGTGATTGAAGAGGCTGGCACATGGGGAGTGTCACACACGCGTGTGCCCACAGAATCACGCCCGGGTCATGTCGCTCTTATAGCAGGCTTTTATGAGGATGTTAGTGCTGTTGCCAAGGGTAAGAAGTCACATGGTTCTTTGTGCATTGCTTATGTGTGTGTAAATATAAAAATACGGAATATCTCACAATCATTGTTCACAGGTTGGAAGGAGAATCCAGTGGAATTTGATTCTGTTTTTAATGAAAGCAGACATACCTGGTGTTGGGGAAGCCCTGACATATTACCAATGTTTGCTAAAGGTACTAGCAGACACATGTGAGTAGAACTGAGGGAGTACTTACTTGAGCTTCACCAGAACGTCCTGTGTTTTGTAGGGGCCAGTGGAGACCATGTTTACACTCACACTTACCCTCCAGAGCGTGAGGACTTCGCCTCTACTGATGCGTCCAGACTTGATACTTGGGTTTTTGATGAAGTGAAGGTAAAATTCACACGTAACGTAGCATGACGTAACGTAGCATGATGTAAAGTGACACAAAAAGAACTGAACAATGAAAGAACTGCCATTTTAAAGTACTTTAAAGTAGTATAAAGTTAATTTTGGGCTTTATTTAAAGTTTGTTAACTGTTTGCTTTTTTATTAAGGCTTTTCTTAGTGCTGCCAAAAACAACGAAACTCTGCTGAGTCAATTGCATGAAGAACAGAATGTGTTTTTTCTGCATCTTTTGGGGATAGACACCAATGGCCACGCCCATCGGCCCATGTCAAAGTAAGCAAGATACAATCTAGCACATCAGGACTCTGTAATGTAGTTAGATGAAGTGAAGATGACATATCTGTCAGTTATGGTAACCCATATCCCATACCCGAAATGTGATCTCTGCATTTAATCCATCACTGGTAAGGAGTGAACACACACACGCACGCACACCTGTAGCAGTGGACAGCAGGTGACTTGCTCAAGGGTCCCTCATTAAATTTGCCTCTCTACCGCCATCTCTGTTTGAAACATACAATTGCAAGTTACTTTACGTACCTTTCACTATGTATGCTGAAGTCAAATGAAGCCAAACTGACATTTCCTGGGAAATCGGACCGAAAGCCCAAATTATAAATCATTATTATTTACTTACCGTTGTGAATAGGGATAAGTTAAGCAGATTGTGTTGAACACTGATCTGTCATGTTCTTGCTCAATAACTGATTTTTTTGTTAAGTTTTAACCCAAACAAGCTACAGCTTTAAAAAGTAAAATGTTGTAAAATTGAGCCTGTATGTAATTGCTTAAAATCAGCAAAGGCCACCAGGTGGAGCTACTGTTCTGTTCATGGCATGATGCGTAACATTTCTTTTGGAACAGGGAGTATCTGGGGAACATTGCTCTGGTTGATGCTGGTGTGGCTGAAATTGTCACAGTGTTGGACGACTTTTTTGGGCACGATGGAAAAACAGCTTATGTTTTTACATCTGACCATGGCATGACAAATTGGGGTAAGATGCCTCTTTGACCTGGATTTAAACTCGAATCTATAACTGGAAAACATTAATGCTATTCTGAGCCATTGTCCTATTTTGTTATTATGTCACCTAAATGAACTGTTTTTCTACATGTAACAATATTTATCATTTATAAATGTCAGTTTATGAAGTATAGGACTTAAATTTTGTTTAAAGGATCTCATGGTGCAGGACACCCTTCAGAAACGCTGACCCCGCTGGTGGCATGGGGTGCTGGGGTTCAAACAGCACAGCGGAGTGTCTCTCAGAAATATGATGATGATTATCCAAAAGGTTTTTTTTATAGTCCTTAGAAAACTGTTAATCGTTTAATTAAGACTCAGTGATTCAGAGCTGAATTGAATGTCTTTTTTTTCCTTTTAGAATGGGGGTTAGACACAGTCAGGAGAGTGGATGTCAATCAGGTGAGGTCTTTGTGTTATTTATTAATGTTACGTGTCTATGTGGAAAGTACTCAGCTAACAGGAAACGTTCTCAGAACGCTAACATTCTGTAAAAGTTCCTTCAAAGTTATCAAAAAACGTTCTTGCAGTAACTTTATTGATTGTGTGTATATATATATATATGTATATCAATAATGTTATAAGCTGTTAGTGAAACGTTTTTAAAATGGTACCGGAAAATCGTTATTCCAATATCTAAAAAACTGGATGTTTTGAACGTTTTTAGAACATTCAAAACAGCCTTTTAACTTTTCTGTTTCTTAATGGAAACGTTAGGGAAACATTCTTATAACCTTAGCAAGGTAAACAATGGAATATTGCTGATTTACCTTTATGTGTTTGTCTTCTTGTCTTGATACCTAGGCTGATATTGCTCCACTGATGTCATCTCTTTTAGGAATTCCTTTTCCTTTGAACTCGGTGGTGAGTGTTGTTTTTAACATGTTTGTTTCGGATGTTATCATCGGCACCATCTCACTATTATTGTTGCTATGCAGGGAGTCCTTCCTGTGAAGTACTTGAATAACAGCCAGCATTTCAAAGCTGAGAGCATGTTTGCAAATGCTGTTCAGATTTTGGAGCAGTTCAAGGTGAAGTACATTACATTTGGGTTCTTTGGAAACGACTCGGTCCTTGTGTTTTGAAGTTTTAATATGAATATAATCAACAACCCTGTGTTTGTTCATTATCCACAGGTGAAAATGGCACAGAAGAAGGAAACAACCATATCTTTTCTGTTTACTCCCTATCAGTTAGTATGTTTCATTTCTTAAAGGGGAAATAAAATGGAAATCAGGATTTTTATTGCTCCTTTAAAATAGTAATTTGTTGTACTATGGATTTAGCTTACAATGCAAAAACTGGACCCTCCCCAGTGCACATGTAATATTTATGGAAACTTTGACATATATAAGTCTGTGACTAAAATAAGTCTGTGGTTGTGTAACGTGTTAAGCCAATTAAAACTGGATATTTACATACAGAAGTCTTAAAGGTAGAGTAGGAAAAATTGGTTTGTTTAATATTAACGGTAAAAGAGAAGTAATGCAAAATAAAATTGTTTTGGTTCAAAAAAACTTCACTGAAATAATTTTAGGTAGACAAAATGTAGAATATAGAGGTCCCTTTGAAGGATTTAAAGGGATAGTTCACTCAAAAATAAATTCTTTCATCATTAACTCATTAGCCATGCTGGTGGAATGATCTTCCTGCCTTCATCCGTAATGCAGAATCCCTGGCAATATTCAAAAGACAGCTGAAAACACATCTCTTTCGTGAGCACTTAACCTCATCATAAAAAAAAAATCCTTTCCCTTCATTTCCTTTCCCTTCATTTCCTATCCCTCTTCCCTTTAAATCTCTCCCTTATTGTAGCATATGATACTCTGAGCACTGTCTGAAACTTGTATTGTGAGCACTTATTGTGTCTAGTTGCCTCTTCAGGTTGACTCGCTTGTTGTATTCCGCACTTGTAAGTCGCTTTGGATAAAAGTGTCTGCTAAATGAATAAATGTAAATGTAGCCGTCATGTCATTCTGACCTGTAAGACTTTTTTGGCTTCTGAGAAACACAAAAGAAGATATTTTGAAGTGGTAACCAAATAGCAGTGGCACCCTTTGACATCCATTGTATGGACACAAAACCACTGAGACATTTCTCAGAATATCTTCCTTAAAAAGGTCATACAGGTTTGGAATAACATGAGAGTGAGTTAATGATGGAAACTCCTTCCTTTTTGGGGTGAACTGTCTTTTTAATATGAATGAATTCATTAATCTCTGCTGACTTTGCAGTTTTTTTGTTTCAGGCCCCTGACTGACTCTAAGCAGATGGATTTTGTGCGACATGCGAGAGATTTAATCCAGAGAGGACAATTTGATGAAGCCGTGAGTGCTGATTGATCGACATCATGTCTAAATGAAGCTGTTCATTAGAATAATTTGGGTGTCTCTCTCTCTCCGTCCATGTCTCTTAATCTTGTTCTGTGTTTCTTCCTCTAGATCCATTACTGTGAGGGTCTCATAGCTCAGGCTTTGGAGGGCTTGTCATATTACCACACATATGATCGACTCTTCCTGGGTAGCAGTGTGGTTCTGGGTTTTATTGGTTGGACGTCTTATGTTGTTCTGTACATATTGAAGGCCCATGCTAGCCTGCGCAAACCTCCAAGTAATGCACGCTTGGTAAGTCAGAGATGTAGCAGTCCAGCATGCTGCCTGATCTGATGTCACTGCTCAATGAGACTTATGATTATGATCTTTATCATAAATGTTATTATCCCTTTTTTATTGGTGTCAAATGGTCTTCAAAGCTGTGAGATCTGTATGTAGTATGTGTCACATCCTTTTTGTCTGTTTTTGCATGTTTTGAAGAGTGCAGAAAGAAGTCTGGTTTGGAAGTTTCTTTGTTTAGGTCTGTTTGTTGTCCTGTTCCTGGTCGTCCAATCCAGTCCCTGGACCTACTACATTTACTGCTTGCTCCCAGTGCCTGTGTGGTTTGCTGTTGTAAAGGAGTAAGTTACTCTGGACATCAAGATCAAATTTTCATTTGACATCATGGTCCAGTTTTACATTAGACAGGATCAGGATTAGACCTTTTATTGGTGACGCAACAAAAATGTTCCTATTTACATTTATACATTACTGTGCGTTCATGCTTTTTACATTTTGTCTTTTGTGCGTTCTGTGGGATTCGAACCATGGTGTTGCTAGCTACAAGCTCTACCAGCTCGGCTTAAAGTACCAAAACCGTTGCCTAACGAAATGCAAAAGTAATAACATGACACAGGCTGAAAGAAAATAGATTGTAGTTATACATGGTCATTTCAAAATAGTGTGGTTTCAAAACACCTGTTGAATTTCACATGTTCTTGGCAGCCAATAATTAAGTATTCCAACACTTTGCGGTCAGCCTGGGAACATATTTACTCTAGTCTGGGCAGATTTTTGCTTTTTTACCCTGAAATATGTTGTGCATGTTGGCATCTGCTCATACAAAGTCAGAAATGAATTTGCACCAAAATATGTTTTTAAAGTATTTTGCTCTCCTGCATTTAATAATTTACATTTAGTTTAGTTTTATCCTGGTTATAATCAACCAGATGAGAACCACTACCCTGTATCAGCTGTATGTCAACACCAGTTAGACAGTCTTAACTGGGTAGTCTTATTTAAATGTGTTTATCAATATTTAGGCAGATCTGTTTAAGGTCATCTGTTTTTTCATTATTGAGTTTTTGTGCTTCTCTCTGTGACAGATTTGAAACTCTTGCTGCTCTGATCAGAACAATTCCTTCACTACCACTCAACAAATGTTTTATTTATTTTTTGCTGGTGTTGTTTGGAATTGAATTGCTAGTAAGTAGCCGTTTCATTATGTGCTAGACATGACAACTGATAAGTTGCTGACAATGCAAAAGTGTATGGCACTCTAGCCATTGATGTGTTGTGTTATTTTTTTATTTCCCCTTTGTTGGTTTGTTTCACTAGGTGGTGAGTTTTTTCTACCGGGGCATGTTGACCCTTGGACTGATGGTTCTCGCACTGTGGCCTCTGGTGTCTGGCCTGTATGTCAAAGCAAAGGTAATGTTTCCCAAACCTATCCATCTACGTGGGCCATGCGTGTCTTGTTTTGAAGTCACTTTTTTGTTTGTTTTTGTACCACTGAAGTTCAGGTCACTGAGTTGGATGTTAAGCTGTCTCAGTCTGGCTCTGTTTCCACTGCTGCCTGTGGTGGGACGGGAACCCAACATTAACTACGTGTAAGTGCTTTTTATTTCTCCCTCTATGGTTACTGAAGATCGCATATTGTACAACGTAACAGCATAACTCATTTTTATAAAGTTTCATGACCATTTAATTTAAGCTTCTATTTGCTCTCTGATTGGTGATTTTGAATGACATCACAAAGGTTTTCGTTTTAATGTTTTGCACTGTAGAATATGTGCTGCAGTGCTGACCCTCCTCAACTCTTCCTGTTACCTTTGGTCATCATGGAAATGCTCTCCTCCAATCAGAGATCGTCAGCTGTTCATCTGCCAGGTCACTTTTGCCCTATGGTTATTCAAAAAAAAATCTTAAGATTTGAACAATAGAGCTTTTGGTACACACATTTAGCATCAGAATTTGGTTTGTATGCTTGGCATGAAAGCCAACTCAACGAACAAACCGCACCTGAGTTTCCATGAAAGAAATTTGTGGGTTTGTGGTGCTGTTTATGTGGGGCGGTTTGCAGTCCTTGACAAAAACGTATTCTGACCTGATTTGCCCTTTTGTCTGTGTAAAGTTTTCGGAGTTTCTGTTCGTTTTCAAAGATAAATGTAAGTGAAAAAGAGGCCAATGATTTTCACATTTAATGATTTCTTTAAAGACACTACCCAGATAACAATTGTAGCTTGTAAGAATGTTTCCCTAACGTTTCCATTAAGTAACAAGCACAATAAAAATGTTACTTTGAATGTTCAAGGAATGTTTAAGACATCCATTTTTTTACGTAGTAATGTTATTGCTTGGTTATAAGAACGTTATTATAACTTTTTAAATGCTGAAACTTAAATGTTCCACTAACAACCTAAGAATAACGTTGTTGATATGTACGATATATAACATTAAAAACATTCTACTAATGTTACTGCAAGAATGTTTTTTGATAACTTTGACATAATGTTTAGAGAATGTAACCTATGAAACATTCTCTCAACCTATGAGAATGCTCCCTGTTACCTGGGGACCTAAATGTAGTGGTTTAAAAGCTGCTGCTATAGGTACTCAAAGTGGCCTGGAGAGGAGTGTGCAGTCATACTCTGATTCGGATCAAGTCATCAAAGTAAATGTGAATACGCAGATTGCATTGTAATTCTTCAGCCATGGTAAGCTGAAACTATTTTTGAATGCCAACGCGTTTGTGTGCATTTGTTTACAGATCCTGCAAGTGTTGCTGTGTGCCTACATCCTGACCAGCACCCACTCCAGTCTGCATCTGAAGCAGGGCCTGCCTCTCTTCAACCAGCTCGTCAGCTGGATCACACTAGGTCCATCATCTCCATTCCCATGATGCTCTTCTTCTGATCTGTTATTACCTTAAATCCTCCTAATCGTAATTAAGCTTCTGTTTGAATGGCAGTGATGTGTGTTTAACCCATGAACTTCTCCTTTTCTTCCACCTTGTTTGTGTCGTTTCTTACTCTTTCATTTGCTTTTGTCTTCCAGTTTCTTCATTTGTTGTGCCGTTGTTGAGCTCCACCAGGCTCTTCCACAGACTGCTGAGCATTCTGCTGTCCCTCGTGTGTGTGTATCTGCTCCTGAGCACAGGGTAAGAGCTACAAACGCTCAGCTGTACGTCCATCTCATTACCAGAACTTTCTTGTGCCTGCTTTCACAAAATGACAGTGCTAAGAAGTGTCCACAAAGAAACCACAAAGCTCTTGCAGTAAGCATCAGACGCAGCTTTCACAGTCAGTGTTTATATCTAGCCCATTGCTCTGATGCCATTGATAACCACTGAAAGGTTGTTAAAAAACATTTCTTTCTTACCATTTTATAGTCTAAAGAAAGAAGTTGCAACTAATGAGCTTTGACATGATTCAAATATAAATTGAAAAATGGAGGTAGTGGCTTGTTTTTTCCACTGATAAATGGTTCTAGAAAAGTATCTGTTTCAAATCTGGCAGTAGACAAGCCGTTGGAGGGCAGTGGTTAACGCTCTGGCTCTGCCCAAGCCATCAGATTGATGTCATCAAAGAAGGTTTCCTGTTCCAGAGGGGAAATACATTTTTTTTTGATTTTGATGAAAGATTACAAGGGCACGTGAATTTAAAAAAATGATGTGCACAGATAAATCATAATAATGAACACTGCAATATTGCGAAGAAAAGTAAGAATAGTATACTTTGATTTTATGGTGATTTTAAAGAGTGTATGACCAGAAAAAATCATTCATCTGATAGACCCAAAGAAGTGTGATGGTATTGCTTCTGACTGTTTTGAGAATAATAATAACTATATACCAACAGTTGCTGTTTGGTTTGTGTTCTGTCAAGGTACGAGGCTCTCTTCCCCCCAGTGCTGTCGTGGCTTATGTTTGCATGGATTAACATTGAGCAGGATGCCATGAACACTCAAGGAGCTTTAATCAGGACTGAGGTAATGTTCCTCAGCTGGTACGGCTGGTAGAGCATCAGCAATGCCAAGGTTGTGGGTTCGATTCCCAAGTAACATACACTAAAAAAAGTTTACCTTTACTCTCCCTCATTCCTAAGTCATTCCTAAACCTATATGACTTTCTGTGAAACACAAAAGAAGATATTTTGAGAAATGTCTCAGTGGTTTTGTATCCGTGCAGTGGAAGTCAATGGGTGCCACTGTTGTTTGGTAACCAACTGGTTAACTGGCGTACTGGTTTGACAGAAGGGCAAGTAAATGATGGAAGAATTTTGCAACATAAAAATGCATAAGTTTCCTCACATTAAAGCACCAGCCAAATGCAAAAAATACCAGCCAAATGCAAAAAATACCAATCTAAATTTCCCATGTGACTCAGCAGCTGTGCCCCCACTTCCCTTTCAGGGGCTTCCTGCATGAAATGACCCGTGAATGTGACACTGAAGTTTTATTTAACTCTCTTGATGGAAAAATGCAACAGTTCTTTGCTAGCTTGTCTGAGCTTAATGCAATTAAAACACACAGATCACTGATTGTAATGTTTCTTGTTTTCTCAGCTCTCTAGCATTGATTTTGCTGAAAATATTGACATCACCAAAATCAGGCAGTTACGGCTGGATGACATACGCAGATCTTACTTCTTTGTATCTTTTGGATGATTTGTGTTTTAGCATTTTTGAGGTCTTTATATTGCTGTTGTTTACAAACTTGTGGTTCCTTAGCAGTTTGAAAAGGTATTTTTTATAATAATTGCATTCTTCGGCTGTGGAAATATTGCCTCTATTAACAGGTAAGCTGTCATGGCTGTTCTGAAGCATTGGAATAGTGCTTTAAAAACAGGATGAGATTGTAAATGTGCCATTATTATTATTCCCATTATTCCATTATTATTCCCTGCAAGTTTTGATCCAGCCTCTGTGTACTGCTTTCTGACCGTCTTCAATCCTTTCATCATGGGTGGGCTTCTAATGTGGAAGGTACGCTACATAATTACTCAACTTCTTTTACATATGTTAAATACAAAGAATGATAGTCAATTGAAATGATGTGAGGAAAAAACACCTCGGCCCCATTTTACAGACAGGGCATAGATTAAGCCAGAAGTAGGCTTGTACTAGTTAAACTATGCATACTAGTGAAACTAGGACAATTACAGATGGGTAGTCCTTACCCATCCTTACCCTAGAAATGGTATTCAAACATTTTAAAACGTTTCCCTAACTACTAAGGAATGTTTTTGACATTTAAAAACATTGGTTCACACATCACATCAAAACAGGATCTAGCACCTACAGTCCAGTGAAGAGAAATATAAAGCAAATAAGTATAGAAAAACCATCAATTAAAAAAGGGGAAACTGGGTATTGCAAGAGCCTGCGAAGACCAACACGCTGTAAGGCACGATTCACAAACGCTCCTGAAATTTTGAGCATGGCTAATCAAAAGCACATAGTCATTTCACAATTCACTGCTAAAATATCTCTATATATATATCTATGTTAAAAAAATCATTCTACTAATGTTACTGGAAGAATGTTTGTGAGAACTTTTAGAGAATGTTAACCAACATTCTAAGAGCATTCCCTGTAAGCTGGGTATTTATTTTAGTCTGTGACTCCCTAGTCTAAAACTAATTAATCTCAAGTTAAGCAATGTCTCAAAAAGCCTTTTATTTAGTCTGGATTAAGTACAATTAACTCTGTTCTGAACTTAATTTGAACATATAAAGCCAGTTTCCAAAATATAAATGATGAAACCAACCATGCGATGTGCCGTGTGTGTCACGTTTACTTGTTCCTCTTTCTCAGGTTTTAATTCCATTCGTAATTGTGATGTGCACATTTGAAAGCATTCAGGTGTCAACACGGCTCTCCTCACGAAGGTATTTAGTGCCACAGAAAAACGGTTCTTCTGCCCACAGCTGCAGCATTAGCATCAAACACCAAAATGTATATAGCTGACCCTTGTCTGAATGTATGTTAGTGTTTTTTTTATTGTTTATGTTGCATGAATTTTACTTTGGTGGATAGAATTCACAATGAATTATTCTAATCTAAGAGCAAAAACCACAGCCGCAGAGTGTATTGTTGGACCTGTCTGCAGACCTGTTGCTAGGTTACAGCCCTTTCCTGTGTAACAATTAATTCTTCCTTCTGTATTTGTTCTTTTTCTGTAGTCTTTTCCTCATTGTGCTGGTCATCTCAGATCTGATGGCCCTGGTAAGTTCAGTATACAGTACTTGGCAAATTATTTTGTGCCAAAAAATACACAGGAAATGTCTTTTGTTAAACCTTTCATTGTTTTCATTTTCGTAGCACTTCTTTATATTAGTTAAAGATCATGGAAGCTGGCTTGACATCGGCACTAGGTGGGTTAACCAATTATATATTTCATTTCTTCCTTCCTGTTCACCAGATGGTTTTTGGTTCTCTAAAATTGTCTGCTTTGTTTCACAGTATATCTTATCATTTATTATCATTTAGTCATTTATAAAGATTCACACTCGCTTTGGTTTGCATTTGAGGTGCGTGAGATTGTCGTTGTTATCTATCAGTTTTTCTATGCTCAAATGAAATGTTTCTTTTTTGTGGCAGTATTAGTCACTATGTCATCGTAATGTCCATGACCATCTTCCTCATGTTACTGAGCATCATGACACACGTCTTGACCTCCAAGCAAATCCTCATTGGACGGAGAAGAAAGATGCACTTTAGGTGATGATTGTTTGCCTCCCCCTCCCACTGTCCTGTTAATGTTTACAAGGTGCAAAAACAAACAAACAAAACAGAACAGAACAAACATTCAACAGCACACTTATATGACTGACGCTCAGTGTTTGGTAAAGATGTTTTCCTGTTTCCTAATATCAATATTACTAAAGATGCATGACTCTGCATATGATAAGAAAACGACTTTCTTCTGGGTGGAACAAAATAAAACTAATCTGTTTATCATACATACTCTGAATGTACAGAGTAGTATGCAGTGTTTAGTGCCATCGGAAGGCGCAAAAATGTAATGACTGGAGGGAAAAACTACCCATGTAATGATTTAATTCATGGTTTTCATTTAAAAATTTAATAATAATATAATATAAATTATATGTAGTCCCTACTATTCTGTTCTTTTTTTGTAAAAAAAAAAGTATTTGACATGAAGAGATAAAATAATAATTTTATATGGTTAGAAAAAATACACCTTAATGATAAGAAATTCCTCCAGAATAAAATGTAGAAGACAAATATGGCCATATTTAAATATTGAATAATAATAATAAAACAATATGGAAATAATATTAAGTATGGCCATAAGTTAATTTCTGATGCAGGTGTTTTGTGGCTTTTGGAGAAAACTCACACATTTGTTGCTGTGTGAAAACTCACGTCTGTGGTTATCTGTTTCCTACTGAACTCACCAGTACATAGCACCTGCCCCTAAACCGGAACACAGGAAAACCCCATTGTCTCTTTACTCTTCTGCATGTTATGGTATCCGTTATTTATTGTACACTTAACACTGAATAAAATCTATTTTAAAGGCAGACACAGGTTAAGGAGAAATCCTTGTGTTTTTGTTGATGTACTGTATTGGTGTTTTATGCCAGATGTTTGGAATGTTAGTGTACGGGTCAGTTTTACAGTAAATGTATAATTTTATGATACGGTATTTTAATATGGTTTTGAACACTCATGATATTACAATAAACATTTACGTCAAACAAAGTGTCATGTCATTTTATTAAAAGTAAGTGTTTGTATTGGATAGATAGAGGGGTACTTACAGCTACTTTATTGATCCCACGTGGGAAACGTGTGTTAGCAGCAATACAAGAAGATTTGTGTCTGGTTTGCATCTAGTTCGTTATATTGACAGAAACACCGACCTTAAATGTTCAACAGCACCACCACAGTTGATTCTCAGCTGATCTGACAAATGGCAGGTTGTGACAACTGTATCGTCACATTACCATTTAGGCATTTGGCAGATGCTTTTCATCCAAAGCGCCTTACGGGTTGAGCAAAACATTTTCTCTTAGCCAAACAATATACAGGAAAACAGACTTATCAGAAAGATTGTGAATCTTTTACTTTTAACACCTCTGTCTATAAATACCCCCCCATACTACCCTAAAGCTGTTAGAAACACACACAGCAAGAAACCACAGCACCATGATGCCTCTTCATACTAGAATCAACAGCAGAATAAAATAACGGTGCATTCAATAGCTGCAAGGAGAGGAGAACAATACAATACAATGCAATACATTCTGGATGACTCTGATTTTGCAGTTTTGATAAAGGCAAGAGTGAATAGCAACGTGTGTGGAGTGTGACATGCTTTGCATTTGTGGTCACTGAAAATAAGTGTCAAATGAGCAACTGTGTGTATTATGAAACGCCTCTCAGTCCTGCTTGCATGTTTTGTATCATTGCTTTCAGACTGAGTGAGGGGCAGGAGCAGCAGACACCAGAACAGACTTCCTCGTCTGATCAGCCTGACTTCTGCTTTATTCTGAGGGTACGTATCTGGTCCTCTCCTCATTTCAAAGCAAACGTTTAGAGAGTTGAAATGGCTTCCTTTGGTATGTGCAAAAGTGAGCCGCGGTCGTTAATATTATTGTGCACTTTGCAAAAGTTTGGTGTATTACAAGAGAGGTTGCGCACAACGTAAACGTTATATGAATGCACTCTACGGGTATGCACCCTCTTATATTAAATGCACTTATAAATGCATTAAAACCTCCTTTAACAAACCATTAAAATCATTTCTGAGGTTGCTTCGTCACGCTTTTCTTTGACCTTCAGTATGTCTTCTCGCTAGGGACCAAGATGAGCCACAAGTGGCCCGCGGTCAGCAACTCCACGGTGCCCCCGAGCCCGGCTCACTTCACGGAGCCCTTTAGGGTCGCCCTGCTCGTAATCTACGGCGTTGTGCTGGTGGTGGGCTCCACGGGTCTAACCCTCATGCTCAGCTTGTTAAAAACCAACATACGCTCGCTGACCACCATCGCTTTCCTCAATCTGATGGTGGCGCACTTTCTGTTTCTGCTCACCGTGCCGTTCCGCATCTACTATTACGCGTCCCAAAGGTGGGATCTGCCTCACGCCCTGTGCAAAGTAACCAGCGCCATGATCCACATACACATGTACATGGTGTTCATAATCTACGCCGTGGTCCTCACGGTGCGTTTCCTGCAGTTTTATAAGAAGACCCAGCGCACGGAGTTTTACCGGCGGCTGCACGCCCTGGGTGCGAGCGCGGGCCTGTGGGCCGTCCTGGTCGTCGTCATGCTGCCCACCGTGCTGTCTCATTATGGTCACACGGTTAAAAGCAATAGCACGGAAAATCGGTGCTTCAATTTCGGCAATGAGTTACGGCACCGAGGCGTCTATATCCTGAACATGCTCATATCCATCGTTTTGGTCACCGTGTCGTGCGTTCAGACGTGCATCCAAACGATCATCATGCGCTCCTTAATACTGAAGTACGGAGCCACCTGTCGCTTCCAGCAGGAGTTCTGGGTGCAGGTGAAAAACGTCTGCTTCGTGTTCATCATGCTCACCTGCCTGGTGCCCTATCATCTGTTTCGGATACAGTATGTGAAGGACCCTGAGAGGCTTGGCGAGGTCAACGAAGTCTTCCTGGCCATCACGGCCATCACCTGTGTCGACATGTTGACGCTTTTGGGGAAGGGCGTTTGTCAGGTGTGCTGAACCTGCAGCTGAAGAAACGGGATCTCACAGCCCCATCTGTGCACCTTAAACTGCACGACTGGACCGGGATACTAGATGGGAAAGCTGAACAAGATGCAAAAAAAAAAAAAAAGATGCAAACCTACATGGTGTGCCTGTTCCCAAACATAATTTATGTTGGTGCATGAAGAAGACCATTTTTATCCAAAACCCGCAGTGCATTCCGTGTGCAGTTTACAGTATTTTATCATTCACAGTGTACAGACTATGAGAAACGCTTAGCTTCAAGTTATTGTAAATGCCATCAAGACCTGGTGGTGCCCTGAGAAAACAAGTCAGATGTGGGTTGCAAGGATCATGTTGTTGTTTATCAAAAAGGTCATATTTGATTTAATGGCGCATATAATGTCGTCATATGCTTTTGAAGGCCAAAAGAGTGTTTAAAGACTGTAACACATCCATGCAAAGTGATCAGAAATGTAAGGCCTGGGTCTTGTTTAGAGAACAGATTTAGTGCCTAATATTGCTCAAGGACAGGATTGATTTCTAAGATATTAAGATACAAAGATGTGGTATAACCTACATGAGATAAAGCTTCCAGCAGACTAAAACCACCACAAAAAAAAGCAGGATAGACCCATACGGTGAGCTCAATAAGATTTGAAGTGATCTGGCGCCCTCTTCTGGTAACACGAAGACGGTCAAGACCAGAACTGGGGCAGTAAAATATTAAATCTATATAAACATATCATCATAAATATGAAATGATTTCTGTCTCGTAAATTTGTCATTTTCAATGTCCACCTTTGAACCAGCGTGTCTATAAGTAGGCTGTTTACTTCATCCCTGAAAATACAAAAAGTCTGATACGAATGTATTTTTATGTAGTCGAATGTATTTATTTTGCCTGATAATAAATATACAAAAATGTATAAATGCATTTCGGTGTCTTTGTGTCAAGGCTAAGGTTGTTATTGTAAGCGTGTGTCGTGAGCGTGCACGTTATTAATTTGCATATGGCGTGAACGCGCAGGCACCGCTATTCATTTTATTGGGGCTGGTTACTGTTTAACTTCTCCACCCAACTTTCAGTTTGTTTAGTAAATCGATCTAACTTGTCTCCCACAACACCACCAAATGTATGAACCAATGTGAGGCATATGACATTGTAAACAGCTGATGTCCTCTCATGTGCTTTATAGTAGCCTAAATGGTCATGTTGGCGTCCTGGTTTTGACACCTGGTTTTGGTTTGGGCTGTGCTGGATCAATGCACATCGTAGCCGGACAGGAGAAGGTAAGAGCAAAACAGCTTTGAGTCGTATTCATGGGTCAGATAAAGAAAAACAGCCATGCATCACACCATCCCCTTCGTTTCGGACTTTATCCCGCCTATCTAGTTTGAAATAACTCCTTATGCGTGTAAAATAGGCTTAAAAATGAATTGCTTTGATTTCTTCGATTACAAAGTTATAAAAGAAAGCCAAGGAATCCGTCTGTAATTGAAATACTCAATGCATGTATTAAACCATTATTGTAAAATTACACGTCACTATTTCTGGACGTACCATTAAAACGAAATTTGTTTGAAAAAAACAAGTTTTAAAGTTTTAGTCTAGGTATGTTTCATGACAGCTTTATTACATAGGAAACACTGCTCTGAAATGGATTTAAAACATGCAAAATAATGAAACACATACGCTTTCAATTTCTCCTGATACTTGAATTTTGATCAAGTTTGTCGTAATATGAATTTTAAAACAGAAGTCAGATAAACGCGTCTCTCTTTTTTTTTTATGATGAATGCATTACCTTGATACAGAAAAGTCTTTCCCAGTCCAGGGATGATATTTTACTTCTTCTCTTCTTTGACCTTGAAGTTTTTTACTTTTGAAGTTGTATAATAAATAAAACTGCGATGCAGAGAGTGCATTTATATATGACGTAAATGCATAATATGACGCAAAGAGCAGAATTCATCTGTTTGCGCACATTGCGCATTGGAGCTGCATTAGGCGCAGTTAATGTATTGAACATAAGCGGTATCATATAGATGCCCTCGCCTTTTAAAACTGTTACTACGTGACTATTTTAAGCACTTCCTCATTTTAACTTCATTTTATCTCCACAAGTTAAAATGTAACCATCTGTTATGGAGTCAGAACATCCATGTGCTTGCTGAACTTCACAGATATAGAAACTCCATTGAGTGTAATAGTTTTTCTCACTATAAAATGTTGGATATGTTGTCTTTCTGTTTTGGGTATGACCTCTGTGTGTGCACATTGCATATGTGGTGATATGCATTTGTACTGTTTGACTTTCCATAGTAAATGTGAGGTAGGGCACTGCAAGGTGTCAGTTCAGTCTATGCTTTTAAAAATAAGGGTGTCAAAAAGGCCATTGAAGAACTATTTTTGCTCTCCCGAGATCCGTTTTGTGAAACGTTGTTTTAAACAACCATTTGTCTTAATAGTTTTTCTGATAAAGCCCTGAAGACTAGTTCACCCAAAAATAAAAACAATCAGTCATTTACTCTTCCTCATGTTGTTCTGTATGACTTTCTTCTGTGGAACAGATAAGACAGAATATTAGGAACATGCTCGGTCACCATTCACTTACATTGTATGGCTAAAGATGCAATGAAAGTGAATGGTGACCAGGGCTCGCTCGGTTAGCTGTCAGGCATAGTTTGGGTGAAATTGTTCTTTAAAAAAAATTTAAAAAAATTTTTTCTTTATGCTCAAATAGATTCCTGTTCTAAATTCTATAAATTTTCTATATTCGTAAGGTTAAAAAATGTACATAATGACTACAAACTCATCAGTGACTAATGAAGTCAAGTGATTCTTAAATGTTTCATTTACACGTTAATGTGTAAAACAATTTAAATTTTATAACAGTAAATGATGCCTGTCATTTTTAGACACTGCATCTTGTCTACAAAAGTGCTGACATCTGAAACGGCTGTAATCTTAGACTTTAAATCACATTTAGCTGTATGATATGATGGTATACCTGTTTCATATACATTCATTTGAAACATTTTAATAAACAAATATTTTTATTTTATAACTCACTTTGAACGGCACCAATGTCACAAGCCAAGAAGGCTATACCTTTCCATTGTTTTCTGTAGCCACAGTCTTTGTCTAGGAATGGAAGCTCCTACTGGGCTCAAAACAGCTCCTGCAGATCTCTTAGATTCAGCGTTTAGAAACACATTGTGCTGCCCTCCCTTGCACATTTTGATGTTAAGAACGGTGCGTTACTGTAGAAGAATATCAGTTTGAGAACAGGGACTGCAGGCTGGGCAGCCATTTTTGATACACCAATAAAATCTGCTGTTCCTTTCAGAACACGTGGAAAATACTGTTATCTCTTCATCCTGATAAGTATAGGATAAGGGGAGAAGATAAGTTCTGTGCAAGGAGGTGAGGAGTCTTGGTCAAAGCTCCTCCCTTGTCTTAGATGATGACAAATCAGCATTCTGAAGAGATGGTCAGCCTCAGTTATTTTACCAAGAGACACTGTCCCAGGACAAGTCTAAGTAGAGATAGCCAGGCAGGAATGAAGTTTTCAGCAGCGCCTCTCCCTAAATCCTTTTTGGACATGGATGTAGCCAATTACTGTGAAGGCCTGGATCCTACCTACAGCATACTGGACTTTGATAATGCAGAGGTGCTTTATTCAGGTGGTGAGTGAGTGATGTATTTGGCAATAGAGACTTTTTAAACTCTGTATAAACCAGATTGGGTGCGGTGGCCCCTGACTGGGCCAGCGTGAGCTGATGATTTCATCTGATTTAAATTTGTGTTTGCTATAGTGTCAATTTAAATTAGTTTCAAGATTGTTATTAATGTCAAGTCTTAGATTCTGACAGATACAGATGTTCGGTTTGTATAGTATATTGTAAATGAAAGAAACTGGCAAATGCCATTTAATGGTTGGTTTAATATCTATCTCAAACTGAGTTTGGTTTTTGGGGTGGTGAGGGGTGATTTTCTTCCAACAGAATCATTTACCTCGGCGAAAGGAGATAATTGTTAGCTAACTGTTTTGAAAGACTCTTCATCGGTTTAAACTTCAACAAAGGGCTTCATAGAAAACCTGAGAAAGGAATTCTGGGTCTCAGGATTAGAGATTGGGTTTTTCATGGGTTAATAAAGGTAGGTTTAAAGAATGGAAAACTAAAAATAGTGTGAAATTGAATACAGGCTTTTTTTCAGCCTTCAATGTTGCACAAGTGAAAGGTGAGGAAAACTGTCAGAATGTTATTTTGTATCTAGCAGGCACTTCCTGTCCAAAGCTATTTAAAACACACCTTCTACAGGGGACAGTCACCCTGGGGTAATGTGGGGAAATACAATGCTGATGGGGGAATCCAGAAACCCTCCATCTTATAAATCACCCGTTGCAACCTTTAAATCTACTGTAGGCCCTCTGGACAACTGCTGCAGATCTTTAACCACAGTGCGACCACAATCGAGCGATGCCTTTAGATGTGATCCTGTTCTCCAATAACCTAAAGCTGAATTAAAATGCAGAGACTGCAGAGATTTGTCAGTTATCTTTACAATCCTTTACAGTACATCTAAACGCAGAGATAGAGAAAGGCCATAAAACAACAGGAATGGAAAACCATTTAAAGGCACAGATGCACTCTTTAAGACAAAAGACAGAGAGCTAGACAAACACACAGACATGTTTACATTAAAGTTACACTTTTAATATTGTGTAGGAAAGTGTCTCAGCTAACAGGCAACTTTCTCTGAAAGTTCTCTCAACGTTATCAAGAACAGTCTTGTAGTAACGTAAAGAGAAATTAATTTAAGGTTATATATCATATCCAAAAGTTGTTTGTGACGTTGTTAGTCGAATGTTCTAAAAACATTACAGAATTAGAAAATGTTTAAATGACGTTCTTATAACAAAGCAATAGCATTAATACAACGTCTAATAAACTGGATATTTTGAACGTTCCTATTACATTCAAAATAACATTTTTAATGTTTTTGTTTCTTAATGGAACATTAAGAATTAGCTAAGAATTAGAATTAGCTGGGGTGGCATTCAAGTTAATTTTACACAGCCTGGCATCCCTAAAAATTCTTTTATCTTCTGCTGTCTAGAAGCCCATGAAGATTTCAATTTGGTGAAACTGTTTGCCAGCCCCGTTTCCCTTGTTTTCATCTGAGGTAATGCAGCAACATGAAAGTTTTTTCTCTGAAACTAAATACATAAAAACATGCTCTGCGGACAATTTCTTCACTCTGGGAAGCTGACGGAATGAAATTGCCTCTCGGTGACCACACATGCCCTATGCATTCGGGTTATGTTTTATTCTGAAATAAGAAAGAATCACTTTGGGAATATGCTGAATCAGAAGAGACTGCTTTCAATCCACATTAACATTTATCCAAGAGATGTCAATCTCCATTGAGTATCTGTCTGTGCGATAAAACAGAGGCTAATCCAAATTAAGTCTGTCCTGAGACAGCGGGAGGTTCCAATCAGACTCCACGCATAAAAGGCTTAAGTCCCCTGCTGCATTTCTTTTGTTGAAATGTTATGATTTTGGATGCACAAAGGAATTATTGATTTTTCATCCCTGTCTATATGAACAGAAGGGTGCCGCTCTCTGTAGCATTAGAAACTCTTTCAAAATCAGCATTCGTTTGTTCACCTATGCAGAACTTCCTCATTCACCTCATTAGCTGTTCTGATTGGGATTTGAATAACGGATCATGGCAGTGGATCATGAGATTATTAGCCTAACTTTATTTCGTATACTTAGCTTAGCAGCTAGAAGCAGAGTGGACTTGATATTCTTGTTTAGGTGTGCAATGGATTCTCAGACAACTAATTTGAAACAATCTAGACCAGTGGTTCTTAACTGGTGGGTTGCAACCCAAAAATGGGTTGCACGTCTGCTCTGATCATGGATAGCAGGAAAAAACTATATAATGCAATTAGCAGAGAATCATGCACAGTTAGAATAATTAAAGTAGCAAAATAAATAGGTTTACATATTTTTCTATTTAAACCAAATAGAAAAAGGCTTTCCCAGCTAACAGGGAATGTTCTTAGAACGTTGGGTTACAACGAAGGTTCTCTAAAAGTTATGAACAAACGTTCTTGTATTACTTTTAGTAGAACTTTAATGTTATATGTCATCTATCAAAATCATTATTCTTAAGTAGTGAGTGAAGCGTTTTACAAATGTTACAGAATTTACAAAACATGTTTGAATAACATTCTTATAACCAAGCAATAATGTTAATGCAAGATCTAAAAAACTGGACATCAATAACATTTTTAACATTTTGGTTACTTAATGAAAATGTTAAGGAAATGTTCTTACAAACTAAAATTGTTAGCTGGGTTGCATCCAATCAAACTCTTTTGTGTCTCTGTGTTTTGTGAATTCAAGCAATATTTTTATTTAACAATACAATACATAAACAATTTTGGTACTGTGTTGGGCCACCACTTGATTTCTAATGTTAAATTTGGGTTCTAAATGAAAGTTAGCTGAGAACAGTTAATCTAGAACCGTTCACATAAAAGCCTAGTTCTGACACTGAGATGAAAGGTGCTCGAGTGATCCATCCAACCCTGATTAGACTGAAGTGTTGTAGCAACTGTTGAAGCACCAAAGTGTTCAGCTGCCAATAACAGTGTGTGTGATGAGCCTGTTCCCTAACCATCACTGCTGTTGTCTGCAGAGAACATGCCGACAGAGCCCAGTCAAGAAGAAAACTGTGTGAGCTCCAACTGCGCAATCTGTGGCGACAAAGCCACAGGTAAACATTACGGCGCCTCCAGCTGTGACGGCTGCAAAGGCTTCTTTCGCAGAAGCATCAGGAAGAGCCATGTGTACTCCTGCAGGTACCTCACACTGTGTGTGTGTGTATACAGTACTGTTGAAAAGTCTTAGGCCACCTTTAGATTTCAGAAATGGTGTAATGACCATATAAAATTGTTTCTCAGTCTCTTTATTGGAATACAAACAGAAAATGCAGGAAAAAAACAGGAAAGGTATATGCAGTATTAAAAAAAGAAAAACAGCTTCTATGCACTAAGGGTTGAGTATGTAGTGGGTCTGCCTCTCTTAAACCTAAATGGAACCCTACTCTCTCTCTCTCTCTCTCTCTCTCTCTCTCTCTCTCTTCATATATATATATATATATATATATATATATATATATATATATATATATATACACACATACATACATACATATACACACATATACATATAGAGACAGAGTATGTAGATATAGATGTGTATAGTATGTATTGCTGTGTAGGTTAACCTGGTGTTTACAGAGTTTTGCACCTCTGAGATCATGATTTTTGACTTCTCGGCAGGTTCAATCGTCAGTGTGTCGTTGATAAAGATAAGAGGAACCAGTGTCGTTTTTGCAGACTTCACAAATGTTTTCGGGCTGGAATGAAAAAAGAAGGTAAACATACTAGATTTTGTATATTCCTTCTAAACGCTCCCATTTCTTACTGTTCTGAGCAGACAGTTAATGGAATAACCAGGAAGAGGGAATTTGAGAGAGTAAAATGGATGATGCCATAAAACTTGCCCTGATTACACAAGGATGTTTCGTTTATTGGATGTATAACCTTGGCTTAGACTTTTATGATGGGCGATCATGTGCTCCCCACCTCACTTTCCGTGCTTACACGTTGTTCAAGACTGCGGTCAGTTAAAGTTTTACCTTCGTTTTCACTTAGTTTAGAAGTGTAACTAAAAGTAACCAAACAGGGTGATTAAATTAAGTCACATATTATTTTTCATAATCTTCAGTTGTACACCATGGTACCCTCGTCTCTCAAGTGTGGCTGGATTGGAACTCTTCAAGTATCTATTTAGAACACACACACATTTACTGAATGCATATTTTTATTGAATTTTTACAAATGAGGACGCCCCCAAAAACATTTAGCTCTGATTTGACTTTTAGGTAAATTTGTCCCCAATATATGGTTAACTCTACCCCCACACACAGACATTTTTGGTATTGACAAAATATTTGCTTTGATTTAGTGTCTTAGTTAGTTAGTTTGGCAAAAGAAAATTAAGATTTGATATTTGTAAATGTTTAAACTTAAATCGCATTCTGCCAACGAAACCTTGTTTCTTGAAAATGTGTGAGCTTTAGTGGAAGCAAGCCTGAGAAACACACCCATCATCTTAGCTAATCAGTAATGACTCCTGACTGTTATTAGCTCACTAATCAGCAAAGTTGTTTGTGTTGTTTTTCAGCTGTGCAGAACGAGCGCGACCGTATCAGCTCCAGGAGGAACGTGCAGGAGTCACATGACCTTCCACCAATCACGGCCCTCGCTCACGCTGAATCGCTCTCACAGCAGGTATACTGTCCTATCAAAAATAATCGAAACACACACACATACATACACACATACAAAAAGAAAGAGAAAGATCATGTGCAGAAAATGGCTGGGGTGCGTAGACATGGAAAATGAGAAATGCACATTTAATTGCGCTATCTGCGGCAGAAGCGTTTATTGCTTTTGAGCAATAAATCATGCCCGTGATTGTCAATTAAAGCAAAGGTGTAACGTTTTAATGCATTCCGCTGGAGATAAACAGACACGAAAGACAAAAATTAACCAACAGCGGAGCTGATTAAAGAAATAAGGAAGAAAGAAACACAGGTTTCAATATAGTAGCTCTGGTGGAGTTTGCACTTCTCAGCAGTTAATAATGACAATAGACAGATAATGAGCATCATTTGCATGAACGTCAGGTCCTCTGAGCATCAGTCAGTGTCATCGACATTTCTAATTATCTGCCTGAGTACCCGTGTAAATTTGCTCTGAGAGAAGCAACAGCCTGTGTAGAAAAATCTAGACACCGTAAGTTCAGTTCATGTCTGTTTCTCAGCAGATCAACATTGCCAGTCCAATGGGCCCTGCTGATGTTTCAGAGAAGAAATCAGCTACTCTGGCTGATGTCTGCGAATCTATGAAGCAGCAGTTGCTTGTTCTGGTGGAATGGGCTAAATACATCCCAGCCTTCGGCGAATTGCCTCTTGATGATCAGGTAATGGCCGATGGAAAGCAGCACTGGCTGTGCTAATTGGGGAGGCCCTTGGGTTAAATTGCAGAGCCGTTTAGTGAATCCCAATGTTTGCTATTCACATGGCTGACTCAGTTTAGCCCTCTCTTCATCTTGCTCTTTAAAGCTCTTTTCCCCCTTATGTTTCTTGCTATTATTAGACCCTCGTATTTTTCATGTGAGCTTAAAGGCATATTTCATGCCTAAATGAAACTGCTATCATCATTTCACTTTATTTATATAGCACTTTTTACAATGTTACATTGCTTCAAAGCAGCTTTACATATAACAAAAAATGTATTCACCCTTGCTTGCATGATTTTCATTTTTTGTGGAATTTTAGTTTTCAGTTCACTCTTTTACTTGCAATTACATTAAATGGGAACCTTTTCCAAGCTTCAAAAAGGTTTACTGAAATCGCCAGGATCGATACTGTTCTGTAAAATTTCACCTAGAAATAAAGTCAAGCTCAGGATTATTTTTAGCTGAACTATGTCTTCAGTGTAAAAACTCACCTGCTGTTTTTGCAGGTTAGTTTGTTACGAGCACACGCTGGTGAACACCTTCTGCTCGGGGTTGCTAAGAGGTCGATGGCATACAAAGACCTCCTGCTTCTGGGTAACTGCTAATATATAATGTCATTTTCAGCGTTTAACATCATTATAGACAGAAAGACGATGACACACTCAGGTTTGACATCAGCAGGATGTTGATATTGTTGCTTATTTCTTACACAGGTAATGGGTGTATTATCCATCGAAACTGCCCTGAGCCCGAGATAGGTCGGGTGGCTAATCGTATTTTGGATGAACTGGTCCTGCCCTTTCAGGAAATTCAAATTGATGACAATGAATATGCAGCGCTAAAGGCTATCGTGTTCTTTGACCCTGGTAATTAAAAAGCCTTCTCCTCCTTCCCTTTTAATTTTAGGTTGTAAGAGTGTTTGCCTAACATTTTCTAAGTAACAAAAACGTTAAAAATGTTTGAGATTGAGAATGTTCTAGGAACGTTCTTTAGTTTTTTAGATTTTGTGTTAACGTTATTGCTTGGTGATAGGAACATTATTTAAATGTTTTTTAATTCTGTAACATTTTTAAAACGTTCCAATAACAATTTAAGAATAACATTGTATTCTTTTAACAATTTAAGAATAACATTTTATAACATTTTATTAACGTCCTTGCACTACCAGTAACATTAATAGAATGCTTTTTAATATGATACATTTGCTTACATTTGTTATGTATCATATCTTATCATATCATATTAAAAAGCATTCTGTTAATGTTACTGGTACTGCAAGGGTGTTTTGGATAATGCTAGGAGAAGCTTTAGGGAATGTTAGCCAATGTTCTGAGAACATTCCATGTTAGTTAGGTTTCACCATCCAACATCTGTGCTGAAACATGGATATATGTGTTACTGTCTCAAATGCATTTCACCTTCCAGATGCCAAAAGCTTAAGAGACCCTTCTAAGATCAAGGTGATGCGTTATCAGGTTCAGATGAGTTTGGAAGACTACATCAATGACCGGCAGTATGACTCGCGTGGGCGATTCGGGGAGCTTCTGCTGCTGCTTCCTACCCTTCAAAGCATCACCTGGCAGATGATCGAGCAGCTGCAGTTTATCAAGTTGTTTGGGCTAGCCAAGATAGACAACCTGCTGCATGAGATGCTTCTTGGAGGTATGAGGTCAAGCGATTAATCAAATGAGTTTTTCCAAAGATTACACACACCAATACAATGTATAATGAATGCAGTGTAAGGCGCTTTGGATAGAGACATTTGCCAAATGCATAAATGTGTTTGGTGAAGAGACATTTTTAAAGTTACACAAAATATGTTTGAGTTAAAGGTGGGGTAGGCCATTTCGGAAAGGCTAGCAATACCAACCTAGCTTTAAAAACATAAGATCCCGCCCTGCGTTCAGAGCGCTCTCCAAAGCCACGCCTCCTCCAATAGTGTTCTGAGGTATGCAAATACACAGTTTGCCAGGCAAGTAGGACATCTTATCATTGCCTTCGGACCGAATGCAGTAATTGGAGGAACATTTTATGGTCCTGCACCTTAAACAAAGTATATATTTACCTAAATATATTTATTCCGCTTTACTTAGTGGTTGCTATCAGGATGTGAAGAGACTTTCAACCAACATAACAAAAATGTTTCTGGAAAAGATTGCTTACCCTGCCTGTAACTGTACAGTAAATACAGAAAACACTGTACAGAAAATACAGTATTATTCACCTGTTTGTTAAATGTTGTACAGGTCTAGGCACAGAACAGCCTCACCTGCATCACAACGGCAACCCGCAGGTCCCAATAACAGGACAGACTATAGTCATCAGCTCAATACCAGGACATTCACAGCAGATGGGTAAGACTCATGTTTAATTAACAGGTGCCTTACACTGGCTACAGATAATACCAGCCAGTGGTTTGTGGTTGTATATATCAAACTGTTTATAACCCTCAACTCGTATGTTATACATTTTCCTGTTTCAGCATCTCCAGACACCCCCATACCTTCCCCGACTCTAGTACAGATCCAGGAGGTTTACAAGCCCCCCGGCAGCCCATCTCTTCTGCTTCCCCCACAGCTAATGTCAAACAGACCCTCTCCTGAGCCTCCCCTATGAGGCTCCACCAGTCTAGCTCTCTCTAGTGCAGGTGTACCAGAGCCCTGTGTTTGTATTGTGTAAATTGTGTAAGCTATACTCTGACCCTTCTCCACCTTGAGTGCTACATATTTATCTGAGTGAAACGGAAGTTTTAGATCTATTTTGGTCTACTGAAACCAATTCCAAATGTATTTCCAGAGTGAAACACCACCAAACGAAAAATTGCTTGTTTTATTTCATTTAGCATCCTGAAAGATATTTGTTGTGTTGGGCAGATTTGTTGTGTTGGGCATTTGTTGTATCATCTCACCACTACTAATTGTAGATGATATTTGTTTATTAATAACAAATTGTTGTCAGCTACAAGAGACTTATCAGAAGTTTAGTATCAATAAAAGTCTAGATTTAATTTATTAACAAAATTACTCTATACTATTCAGCTCTAAGGAATGCTAACTTTTGCTGTGCACAATAAATAAAAACTTTATGTGGCTGAATTGTGTTAATTTGCATTGTATATTTATAAAGTAGTCTCATGACCAGACAGACATCAGACAGTTAGTAAATGAACTGCAGGTGATCTGTGGGCCCGTGGTATGAGACTTCGACTTGGGTAAAGTAAAAAAGACATGTTGACAGTTTTCCAAAACAGGATGTGCAGTTTTGTTTGCGTATGGCCATAAATGCTTTTATCCTGTGCTTCAAACACAATGCTACACTATTTTGAAAACTTTTTAACAACTTTTTATTTTATGTGTATTAAAATGCCACAAGCATTAAAATTAAAAGGTCACATACATCCTGACAAATGTCAAAGGACACTGTATGCTAAGGGCAACTGTTTCATTCTTACGGTGATTTAAAGACGCGTAACAGCTGCAAAAATATCAAATACAAACAACAGAAAAATGTCAGCTGGGACATAATTTTTTATGGCCCAAGTTTTGTCAGACACCTTAAAGGCAGGGTAGACAATTTTTTCCAGAATTGTTTTTGTTATGCTGGTTAAAAGTCTCTTCACATCTTGATAGCAATCACTAAGTGACAAATATATTTATATAAATATGTATGTTCTTTGGAGTGCGCAGGACCATAAAATGTTCATCCAATGATTGCATTCAGTCCGAATCCAATGATAGGATGCTGTACTTGCCTGTCAAATTAAGTATGCAAGCAGGTGTTTGAGGAGGCGTGGCTTGGAGAGCGCTCTGAGGGGAGGGTGGTATCTTATTCTTTCAAAGCTAGGTTATTACTGCTATCTCGTTGAAATTGCCTTACCTACCTGTAAGTGTGGAACAGTTGCCTGTAAACGATACATGGAACATACAATTATCCGAAAAATGACCTGAATAATCAGAATAAGAAAGCAGATTTTAACAAGGTGAAAGTAGTACCCTGACATATCTGATAGTGAAAGAGAGACAGGAAGCAGAAAAACGCTCTCATTTTACCCCACATATTCTGCATCTGAACAAAAGCATTTCGGTGCAGGTGAAGTCCGCGTTGTCGTATTCATGGAAAGCTGTAATCAGTTTTGGAGTGTGCCCTGTTTTCAGAAAGCAATCTGATATCACCAGGTGTAAGTGCATGATGCACGGGGGTGGATGAGCCAGATGATGTTGTCAAAAGTATCTGTCTGTTATTCAGGGGGAAGGTTTTCCAGGAAGTGGAAATAGAAGCAGAGCAAGGCAAGATAAACATTACAATCAACTCTGTAATGGAGTGGCAGCTAGCACGGGGTTGAACGGTGAAGCCTGACGGGAAAAAGCTGAGCATCCTGTGATCCCTAATGAACAACCGCACAAGACTGAACACGCTTATTTGTATACGAAACATTACATTGGTATTCAAAGCACATATCTCGTCTGAGCCGTTCAACTGTGTGACGGCCTGGTATTAAGCCTGGGTGAGCCTCTTCTGAGACGCGTGGAGTGGATGGAATAAACGTATCTGTTCTCCACCTTTGTGGGAAAGGAAAGTCTGGCACGCTGAACCCTGACATTCGCGACAGAGAAGATGCTCAAAGTGATTGTAATCCACGCGGCTGACAAGCTTTCCTCCCTCTTCTCGAGCGAGAGCGTCATTTGTTTGCATAATGACACTTGCAGACTCTGCTTTGGCTTAAAATCTTAAGGTGTTAATCTGTTAGGAAACAAATTTCATATCGGGGATGGTTGCACGTAGCTGCAGTTTTGACATCAGTGATTCTCATTTTTACTTCTGACAGACTGATACGGTGGATTTTCTGCTGTTTACACCTACGTGTCAGTTATCTCATTTATAATATAGGTGGATTGTTTAAAGAAACCAGATTATAGGAAACTACAAACTCTATGAATGCGAAAAGGAATGAATGAATGAATGAATGCATGAATGAAAAATGCTACATTAGGATGGGAGGGCCTTAGACTGCCCACCTGCCTGAATTTTGCATATTATATTTATTTTTTTATTTTTAACACAACACATTTAAAACAGTTTTGGTAAGAAAACAACACAATTGCGAATTGAATTTATAAACAATTAAACAGATTTCAGTGTAAGATTGTGACGTATCATATCTCTAACACCGGAAGTCGTCAATATCCAATAGCGTTTAAAAATATTGACATGCAGATTATAAAATGGATGATGAGACTTTTCTCTACTTTTCTTCTTTCTAAGTTTACTGTGAAAACTGCACGGATGGTGAGTTACTTTATTTTTTTGTAGCTATTTTGCTTTGCACCCATTGTCGTGTTTATAACGTTTGCATTGTCGGTCGATCTGTTTTGGTCTTATTAGGTTTGTAAGAAAGTTAATAGCTTGTGCTATTATATCTTATTTTTGGCCACTGATCTTACTTTTTTGTGGCCATTTCCTTAAAGTTTGTCAACAACGAACATTTCGAGTACGTTCAGATTAAGATGCAAATCTCTTCATTAGCATTAAAAAGTCATTACATTGCCAATGCGTTGGAAGAGTAACTATTTGCAAATAAATACACGTTGAAGGGTATATAAGAATATATGTCTATATTAACAGTTAAATAACATTGCTTTTAAGATTGCATTACTGTATATACAATAATTGAGTGTCATGTCATTTTTTTATGCTATGTTTTGAGTAGTCTATTGTGATGTAGTACCATCGTGCGCCACTAGGTGTCAGTAGAGGCCCATCGTCAATACATACCATTGTGAAATTTATGGTAAGGGTATACACAAATCTCACTTGATCTTTTATTTTATAACGTATGCAAACGTGGATCAGGATTGCAGCTGCCTCCAAGCCCAGCTACTGACTCTCAGCTTAAGTATTGCAGGGCAGGTGATTTTAAAGAGAATTTGTTGGAGAGCGTGTTCATTTGTTTGTGCCGTCAGGGAATATTTTTGATTAACTCTGCTCTTCAGTCAAATGAATGAATGGTGGTCTATTAGCTGTGGTGGGCTTTAATTCAGGGGAGGTTGACATCATACCCTTTGAGGATCAGGGTTTAGGCTAAGGAGAGAGAGAAAAATTCCCCACACACGTACGCCTGGTAATGTAAGTACAGTTTAAATTAATGTCGTCTGTCAGGCGACGGACCGGCTTGCCACTCAATGAGAGATTAAGGGTAAAGATTGCGCCCCGTCATTTTTCAGCCGCACATTTTACCCATAATTCCTTGCTGTCCCCTGTAGATCAACAGAATTTTTGCAGAACGCAGGCAAAGGGTTTGGAAACCCTGTGGCTCCTTCCATTCAAGACAGATGTTCACATCTCATTCCGGTTCTTTGAGTGTTGCCTGCCTGTTTCATCTTCTGCATGTCTTACCTGATTAAACTTCAGTATTGCTCTGGAAAGGGAAATGGCGAGGCCATTTAGGACCGGCTGAAATCTTGGTTTCTCTCATCAGAGCAGCACCCTCTTTTTGAGGACATAAATGTAGGGCTGGTAGTCAAAAAATGACCGAAATGTTCCCGGCCTCCTCCGACACTCTGCATTTTTGCATTATGCCCGGGCAGCACAGCAGAAAATGCTGGTGAAATGTATTCAATTCAAATCAAATTGATGTAGCGCAGAGTAATCTCTCTCTATTAGATATGTCACTTTTGGCAATTGTGCCCTAATATCCTTTACTGTGACTATATGAGATTAGTGCGCTCCATGCAGCCGGAGTTTTCGTGCCTTACTGAATTATTCACCGAGGCGTAACCTTCAGTTATCAGGTTAGAAAGACCTTGATTAGAACAGGAAGTCATGTGGAGAAAATCACTCTCTTCACTAAAGGAAGTGTTTCAGCCCTTTTGGAAATGTAAATGATTATGAAATGCACACACAAATAACAATACAAAAAATTAATTACGCCGGCACAACAGCTTTCTCTGTACCTGCCTTAATATCTGAGCAAAATAATTATGAGTTTATCTTTGGGGCTTTTCTTTTAAATGATTTGCATAGCAAATTAAATGTGGCCATCGTTATCTGCAATTTACTCCTGTTAATAAATCACGAAAATACAGTCTTGTGTTCCGTAACTGTCTCTTTAGTGACGCCGCTGAGAAGCGGACAAAGTTTTGTGAGTTATTTAATTTCAGATAATGTGCTTGCCACCCTATTCTATCATGTTTAGCTAGGGAAAGCGTTAATCAAAAAGAAAATGACGATGACTCCCTGCTGGCCAGACTGATATGTTGCTCTCTGCAGGGCACCATGGCAAACTGCTCCACAGGCGTCTTCTGGAAATAAGGGAAACGGATAGCTGATCGTTCTGCACACCTTGAAATTTTCTTGTATTTTTTTTCCCTTGGATAGTCACTGTAAATCAGTTTAAGTTCATTAGTTTCCACCCTGCTGGAATAATGCAACTCTCATTACTTCCCTGATAGACAACATTTAAAGACATTTCTATTAGCATTTTTCCAAGTGGAATAATACACTCTTCATTATTAGCTTAGAACAAGGCCAAAGGAAGGACATTTCCGGCATTTACTCTTAGAGATGTGGTCCTACTTGTAGATTTCCCAGCTAATTGTTGGCTAACATTCTCTAAAAGTTCTCTCAAAAGTTATCAAAACAATGTTCTAATGTTCTTACAGTAACATTAGTAGAACTGTTTTTAATGTATCAGAAACATTATTTATACGTTGTTAGTGGGATGTTATATAAAGATGTTACAGAGTTTAAAAGAATGTTTAAAAGTGTTTCCTAGAACTTTCAATACTTATCTGAACTTTTCATAACGTATTTGTAAATGTTTTTGTTAAAGGAAATGTTAGGGAAACGTTCTCACAACCTAAAATTGTTAGCTGGGTATGCCCTGTATGTTCTTTTTATTGCCTTGATGTCATAATGTCCTAAGAGTGAGTGGCGTAGATTCTGTTCCCAAGTGTTTGATCATGAGTATTTTGCATGTTGAATCTTGCATGTCGCACTGC
The DNA here is from genome assembly GCA_036877525.1 of Chromobotia macracanthus. Lineage (NCBI taxonomy): Eukaryota > Metazoa > Chordata > Actinopteri > Cypriniformes > Botiidae > Chromobotia > Chromobotia macracanthus. Next base: position 180,616 of record JAZGTH010000039.1, on the reverse strand, counting down.
TTGTCCACCAATGCAGATCAACCCTGAACTGTGCCCCCAATCTAAATGAGCACGCCTGCAACCATCTTGGGTTTAGCCTGTTTGTTGAAATAAACTGTAGCACAGTGCAAAACTCATACTGTATTCAGATGCATGCTGCATTAGGCCCCTTTAGAGTCCATGTGTGCATGCGTGCATCTGGGGGAAAAATGCAAGCTGCATTGTAAATGCATTTGTGCATTCAGCGCGGCTCTCCGTCAGGCGTGTGTCTGGGACAGATAGTTCTGACTGCATCAGTGCTGTAGCGTGTGCTCTGGAGGTAAATGACCCGCCTGGCAGAGAGAGATTGGTACCCAGCATGTCTCCTGATAAAGTCAAACGCTTCTGTGACTTTGCTTCACCGCATCTATTTGCACTCCATATTTCAACACGGCGCAGATGTTACAACTTCATTTGCCACCAGTCATAATTCTGCCCACCTACGGCATAATGAGGTGATGCTGGTTATTTTAGACTTTCCTGCGCGGACGCCTGCAGTAATTTGAGTTCCGAGGCGCTCTGCATTTTAGTCTCAAATCAGCACGTGAACAGAGGGACGATCTTCAAACGGTTGTGTGTAAAACTGCTTTGCCTCCAAACACATGTGGAGATGTTTCTCCAAGCCATGCAACTGAGTTAAAGAAAGTTCCTGGCCATCACAATTGACTAATGTTTTTAAAACACAACCCCGGTACCACAATTCATCTTGGCACATTCTGGAGAAATCCCACCACATTCTTCACTGTTTGCAGGCCACCTCTGTGGGAAGCATTTTTGTTTTTTTTTCTGTCTTCCTTTCTCAGACGTACGTTTCCTTGGACGGAGCTGTAAATTGAAAACACTGGTTGTGTTGCTCTCTCATCGCACACCTCAGAAATGGACTTCATTCGTTCGCATGAACTTCCCGTAACCTCTTACTTGCGAGACACTCATCATCTCGTGAAGGCCTCGTACTGAAGGCTGGTCCATCACGACTATAGCAGGAAGAACCCACCAAATGACACCAGCACCCTTCTACCCTCCGAGATCTGATTAGTTGCCTCCATACCATCTAGCACGACACAATGTGCTTTCATTATCTCACAGATGTTGTCATCTCTTTCTCTCTCTCTCTGAGTTTGTGAACAAGTGGTCATCTTAGAACTCTGATCAGCAGCCTTACTTTCATCAGTCTAATGCATCTGTGTATCCCGGGGTCCAATCGTGTGTGGGAGCAGCATGGGGCCCTGGTCCTTAATCTCATTTCTTTAACCTCCTTCTTTATTAGTTTCCCTCTGTGTGAGGAGGCATCATGAAGATCCGGAATGATTCTTTTCCATATTGTAAATCACCTGCTCCTGTGGTTATGAAGAGAGGCGCGAGGGAACCGCGGGAGGGATCGTTGAATCTGATTGGACTGCTATTGCTCTCTGTTGGAGTGACATCATTGTTACCAGCCCCTGGAGACGGGCCGAGATCCGCACCCGTCCCATCAACTCGGCGCTCTCAAAAACAGGATCCCAGACCAACAAATGCATAAATGTATAAACATGTCACCCTGCTTTGATCAAATGTGTGTAAAAACACAGAAATGGTTTTTATTTGGTGTCCAGGAATACAGTAATCATGCAATTACAATAAGAGCCCTGTTAATATTCCGGGCTTCTCGCCTTCACAGTACTCAGGTGAATTAATTCACTCAAGCAGACTACGCTGATTCCTGTGCCCCCTTTGCTCCCGCACGGATTTTCATGCTTTTCAAATGCTACACTCTCCACAATATCCTTTATACTACATGGAGCCCAGACTCAGCCTCCAAAATCAAATGCTTCATTCATTATTCATCACTGTGGATGACTTCTCCGTCATTAAAATTCCCACCAAAGCAGTTTTATGGCAATGACTCCAGTTTTCAGTGATGGTGAGCAATAGACTGTCTTGTTGTGTGTGTGTTTACTCGGTGGGTCAGCGGCTGTTTTGTAGTAAAGCAGCCTTTTGTTGTCATGTCATCATAGGTTAGCGCGTATGAGCGTGTTTTAGTTTTAAAAAATTTGTTTTAATTTCTTTGCTGATAGTTACGCAACATTTATTTGGACACTGACGTATGTTTTTTGAATACTGGTGTATTAAAGGGAAAAAACATACTTGGATGATTATTATGTTTATATTCCACTTTAAAATTTGGCCAATTTTAAATACAAAGATTAAAACTGGGGGTAATTTTTGCTTTTCCCCCGCATAGCTTTTTATGTCCAGGATTTCGTTTTAACAGTTTTGACAACCAAACCAGTAACATATTTTCATTGTTTTTCTAATTTAATGCAGTTTGTTTTCTTTAAAAACTTTTGAATCAAATGATTCCAGCAAGATGAGAGAATATTTTAAAGAGCATCTTTTGTACATTAGAGTTAAATTAGAGAGGGTTCGAGGGAAAATTCACCCAAAAATGAATCATCAGTTATGTCACCAAAATTCGTCATGTTCCACACCCATCAGACATCATGTTCTGTTTGCAACACAAAAGATGTAAGATGTTATTTAGTTAATTTTTAGTCACTTTTAAAAATGAATTTTTTTAGGAAAAGTATCATGTTTTGTGTTCAAAACAACTGAACACAAAATTCTGTAGAAATTTCCTAAAATATTTCTTCTTCGTTCGATATACATCATGCTTGTATTTGATTCATTTTTAAACTTTGTCTGTTTTTAGGTTTAACGTAGATCTTGATTTTTATAAGTATATTATATAAAACATATATTATATATGCTGTTCACTGTAGTCTGTGTTGTTGGCCCCGCCTTGCTTTTGTCACAGATGCTTTGTGTTCGCACCTTACCTCTAACAGGTCATTCCTGTACAATAACATTTACAAAGTGGGTTTGGTCATGTGTCCACACAGCCCGGATTCATGACCTTTCTAAGAATGTGTTCTGTCTGTCTCGGGCTAACAGCTGCTCATAGTCTTGGTCAACTTTGTTGCTCTGCTGTTTGCTCAACGAATCCCAGGGCTATTTTGAGCTTCTTCCCAGTGTGGGCTTGATTTCAACCCTAAAACACTGGAAGAACAAATCCATTTTCCTTTTGTGGTAAATGTATGCAGTACACTTAGCCCATCTGATTAAAAGACCTAACTAACAATTTTCGGTTGTAAGAACGTTTCCCTAGCATTAAAAATTTTATTTTGGATGTTTTTTGAACGTTCAAAACATCTAGTTTTCAGACGTTGTATTAATGTTATTGCTTGGTTATAAAAATGTTATTTTAAGCATCTTTTTTAATTCTGTAACATTTTAAAAACATTCCACTAATAACTGGAGACTAACATTTTTGATATATATATGATATATAATGTTAAAGACGTTCCACTTACATTACTCTGAGAGTGTTTCTAATGACTTGGAGAGAACTTTAGGAAACCTTAGCCACTGTTCTGAGAACATTCCCTGTTAGCTGAGGATTCGACATTCATTATTATCCCCTTGACCTGCACCATTTCCTAAACTGTATTATACATGTATGAATTCTAATGTTTCCTGGTGAATGAAATCACATCCAGGTTCATTAATCTGTTCCGGCCCGAGGGAGCGCATTATAATGTTTGTTAACCAGCATGTCAAGCTGGCACGTTTGACCAGGAGCCAATATAAACAACAGAAACAAGTCAAAAAAAGCAAAAAGGTTGAGGTGGTCTGCATAACTACTCCAGTGGTTAAATTACTGCTTGCCCCTGCGCTCTGCAGCAGAATGCATGACTCTAAATTACAATAAGATTTTTGCAACTGTAAGCCACCTCCATTGTGGCGGCCCTCTCCCTGTCTTCATCAGAACCTGCTGTCCAATGGGATTACGGAAAGCCTGCGGTAGGAGCGACCGACCCGCTGCTGATCAGAAATTCATACCCCTGGATGCTAGATTGCTCCTCTCCCCACTTTGCCCTTGTGATGGCGGAGACTGCTGTCATGGTGTCAGACGGGGAGAGGAAAAAATTTGCATTCGCAGCCCCAAAATTTCTCTGTCCGGCACATAATCAGAAAAGAAAGTGAATGAATAGTAATTCAGTCTGGCAGAAAATGAGAATGGCTGTGCGACAGGGTGCAATGCATGCAGAAGAATCTCTGGCCAGAAAGAGAGTATTCGTAATGTCTGGTTATAGCTTTTCTCACCTCCTTTCAAAAACCTCCATTTTGACTGTTGCTTTTACCTCCTTTGTCGTCTTGAAATTTCTTTCTTTTAAATTTCAGTTTTAAATTTTTTCTGTCAGACGCTGTGGCTGTGGTTGCATGTCTATTCTAAGGGTTCCTGTAGCTCAGTTGGTAGAGCGTTGTATTAACAGTGCAAAGGTTGTGGGTTCGATTCCCAGGTAACGCACATACTGATAAAAAAGATGTATATGCTGAATGCACTGTAAGTTGCTTTGGATAAAGCATCAGCCAGATATGCAAATGTAATCTACACGTAGCCTATGTGTTTGTGTGAGTGTGCAACTCTAGGTATGCTAGTGTGTTTTATGCAGATAGGAGATATTTCATACATTTTATTTGCTGTTGTTCTAGAATGTGTGCACCGCAGATTTTATTGCATTGTTTGGTGTGTGTCTCATAGTGATAGCATGGGGACATTTGGGGCGGGCCAGCCAAGAGAGGGCAGAGGAATTAATCACACAGTGCAGGAGGTCACTCATCGGCCCCTGAACATCGCAGTGGGTCATGCATTTTGGGGCCATGGCTGCGTACACACACCGCACCGTCCTATTCCCCGTCTGCTTTTCCCCGGTCCAACAAGAGACTAGCTCAACCCCAGACACACACGTACACGCTCACACACACTCTAACACAGTGAACACGGCAGTAGAGAGGACGGAAACGTTCTGGTAAATATTTCTGAATATATGTCATCTTACTGTCATGTTTCAGTCAACGAATAGCGAAATATTGCATGAACCCTTGTCGTGTTATTGTTTTCTTTTGTGTATCCATGGTTGTTTGCAGAATGAGTGAAATTTGGGTTAAATCGTGGTTCCTGGTTTTTGACAGCCTGCGGTTACTGCTGTGTCAGAGTTTGGGAATACTGCTCCAGTAATTCTGGGGGCTTGTAATTCTGTGCTTTTCCTGATGAGGGATCTATTGTTCTAGCTTTGCTCTTAGGGGACACGGACTGCCCATTGTAATATACAGGAGGCGCCCTGTTATTGTCCTCCAGTTAATCTTACACCGTGTTAATTCTCCTTTATACGTGTGAACGCGTCATGCCGGCTGACGTTTAGGGCGAATAGATTGACGGTGGGCAGTCGTTGCTTTTTTTTGGGATAATCAACCTGGATGATCCATCATCTTTAATCACGGGTTGCTTCATCTACCATTGGCCGGATAGAAAAGCGCATGCAGATGATGCCGCATGCGCATCTGCATGCGCAGTCAGACGAGCATTAAGGAGCGTCATTTGCAGGCGGAGGCGTCGTTGCTTGCGCTGATGCGCATAAACCCAAACGTCCTGAGGGCTCTCCTGCCTGCGCACTTCTTCAGTCTTAGTGTGCATGCTACGGGGCAATAACGGGGTAATAAGGCAGGCTTGCTCTCACAGCTTTAACAAACACAATGTCGGTCGGATACTCGTAGTCGATCGACACGCACATTTATTGTGCATCTCTGCTGCGCAGTTTCTGTTTGCATACTGATGAGGGTGCACACCGGGAATGGAGGCGTCTGCAATTTGTGACGTTTCTGTCGCTTTTGGGTTGAAAATAACCCCTTTCCGTACAGTATTTATGTTATATTGTGGTGGAAAATGTGTGTTTAAGAAAGCAACAAAGATGCATTGGTTGTTTTGCTGTAATGAAGTCATGCACTTTTAAAATGGGTTAATGCAACAGTGAAAACAGTGCGTTTAAAATGTAACTCCACACATATTAGTTTAATATGTTTTATTGTAGTGTTAGATTTGAACATTTTTGGTTTTACTGCTTGCTTGTCCTTTTCACAGAAACATCTGGGTTTGTTTTCAGAAGCACCGCGAATTCATAAAATGTATTTGTTTAGTCATATTCTGAGACATTTTGCAAATATGTTCATTGAAAGCAGATGTGAAAAGAGCACACAGCTATCTGTTAATTATGGAGGAGGAAGTTGAGATGTTTTGCTCAAACTTGATATGATGAGATGTATCAGATAAAACATTCCTGGAACCAAACTGACTGTAAAATCACCTTTTAAATCATGAACGCACTTCATTATTAACTAACCTGTGCGAAACTCATTTTTGTATTGGTTAAATGTAAATCTACAAAAAAAAACTAACAATCTGCCTTATGAAGCACATCCATTCCTGAAACATTCAATCGTATTTATTGTTATTTTTGATTCAGATTCGAGGTAAATCCCAAACATTTTTTGTAAGCTTTTAAAACCTTTTCAAAGAAACCTTTTTCTTTTCATAAGGAGAAAAACATTAAGGTTCTGTCTGGCTTTGGTTTCCAGCTGCATGTTGTAATATGAGGCATAAAGGTAAAGGAAAAGCATCTCTCTCTCTCTCTCTCTCTCTCTCTCTCTCTCTCTCTCTCTCTCTCTCTCTCTCTCTGTGGTTGACATGAGGCTAATGAAAACAGGGTGTGGGTTTTCTTCAGTCCTTTCATATGCCTCAATAAAAGGTGCGGCCGACATTTTGGCTGCTGCTTCCATACTGTCACTCCTCTTTTACCTTTGTCTCCGAACGTGTGTGTGAATATGGAAATTCAAAACACTTAACTACAGGGCTTAAGTATAATCATGCCGTCAGGGGTTTTTTTTAGGTTAAATGTTCATTTTTGCAGTAATCCTTTGATTATTCTTAGAGTATTACTACACCCTTCATTTAAAGACTGCTTCCATATGATGTGGTGTGTGATGTGTGATTTGTTTGGACTTCCACCAGCATTGTGGCATTTGTAACTAACTTTGAAAATCAATATGTCAGGCTTGTTGAATTTATTGGCACTGATGTGACAACTAATCTGCGTCGGTTTCCATCACTCCTAATTTTGCATGCATACTTCTGCATATTCCTGCATTGCTTGGTTAAGAAAGCGGTGCATATTGGGGCCGTTTGAGTCTCGGTGTATTTGATCTTTAAAAACATACAGGAATACATCACGGTGGAGCCAGTGACAGGTTTAAGACCTGTGCTGAGCTGTTTAAGGGCTGTATTGTGCACTGTTGCACATATCCTGAGGAGGTCTGTTACTTAACATGAGCTATTTGCATGTTTGCTTATGCATTTTGCATACGCAACACTTTAATTGACGTTTTTTATTCGGCCAGTAGATGGCAGTGTTTCCCCAAGCATTGCATTGGCAATGAACGGATTCTTCAGCCGTGTTTTTTATAGGAAATTGTAAACAAGAAATCTTGGACTAATTTTTGTATCTCGTAAAAGTGACGAGCGTGACTGTTCGAGCTATTTACATGATAGGAGACGTTTGCAGATTTAAGATTATAAATATTCTTTTATGATGAACGAAAATCAAAGGTAAAGGACTCTGTTCTTGGTTTTTTTAATGATTTCTTCTTTGAGTAACATGACTCTAACAAATGAGGACATCACAAAACATTTAAGAAGTAAAGATCCACTATAAATTAAAGCTTGGATGATAATGTTGTATTTCACGTTTTTTATTACTATTACACATTTTATTACTATTATGATGATGATTGCTATTATGATTATTATAACAATTATTATTTTTGACAACAATGTGCCCTAATCGAATCCGTTTTTAATTTCTGTGAATTTCTTGTCTCCGTCTGTACGTGCTCTGACCCTAAACTTTAGGACGTAATGTTCTTGTTGTCCAGATTAAATTTTTCTTTAATCTGTTCTGGAACATGTGAAATTATTTCTGCAATAAAAAGCTAAAGTCCCCAGTGCTTTCTGATTGCAGTCTGAGGCTATTAATATAAGGCCATATACAGGCTTTTTTCGTATGACCAACCCGCAATCAGAAAGCCATGAAGGTGGCATTCTGCAGATAGCTTCTCTAATGAAAGAGAGATTAAAAAGAGGCTTTAAGATGGATTAATGGTGCCCACACTGAGACAAAAGATCTGAAAGGGACTTAAAAACAAGCTAAATAAACACACACTTTACAAAGCTTCATTTGCATAATGCTAAAACACTTACTCTAAATGTCTGACATGGCAGGAAGGCTTGAGAATGAAGCATATGAATGCTGCCTTGTTCTCGGAAGAATCGCTCAGTGTAAATCAAGCTTTCAGTGCTGTTTCATGTGTAGGACCTTTTCTGGTGGGTTTGAACTGAAAACAGCTGTGTTCTGAGGGTGAAATTTGTGTTTTATATGCAGACAAAGAAGACGACACACACACACACACACACACACACACACACACACACACACACACACACACACACACACACACACACACACACACACACACACACACACACATATATATCCAGTCAGTCAACCATACTGGGCTGAGTTAGGGCTGTGCCCTTTATACTTGGTTTCCTCAAAGCTCCCGATTCTGACGAGCAGCTGTTTGTAATGTTCTTTGTAAGAACTGAGCTTCATATAAATCTGCACGACGATGTCATGATTCCTTTTGAAATCCTTGAAAAAAATAAGATTCGTGAATTTCACAATTTCTGATTCATTTTCGGCCACGTGTTTTATTATGTATGTTAAGAAGAGCTTTTTATATTTCTGTCCACTCCTTGCTGGAGGTGGTGTTGTGTGTTTTGGGTATGCGTCTCGGTCACTGAACGGCTTCGGAGTTGTTGCAGGAGACGCGATGGATAGGCTGGACAGACGCTTTTTAAAACCGCTGATAAGAGGCCCTGATGCCGAACATTGCAAATTGGAAGTGAAGATTGCCTTCCTGTAGACTTTATCTTAAAGCAGTAAAACAAGAAGCTGTGACTACAACTGCAGCTATTGATTTTGCAATTTCAGCAAATTAAGAACAAGACAGAAAACCTATTTAACCTTTCAGTGATTGCCATAGGTACTTTTTGGTGATGTGGAGGCTGACATTTAAATTAGCCCCCTGCCCCGGTTAGGGCCACAGTCATCACCGGACTCCCAAACTGTCCTCCGATTGTTCAGCCAGAATAGGAAAAAACAGGTTATGCATGAATATGGAGGCCCAGTGCATGTTTACCCCCACATATGCATTACAATATGTCAGCCAGCATATATTACTGAAGTATAATATTTCCACCTCGCACATCAATTCACGCATGTGGCCGCAGACGTATAGGCGCAGTAATAAGGGAAGGTGGCCATCTGCACGGCAATAACATCTGTGCGAATATATAAAGGCTAATGAAAAGCAAGAGCAATGGTGGGCCTCTAATGTGAAATAATAAGAGGTTTTTTTCTAGTTTTAACACTGTAGGTTTCTTTGGAACTAAACCACACACTGAGGAAAAAAAACAAAACAAAAATATCAGCACAAGCTTGTAGCTGTTGGCGATTAAAAACCAAGAATTACGTTGACGTGCAAATTGCGTATTGTTTCGAAAGTGCATCGTTAGCCATATTGGTTGACGCGTGCCACTTAAGACGACATATCTGTGGCGTGATAGATGATGTGCTTTCATGTTTGGATTGTTTTTAATATTGTTGATCAAAACGAATGGAACACAAAAGGGATGAAGATCAGTCTCAGGGCTGCACCTGCTTCAACAGTTTTGTTCAAATCAAATCGTACAATATTATTCATAATAAATGGCTCTAATATGACGGAAATGATGGAGGAGAGTCTGATATTAAGAAATGTAGTCACAATAATTGTCTACCAAAAAAAACCACTCAGGAACAGAGTGGACCAAAAGACAGAAAGAAATGCAAAAATGAAAAAAGGACAAAAAAGAAAACAACACTGTAAAAAGGTGTGAAAGCTGCTTCAATTCACCAAGGGAAGGGATGAGTAATAAAAAACACTGAATAACAGGGTGGACCAAAAAAATATGAAATGCAAAAATAAAAAGGGAAAGACAAAAAAATCAACACCCCAAAAGGTGTGAAAAGTGCTTGAATTCACCAAGGGAAGGGATATTAGTTTTCTTAATTGGTACAAGTGCAAATGACTTTGTATTTTGCGCAAAGGAGGTGTCATTCTGAAGGGCTGGTTGGTTTTACATGAGCAGAACAGGGCTGAACATGTGGGAGAATCTTCTGATAATTCATTGACTGCCCCTCGGAACTGATGGCTGCTAATTGTTAGGTGATTAACACAGAGTCGTAATTATGTCGGCCCAAGGGGGCGATTATGGTTTCAACATGTCATATTATCACAGAATGGTGCTAGCAGGGCTCATCTTGGCCTGTGGATTTGGAAGCAGATGGCATATTGTCAACAGCAGCAAGCTGAGGAAGTACACCAGGGGAGTCGTCTCTTTGTTTCAGCCTCATTAATTAAGTGCTAATTGTGTGTAATTACTTAGAACGCAACCCTCTGAATAGAGACATCAAGTGGCCGTGACAGAACCGAGAGTCATGCCTTCCTAACATATGGTGTAACTGTTTCAATAAATCCTTAAACGTGGCAATAATTAAATAAAGTAATTAAAAATAATTAAATATATTAGTAAGGAAATTTTGGAAAGGTCCGAAAAAAATTGTTCCAGCTTAACAAGATTCAAAGTGCATGTGTACTGTTACAATTGGTTTTAATGTGTTTATTTTTAAATGGCGTTTTTGACTGGTTTTTAGACTGTTCATCTAGCATTAGATATATTTATGGACTGTCTCCCGTGTGTCTCCTGGTTGATACTGATCAGTCTGTGAAATCACTTCGCAGATTTTTCCAACATTAACATCTCCATTTAATGGAAATGTCAGAATTTGTGCCATATTTCCTTATGACTGACAGAACCAAGGTCTCCCTAACCGGCACTGAGCTCGGCTGGTCTATTTTATCTTGAAGATTTGAATCTTCTGCTATTCTTATTATTAGCGGCTATTATGATGAGCTGGTAAGTCACGGGTCAGCCAGAAAGTGGCATATATTTCATTTGTGACTCTTCTGTACCAGTAGGAAAAAATGTCATGCCGTATTTTAGGGTGAAAATATATTTAAGTGTTGTATTGCCATTATAAGCTGAACAATAACCCAATAATAACCCAGCTAACATGGAGTGTTCTGGGAACATTGGCTAACGCTCTGTAAAAGTTATTTCAAAGTTATCAAAAACATTCTTGCAGTAACGTTATTAGAACTTTAGTAACATTATATATCATATAATGTTAGTTTTAAAAATGTTACAGAATTAAAAATGTTTAATAATGTTTTGCAATAACATTACAGCATCTAAAAAACTGGACGTTTCGAATATTCATATAACTTTCAAAATAACGCTTTTAACATTTTTGTAACTTAATGGAAACACTTGGGAAACATTTTTACAACCAAATGTAGTTCACTGGGATGTGTGATTTTAAAATTGGCACATGCCCTCTAAATTGTGCACTTTGAATCCGCTCCCAAAAATTTCAGATATCATGTTGGATCCAGGCAGGAATTATTTTGTATTATATAGAGACTTGCCTTTCTGTGACCAGACACGGCCATTTTCTTAATGCCACCATGAGAGATCTAAATGAAATGTTTTGTTTGTTGTACATTTTCATCAGTAAATGCTAGGAGACTGAACTGAGAACAGCATGTAAAAAATAAGGCTCCCTAAATATTCAAGAACCGTACAGTAGGTGCGGCAGACGCCGGCTCTGATTTCCACTCGAGTCGACTGCGGAATTAATTTTAGCTGGCAGCATCATGCTGTGGTCATTTTGTCTGGAGAGACATGTTGTTATCTTGATTTGGCCATCACAGTTTCAAAATGAACACTCAGCATGTTGGCGATCGGTTGAATTTAAAACATAACTACAAAAGACTGCGAGTTCCCTTTCAGAATTCAGAAAAGGGGAGAAAAAAATCATGCAGAATTACAAATGTGATCAAACAAGGTGTCCAGTACAGAGATGAGCACTGTCATAAATGCAGCCCATTTTCATTTCTAAAAGAGAGGCTGATTTGACTGTGTTTGCAGCCTAAAACAGAAACAGACCTTAGTGTTATAAAATAGGCTTTTGATTTTAAACTTTCTATTGATGTATTTTATTCAGCATCATTGTGGGTGAGTTGCTGTGCATTTAGTGGTTGTTGAGTGTTTTCTGTTGGTCTTTAATTCTAAATTAAATTTATAATATGTGAGGTTTTCCTAATGAAATACTGATTTAAAAAGCTGTAAAAGCAGTCTGTGATAAGCACAGAATTTACCTTGGACCATGTTTAGTTAAAATATTCCTTTAAAAAAAATCTATTGTAATCCTTTGTACACTTTGTCCAACTCTGCGTTTTGCCGACGTGCTGTATTAGCATGAGAAATTTGTATTTAGGTGGATTTGCCGAACAGTGATGTGAAAAGTGCATGTCATTTTTCCATGGGTTCCAGCGAGCTATTCTGTTGTTAGTTGAGACATTCGGAACAGATGGAAAAAATCCAGAATCAGACTTCATTTGGAATAATGTTTCCTCTGTGTTTAATATCTTTTTCTTTTTAAGTTGCACCAGTATAATTTGCATTGTGAGATTATTTTTTCTTCCTAAGAGTCAGAACTGACCTAGTAATTAAAATGTTGCAGAGATTAAATTGAACGTTTTCCATGATGTCAAAAAGATTGCAGTGGGTTATCATAATCAGATGTTACATTTTAATCAGGGGCAAATGGAATATAAATTATAGATTTTAATACAAACCTGTATATGTGATGTTTTCACAGAAATCCAATTCTTCAGCAGAGTAAGAAGCTTAAAGCACAGATGCATCGATTGAGGTTGAAAAATGAAAGTGTTTGATATTTAACATGCAGGATTATGACCAGATTTCCCAGAATATAATGGAGAACACATACGTTATCTTTCTGTCCTCCTATAATTTTAATGCGTGTGCAGTATGCAGGAAAACTGCTGTGTAACTATGCAGATTTTTTTAAAATCTATACTTTTCCATAAGCAATAAAGTGAAAAGTTATTCTTCTAAACTGTCATCTTAAAAAGTATGACAGTTGAGAAAATGAATGTAAAATTGAAGTAATCCTTTGCCCTGTGAGAAACATATTGACTTAATTTACATAAATCAGTGGGCTTTAGTGGCTTGTTCTTTATTATATAAAATACACGGTTACTAAGAGATGCTTTAACTTGTGTTTGTGTGTGTATTTATATATACGCTCCAGTGTGTGTGTTTGTGTGTGTGGGTATGTTTTATGTGGTTTCCTTGGCAATTGTATTTGAGTTTGAATGAACATATAATTCTATAATTTAGCAGAACCATTTTGTTTTTGTACAAGTATGTTTATGGTCCCTGCTCTAAAAAGTTTTGACTGTGCCTGTTAAGAAATTTAACAACCATCTGTAGACAAATGAAGCCTTTCGTAAAGGCCTTTAAAGGTCTCTATAGATTTTTGTCTCAGTGTCCTTTGTTGTTTTGAAGCATCACAAATGGAAGTCACGGTCTTTATGTCCTTAAATTGGTTTCACACCTCTGCAGTGTGAACAGTTTGTTCATCCAAATCTGGCCATGATATATCATTATCACTACTTTTGGAGGAAATCCATAGGATCAATACATTTGCCAGCCACTGGGTTCTGGATTGCCTGCATGCTGAGCGCTTTGTTGCACCACAAGTCAAGTAGATCGAGCCACAGGCAACCGCGGCGTAACGCGCAGCTTCTGCCTTTCCTGCTCCTCATTCAGAGGAAATAAGCCAAGAAATGTCAGGAGTTAGCGCGTCGATTCATAGAGAAATTCTGTGGGTGGGCTTTTTTTTTTGGCTTCCGAATCTCAACTGGGATCGTTAGTGCAAAGCAATGGTTTTGCTTAGAAATATTAGCCTTAATCTTAAAAATTGTCATTGACTGGTTGCTGAAACGACTGTTGTCGAGCTTGTCTTCGGCATCCATCATGCCCACCGTGAGCGATCACAGCGACAGATCTTAAGATTTTGCAATTGCACTTCTATTCCTTTTTTTAATTTTTTGGGAGTTCTGGGTTGTCATCATTCGTTTTTAATAATTAGTGACCTTTTCATTTAAAATGCTCTGGTCAAGCTCGTGAATGGATTGATCAGTCATGTCGCCCTGTGTGTTTTTGTTTTCGTCCCTTCATTAATGCATTCTGGTCAGTGAGAGCCAAAAGCTGGCCACTTCCGAAGTAATTACCATCCCGTAAACAGGTCAGCGGTGCGTTCGGCCACAGCTGCTGCCACTAGAGCCAGCTAAGCTTCCAGTATTGATTGGGCAGTCTGTGACATCTCCTAAGCCATGTCACCCAACTGAAAGAAGACTCCAAATTGTCCAATAATAAAGTGTTGGAAGTTGTAGCTGCTCTCTCCTGAGACTTGCTCGTGTGAGGGTGGAGGTCTGGGGTGGTGGTGGAGGGGGGACATCTTCAGAACCATCAATCCTTCCTTGAAGGCTCAATATAGTGCTAAATTAGCCAAAGGGAAAACGGAAAGACCACTGGACATCTGTTACAGACCCTTGACATATTTTCCCCTATGCTCTCTTATTTAAATGCTGCTGTAAAACAGTCAAAGCCTGGAGGAGTATAATACCGGGATTTACTGTTGGAAGGAGCCAGATTCAGGGAATCTTTTAAATCCCTTATGGCAGGTCTATAAGTGTAGCAACCGGCATTTGGAAAACAAAAGCCAGATCCCAAATCAAGATGGTAGACTCCCTTTTCTGGTCGATTTATTCTTTTTACTGGCACAAATTTCATGTACGATAAGCGCAATTTTCGAATTGTTTTGAATAGTTATGCAGAAGCTTTGTTTTTAAGGCTTGTATGTATGTATAATTATTGAAAATAAACAAAGTGTAACATTTTAGATTCAAACTTGATTTTGTTTATCAAATAAAAGCTATAGAGTGACACCGGTTTTCAAAATATTATGTGAAGGTCTAAACAGATGTTTGCCAATCGATGTGTTTTCATTTAGCGTTGAGAAAGCAAAATTCTACAATTTTCTTACTCTGAAGTCACCCAGAATTAAAACCTGGAGCATTTTGTGTTTGAGGCGCATTCGTTTGGACTCGCTGTCAAGTGAATCAGATATCAGCGAAATACTGTAGCAGTTTGGGTTTGTGGAGATGATAGCTCTGTTTCTGCTCATCTTTGTGTGTATAAATATTAATAATAAGCAAATGTAACGCTTTAGATTCGAACTTGATTTTGTTTATCGAATAAAGGCTATGAAGTGACATCGGTTTTCAAAATATTACATGACGATCTAAACAGACACGGTTTGGAAGACTCATTGGTGACGGGCGGAAAATTCCCCAAAAGCACTAGTCTGGGCTGTGTGAATTAGGTCTTATAAAGATCTTGATTGGCATGTCTTAGACAGCTGTGTAAACACAAAGTGACAGAAGTGGAATGAGTACATAGTCATTTAACAGCACAGTTACTTGCCTGTGCCCGGCACCTACAGCAAGTGTTGCCTCGGAATGCCTCGATTTCTACTCTCCCCCTGTGCAGAAAAGAAAGAAAAATGCCAGTAATTGTTAGTTATTTCATACTGATTCTGGTGCCGTTCTGATTGCGCTGCCCTGCCCGTTATGGGCCAGCGAGCACACGAGCGACTTCGCTCACTTCATAGCGAAGAGCAGCAAGCGTAGGAGTTGTTGGTGTAAGAGCTGGGAAAGGCATCCACTATAAATATTTAATCCGGGGCGACTGGCTCTGGATTTCAGCTTTGTCTTTCATTGGATTACGCATTTAAGACTTCAAAAGATTAATGGAACGGCAAATAGACGAGGGCTTCTCATCTCCCCGCCGCATCGCTAAGATAAATGGAAGAATTAGCATAAAAATATCTATTTCAATGCAGTGTGCCTCGTTGAGCGTTTAGAATGATCAAAGGAGTATGTTTACCAATCGATGTCTTTTTATTTAGTGTTGAGAAAACAAAATTGTACAATTTTGAAGTCACCCAGAATATTAGTCTGAAAAACCCGGAGAATTGTGTTATCCTCGCAGTGTATGAGGCCCGTTTGTTTGGACTCGCTGTCAATTTAATTAGAAATTGGTGAAATAGCAGTTTGCGTTTAGGGAGATGATAGCTCTGTTTCTGCTCATTGATTTTGCATTATTGCTAAAGACGTTTCATGGTTCCACTCAACACTGGGGGTCTGTTGGGACAAACAGGTAAAGGACTGCTGATGTATTTAAAATGATTTGCAAAAATCAATTGTTTTGTCTTGCATATAATGCAAAGTGTGGATGCATGTGGGCCTTATGCTTATAAGCTGGGCTTACTCAATACAAACTTTCTGCTAATGATGTACATCAGCTTATACATGCAATTTAGGTTCATTGTGGTGTGTCTGGTGGTGCAAAACAATATTAATAACTAACAGACCAATTTAAAAGCACTGAATAGTTGTCAGAAATGGTGATAATTAAAGGCAGGGTAGGTGATTTTTTTTTTCCAGCAAGATTGTTTGTTATGCTGGTTGAAAGTCTATTGCTGATAGCAATCATTAAAGTGGTCTAAATATATTTTTATAAATATATACCTTCTGTAGAAGGTGCAGGACCCTAAAATGTTTGACCAATCACTGTATTCAGACCAAATGCAATGATAGGATGTCCTACTTGCCTGTCAAACTATGTATTTGCATCCCTCTGTGCACCCTGCTTGCGCAGACAATCTTATGTTCTGGAGGGGGCGTGGCTTTGGAAAATACTCCAAAGGGAGGGATCTTAAGATTTCAAAGCTAGTTTAAGGCTATTGCTAGCCTGTCTGACATTGCCTACCCTACCTTTAAGTTTTGCCTGTGTAGATTTTATGTCCAATATTCCGTTTTTCAGTATAATCCAGTATTTTATTTTGCAAAATTTGTTTTGTAATACTAAATTCACAAATAAAGAATTTTGTGTTCGAAAAGTTTGGATGGGCATTAATCCGTCACAATCCATCCCTTTAATTTGATCAAAATGCTTATAGTGCACAGTAGGGATACCATGTAAATCTGTCAGCCTGTTTGATTTTAGCCACTGGTGCGCTGCCAAGCATTCCTAAACAAACATGCATCCAATTAACACAGACCATAAAATGACCAGACACTGTGAATTAACTGTTGGATTTGTGGATTTTGCTCCTCATTTACATAATGTAGCATTCAGTAATGTTACTATGGCAATTCCAACAATTAACATTTTGCCTAGATGTCACTTGCCCCGTGCCACAAGGCGCAGCAATTATGTCTATGCTAATTAGACTTTAACTATGCTTTTAGGGGACAATTAACTGATTTAGTATGCCCTGGTTATAAAGCTGGGGGATGTCCCAGCCCCCTAAGCATCTCCTGACACACTCAAACACACAGTCTGGCCTCCTGTTTTGTCCCTCCAGAAACAGGAAACTTGTGAAAGACAAGAGCAATTTCCATCATCTCAAGAGTCTTATTGGTATGACTGGCCCAAATGAAAGAGTGTGTTTTAAATACAGCGGTGGATCATGGTGTTGGTGTGTTTGTGGATGGTAAAATCTGTAAAAATACGGCATAATTTTCTGTATGAATTTTTCATATTTTTTTTTTTACAGCTGTTTCACTCGTATTTCAAACTTTGCCACAGTATTGCGTTTTGGGGTTAATGGAAATTAACGGCTAATGTCCTGGCAGAAAATTACCACTACAGTTTTTTTTACAGTAAGGTTTTGACACTGCTGCAGATCAAAATGACAACGTCTGGTGTGTTTCCCAGTTATGACGTCTGGTGTGTTTCCACGTGCTTTACTGGTTGTTTTAATATAGAGGGGTTTTGGGTTAACCGATATGATCAAGCACCAGTGTAAACAAGTCACTGTTATATAATCAGCTCACATGTTTACAAGTTCTTTTGCTTTAGTACATTTTATGCAATATTTACATGGTATAATTGAATTGATTATTTTTCTTAAACAGTAAAGTTGCATGTTATGATGTTTGGTCTGATCTGATATACAGTGTCCTCAAAAAAAGTATTAAATTGTTTCTTCTTAAACCATTATTTAAAAAATGGATGCATGTATGTATCTTAAAGACATAATGCACAAACATACTTTTTGAGCTAAATGTTTTATTAAAAAAGTTTGTTCATTTTGATAAAAAATAGATCCATTGTTTAAACTTTAGAAAGTGTCTGGACAATTTCTGGTTGTCAAAATTTGTGGAACGTGCCCAAAGTTAACGTAACATGGCACCTGTGCGAACACAGTGTTCAGTGTTTGCTAAAGACTTTGAGAAGTTTGTTAGACAGAATAAAAAACAGAATTACAAGAAATTACAAAAAAACTACAATGAAAAAAGTGCAGCATCATTAGTTTGTAGATGCCACTTGGTTTGATATCCTCTATGTTATGCAACGACGTTCAGACATTTGTAAGTGCGACCAAGAATTTCCATGTGTGTTATGTGGTTTCTTTATTATAAATACTTCAGATACATACTGTATTTGAGAATATCAGTTCAACAAATCTGTTTCTGTGGCACCTATGTTTATTGCATAAATTAAGCCTTAACGCTGCATGCAATGTTGTCTGAGCAGCTGCCCTCCAGTGCTGCACAGATAAGCTCAGCAAAAGCTCTGTCGTTCTGAGAGCCTTGCTTGTAAGTTGAACAACATAATTCTATGTAATCTACCTCAATAAAATCCATAGACATTGTAAAACATTACAGCATATGTGGCGGTGCCCTCGGACCTTGGAAAAAAGGGTCTTGTTTTGTCAAATTTGTGAGTGTTGCTACCACTTACATTGATCGATACCCACATGTCCCTGTATTGATCCTCGCATCTGTGAGGGAACTTGAGAGAATGGATCTGTTTGAGTTTTCATTTAGACCACACATTGGGATCAAGAGAGATCAGCACTAAAGAGACCAGCGAAGGTCTCTCTCTGTAACGCCACATTGGACGTGACAGCAGACGAAAAGAGAGATTAAAACATTCAGAGATTTTTGGCTGTCAGTTTTGTTTACACTCTCAGTAGCCCTGCCACGTGGTGCTTCATGCAAAAGAGCAATTAGACAAGCAAACGGCACGAACAAACAAACAAACATAAAATTAGAAAATTAAGCAAAACAGACAAACAAAATGAGTCCTGTTTAGCGAGTATTGCATAATTGATTGTTGGGTATGGATCAGACAAAAAAGCAATTAGGCAAAACCCAATATAAATAAACCCATATAAATAAACATAGGAGATAGCTGTGTAGCTGTATAACGGGATTCTTTTTGGCAAGTGTTGCTTCATTGCATCACTTGTAATGCAATTTATGACATCAAATGTGACTAATGATGTTTACGATAATTAGGGTTAATTGGTACTTTAAATATTTATCTGGTAATTAAAAGCTTTTCCAGTCTGTGATTACATCACAGAGGCAGCGTTGCCTCTGCAATGCACCCGGAGTGGCATGTCGTAACATCAGTCTTTATTTGTCACAGGTCATTTGAAAGCAGCCGGGATTACATCGAACTTTATTACAGCGCTGTGACTGAGCCCCTGAAGACATTATGAAAACAATCCTTACCACATAATTTGTCTTAATTACTCAACGTCAAACTGAACATATTCCAGACCAGCCCGTTCTCCCATCCCAGCTAACAGGGAACGTTTTCAGAACCTTGGCTAACATTCGTAGAATTTTTTTAACGTTATATGTCATGTATATCAAAAACGTTATTCTTAAGTTGTTAGTGGAAACGTTTAAAAACTGTACAGAATTAAAAAAAAAGTTTAAATGTAATGTTCTTATAACCAAGCAATAACTTTAGTATAATGTTTTAAAAAACACACATTTTGAACACTCCTGGAACATTCAACATAACATTTTTAATGTCTTTTGTTACTTAATGGAAACGTTGGGGAAATGTTTATACAACCAAAAATTGTTAGCCGGGGTGTGTGTTTATATATGTATGTTTATGGTCCTAGAAGGGCGCTGTTCCCTCCCCCTTCAACCCCGATACACTGACCTCCCCGAATGCCTAGAGCCTCCTCATTAATCTCTGCACGACAGCCCTTGACCGTCTGACTGTGCGTGTGACTTCCGCAGAGCACGGCTCCTAGACGAAATCTCAGAGCGATGATGGGACCATTCCCAAGTTTCCCGGATGACTTGACCGTCCGTGCTTTGAAATGACACCCTGTTAAATTGAGTGACGTTATTACCATGTGAAGTGTCACACACGTGGCTTGTGGGCCGAACAGGCAGGAAACCAATTAAAATGGCTCTCTGTCCATCTTTGCACATTCACTTGTGTTTTGACTGTTTGGTCTGCTGAACAAGGGTTTATGTTTAGTGCGAGTATTTGTCTGGGTGTCGGAGCCGATGTGAGGAGAAACTTTAAACGCGGCCGGTCCTCTGTTTTTATTACATCTTCTTTTGCCTGTGTTCCTCCTGCGATGTTTTAATCATGATGTTTGTTTGTAATTATAAACACCTACGAGTCCCATATATGAAAACTGTTTGATGGAATTTAAGCCTTTGGGTATCTCTCTTTTGCTTTGAAAACGGGGCCCCTCAACATCAAAGCCGGCCCTCTTTTGAGGCGTCCACGTTGCCATGTTTGCATATACCTTTAAGGCCTTGAGTTTTGAACAGCAAGGTCAACATTTGTTGTTGATGCACAGAGTCAAAGACGGTCTCTGAGGCCAGGGGATTACAACTCTCATCTACCATCCCCTTTTAAAAGCACGGACATTAAAATGCACCCACAACATCTGAAGGCTTCAACCTTACAGAATTAATGGCTTTAAAGGCTTTTCCAATCAGAAACTAATCAAGTTGCTTACTGTATATAGCAGCAGTATATGTTTGTGTCTCTTGTTAAAGTTTTGCTCAGCGTTACCTTACAGAACAAGGTGTTTCTAATAAAGAAGAACATTTAAAAAACAATTCAGAAAATAATGACAGAATCAGATGTTTTTAGTTTGTTTTTTCATTTTATTTTTATAAATAAGTTTTTAGCAGATGAGCAAAAGAGTTTAGCAGATGTTAAAAACAAGACCGGCATTCTCTCTCCTCAAGGATTAGAAGCTCAGATTTAATCGAGTCAAAACATCTCTGGACCTCCATTGCAAAAACACACCTCAAAGCTTTGTTTTTACATGTTTACAACTCATCGAACCATCATCACAAAGTTGAAATCCATAATTTTCTCCTTTCTTTTTTTTACTTTGTCCAAGTGTTTAAGTGTCGATCAAAATCATGACCTGGTGAACTATTAACTTTCTTTAAGTTGTATAAAGTAGCTTTAAAAACATAATGAACTCTGAAATCATTATAATGTTTTTGTTTGCATGTATGGGAACCTGTAATAGTGAGTTTTCCTGGTACATATGCGTATTTAACATTTATTGTAGGTTTTATGAGTCTTCTCTTATTTGGCAAAATTAAATATATAAAACGCATTTGAGAGATTAACAGTGGCAAGTAGTTTTGTACCTTTTACACCTGGTACTTCACATTGCCTGAATGTTAAAATGCAGGTCTTTGGCGGTGACCTCGCTTACATTGCCAAGCAGTTTTGTGGTGAAAATATGCATTTTTGACCGAGCAAAACTTCACAGTGTCTCCAGAGTAATTTCCATTCACACTTGAACGCACTCCTGTTCCGGTAAACAAGATTCGACGCAGAAAAAAGAAGCCAGACGCATTTGAGAGTCATAAATGAGTTTTTCATTCCAATGAGTGAAGATCAAAGTCATGGTGCATTTCCAACGTAGCCTGCAGCGCTAAAGCATATATTCCCAACAAATCTCGTTGCTCTTACAAGGTATTACTTTAATTTTAGTGCTCGGCTGGAAGGGAGGGGACAAAATGGAAACGTAGCTCTCGCACATCTTCTGCGTAACCTTGTTTGCAATGAAATATGTGATGTACCACCTGCTCCTTATTTTTTGTACTTCAAAATCAGTTTTGCATCAAAATGAAAAATAATTTTCCTTCGCCTATAATCCGCTCTAATAGTCAACCAGCAGTTTTAATCTTTAGATGCATTTTAAATCCAAGCCATAATGTCTTAACTCTTTCACAAGGTCAAATATCTTAGCAAATCGAGCTTAAGCTTTGTTTTATATGAACAAAGTACATGATTAATACAAGAATTAATCACGCACTATTCATATACAGCAGATTGGACAGTGATGAGGATTAGATTGATAGTTCCTGGCCTACTTTATCATATGACATAAACTGACATCACAGTTTGGTGAAGTACAGTGAGAAAAGAAACTTTTAACTGTTTGTGTCTGTCTGCCTGACTTATGTGGGTGTGTGTATTTGTGTGAGAGAGAAACAGAGGAATGAGTATGTGTGTGTGTGTTTGTGAGAGAGACAGAGAATGAGTGTGTGTGTGTCTGTGTGTGTGGCCTTACCTAACCATATACTGGGGACACATTTGTACCCATACGTCACCAAAACTTCCTTTTTGGGAACGTCCTCATTTGTTAAAACACTTAATATAAAAAAAGTTTTTTAAAATTATAACAATGTAGTGAGTTTTCAGTTAGCGTTATATTTATAACTAGCTGTGTTTAAAAACAAGTCTATGGAGTGTTCCCATGTAGATAGATAAGTGTGTGTGTGTGTGTGTGTGTGTGTGTGTGTGTGTGTGTGTGTGTGTGTGTGTGTGTGTGTGTGTGTGTGTTGAAGTGGTACTAGAAATTCTGACCAAAGTTTATATTACAGTATAAATTATAAATGTAATTAATAACAAGGACAACAGCACAACAAGCATATTTGAAAGCAGCCCAAACACTACAGTATCTCTGCTTGTAGGGTTACTTTGGTAATCTTTGATAGAAGCGTAAGTTTTGTTTTCAAAATTTATTGCCAAATATATTGTCATTTACACTCTTTGTAACTCGTCATGTGATTCAGAGCCATACATGAACAATGCAGCTTATATAAAGCATAAATCAAATAAACAGAGGTCATTGTGCATTTGACATTACTGTGACAAAAGTTAAAGGCACTCATGTTTTGACGCAAATATTACTTGATGTATATGTATTTCAGCGAAGACAGCATGGGTTCTGCGGACGGCCTGCGTGTCTTCAGCACCAGCAGGATCCTCTGGGGATCTGGCCCAACTCATGTGTGACAGGTAAGTGAAGATACCAAACATCTTACAGCCACACGAGCAGAGAGCTGCCCTGCACAATGCGCCCTATTTTCTTCGTTTTTTGTCTTTCTTTTTTTATTGCAGTGACTAGATATTCATTTTCGCACCTCGCTTCTCCATATTTATGGTTTCCCATGAGAACATTTTTTATTTATGTTGACTTCTTTCATAAACTGGACAGCAGTTTCTATTTTTTTATCCGTGTGTGTCAAAACAATCTCTGATTTATAATTTATGTGACTTATGATTGCTATAGGCTTGTCAGAAAGTGTCAGAAGAAAAGTTTTTTTAAAGTAGAAAGTGAAATCAAATGCCTTCGGTGGGATATCTGTTTTAGAGGGTCTTTGTCGGAGAATTTGTGCCTTATTGCATTTAACTGATTCGATTTCTCTTTTATTAAATCTCTGCATTCGTTTTAAACTTGCAGGTGTGTTTTGTGCCTGGAGCCTACAGACTTTGAATTCATCTCTATGTATATGCATATAAAAAAATCTTTTTGAAGTGAGATTCTGCCTTTAGGGGTTTATACCTGAATGTATCTTAATGTAGGGTGTAGTTATATATTATATAATCTTTACTGCCTATACAATGAGCAATGACCTAAAGCTACAGAAAGAACATTATTGATTGAAGTAACATGCTCAGTTCTGTTCCTCATGTCACCTGATCTGCACTTATTCAGCTTTCCCAGCTAACAGAAAACGTTCTCAAAACGTTGGGTAAAGTTCTTTCAAAGTTATCAAAAAGCTTTCTTGCAGTAACAGTAGTAAAAACATTACAGAATCAAAGAAAGGTTTGAATAACGTTCTTATGATCAAGCTGTAATAATAATACAGTGCCTGGATGATGAACTGGATGTTCTGGAACTGGAAAGTTCTAGATGCTGCTATTCCTATTTTTTTAAAACATTAAAAAAATGTTTTTGTTAGTTAATGGAACCATTAGGGACTGTTCCTACAACCTAAAATTGTTAGCTGGGTTACAGCTTAAACTGCTGCATAGACTTCATGGATATCATACTTCTGTGGGTGGAATGCTTTGTGCTGTTTTGTATAAATTTCTTAAAGGCCTGTTAATGTTAACATACAGTACTGTGCCCCTTGACTGTCATTTTCTGAAAACGATACAGTAATGCATCCGTCTGATCTTTTTGGGAGTAGAACAAATTTAAAACACAACATTAAAAGAAACCTTCCCTGTGCATTTTTAAAAACGTTTTGCACATGATCGTCGATTTGTTAGTGTGTTTCTGCGGCCATTATCATAACGTATGTCAAAATGTTTGAACCATGCTGCTGACAAATGGAAGTCACTGTACTTTTATTCAAAGCTGTAGTGGTTTTCACATACTGTATGTTTTACCCCACAAAGGGCGAGTCAAATTGACTTTCATGTATGCATTGATTGTAGATATTACACAATGCAAATAGCTGTCTAAACCGGGCTATTTGCCATAATTGAGGCTGTTTAACAATGCAACGGGTTGCATGCACCAGCCCACCTTTCTGGATCCTTCTTACTGCATTTAGCGTTAAAACATATTGGCAACTGACATTTGTGGATTCCATTAAAAGACTGACAATTACTTAAGGAAAAAATCCTGCTCCTGCCCGGATGTTTGAATTGGATTGTGCTGATAAGCTGAAAACGTGGGTGTTTTGAGTGCATGTAAAGAGCAGAGCAGTGTTTGTTTTGGATAAAATGGAATGATTAGTTGTGACGAATTATGTTGGAATCTTATCAGCGATTTGTTGCTGGGTGCTGTAGTTAAGATGCATTGGACGTTTCCTCTCAGATTTAAGCCAAAGAGCGATCCTACCTATCGCATCCAAATGTCCCATAATACATATGATAAAACAGTGCCAGGTTTGACATTTCAAACACAGATGCAAATAGAATTCCATTGAAATATGAGCAATGGAAGAGAGACATGGTTTAAATCCACAGAGAATCCCAGCTAACAATTTCAGAGTGTAAGAACGTTTCCCTAATATTTCCGCTAAGTATGCTAGTTTGAAAGGTCTATGGACGTTCAAAACATTTAAAATATTTGTAAATTATTTAACATTTCTAATTTAAGAATAACATTTTGATATATGCTTATATAGCGTTTAAAAATGACCTACTAATGTTACCACAAGAACATTTAATAACTTTGAGAGAACTGTTAGAGAACGTTTGCCAATATTCCGAGAATGTTCCCCATTAGCTGGTGCTGAGCTCTGATTTAATGGATCTGAGTTTGTTCCCATTGCAGTCAAAATCCTTGGACATATCTCACTTTCTGCAGCTGCTTTAAGATGATCTTGTCCAAGGTCTTTGGTGACTGACTGATTGGTTTATGCTGGCGTAGTCGCAGCTCCCAGTCATGGAAGTAGGCCAAATGTTGTGAATCATAACATCTGTCAATCAAACAAGTTTAATGAGTCAAATTTGTTGATGAAATATATTTGTCACTTGGGGATTTTCTGCTGTTATGTAGGTTCACTCAGGACAGATTAGATCAGTGCTCTGAGGCTGGTTTCAGAGAAACCAAACCTTGATCAGGGTTCGTTGGAGCAATAATATCATATTCTCCACAACACAGCTTGACAGACAACGTCACTTAAATTGCGCAGGAGCATTTCATATTAGAATAATTGTGGATTTGGTTAATACAGTACTGTATGATACAATCTGCATTTCGCAAGTTAGTTCTATGTCTAAGTCTTGATATGCTTAAAGGAACAGTTCACCCAAAAACTCTTCCATCATTTACTCACCCTCATGTCATTCCAAACCTGTTTGAGGTTTTTTGCTTCTGAGGAAGTATGTTGGTAACCAGACAACATTGGCACCCATTAACTTCCATTGTATGGACACAAAACCACTGAGACATTTCTCAAAATATCTTTGTGTTCCACAGAAGAAAAACGTCATAGGCTTGGAATGACACGAGGGTGAGTAAATGATGTAAACATTTTTGGGTGAACTAAGAGAAATGAGATTCATTTCAACCGCGTTTGTGTACATTTTGGCTAAATTTGAGGTTTCTTTAAAATCGATTATAAATGTTTTTTTTTTTTTATAATCCTGCTCTCTCATTAAGCCAGAAATGTCTGTTTTCGTACACCCTGTAATCTTTTATGGCAAAGTAGCCGGATGAGATGCATGATATAGTCTAGACCTCATTGTTTCCATGTGATTAAAAACTGTGCCAGCGAAGCTTTACGTCATTCACAGCATTGTAGTTATTCTCACCAGTACCTCTAAATGAATGTCAACTTGTTTTACTTTGGCTGGAGCCGATCAATACTTCATTAGGCTGAATTGTCTTGAGTCCATGCAACCTTGAAGCCGTGGCTTAATTACCTCCAGTATTATGCAGGGGGGCTCTGGATGGGAGGTGGGCTCAGCTGTGTCCCCCTCCAACAAAGCCCCTCAGCTTCCTAAAGGTTGGGCTCAAGGTGGGGGCGGGTGTTCATGGGGGGAGGAGGAGGCGGAGATATGAGCCATAGATGCAGCGATGCTCAGGGGGCTGCCGTTCTTTTCAAGTCACCCGTTTTATTCATTCCAAATGGACGATTGAAATGAGGGGAGATGAACATTCGGAAATGTCACCAAGCTTAGTAGTGGTCTGGCTATGTGTATTGTGCAGAGCGCAAATCTAATATTTTCCACTGAAAGGTTCGGTCTGCGCAGAGGGTGGGGGAAAAAACAGAAAAAGGAGGAGGAAAGCAGTGATACATTCGATTTCCAAATGCGTGCTGGGTGCAGTTTAGCAAATCTGGATAATTTGGAATTAATGGCTATCAATGTATCATTCATCTGTAGGCAGAGGAGCAGGTGGGGGAGGGGCGGCTGCGGGTGCGAGTGCAGTCAAATGGCAATTATGACAAATGACATCCCCTGTCTGAGAGCCACTTCTCCTCACTGGGCTGATTTGTCATCTCCACTTTTGACATTTTTCATCCTAGTATCAAATCACAATGACAGTCTGATATTTTCTAATTCTCTGTAGCCAAGAGTGCACCAAAATAATGCCTTATATATGCCTCTACCGCTGCTGGCTGGACCAAATCATATCAGACCCCTGTCTTTAGGTGTACACTGCATATTGTACATGCAAAATACACAAGCAGATACCTCGCCTTGAATTTGTATTGTTAATTAAATTTTTTATCATCGTCATAATAATAATAATTTGTCTTTCTAAGTAATCTGTTTAGCCGTCACATTACTCTGATTCTCAAGTAGCATAATATTTGCGTTTATGATTTGTTTTTGTTCAAAATTAATCATATTGCAAGACATTTTATGTTTGAAATGACAAACACGGTCATTATCTTTTATTAATACACATCTTCAGTAATTATAATGAATACATACCATATCCATTGGTTATTATCGATGAATAATTAGTTCTCAACAAAAATTTACATGATTTAAGAGTTAGTTTATTAAATATTCAGGATTCTCATGGTCCTGCAAAATCTAAAAATATCAGGGTTTGAAAATTTCCATGTTTGAAAATTGTCATACAAAATTAATAAATCTTTAAAGTAAACATGATTTTATCTTTTTAGTTTTTACATATTTAATATGGCTTGATATTATTAGATATTTAATGGCTAGATGTTGTTTTTGGTCGTATTGCCACTTGTACATTATAATGATTAGAATGTATTAATAAATATTGGTGCCTGACATGCAAATGGAAAACTTCTCCAGATGTCTCAGTAAAATGATTTTAAAATCCTGATAGTAATCAGGAATGACAGAAGAAGGTCGCAGAAATGCGGTGGTTAAAACCCTGAATATGTTCAAGTTAAAGCTGTATATTGTTATGTAGATGCTTAAATAAACATTCCACAGGTTTGACATCTAAAACACATACAGTAAGATTAATGTGTAATCCCTACTGTGTCTATAACACATCCACTGTATCTCTAGACATAATCAGACCAAAAACTGTTGGGGTCTTTTGAATAAAGTCCTGCTCTTTGAGAAGAGATAAACATTGACCAATTAGTGTCATTCCTCTGTTAAAGGAGATCTCACATTATCTGTGATGTCTCTCCAGTCCAGTGTCAGGCCCTCCAGGAAGGCAGATGGTGACTAATTATTTTTTCCTGCAGGTCTTTTCTTGTTATGTCTGATTCAGATTGTGCTTAAATGGTGTAATTACACAGCAAAAGGCTTTTGCTGCTTATTGTTTTATGTAATAAATGTCAATTATGCATGGCTTCACATGATTCGTTAGCATTTGTGAATGCTCCACCAGTGCAGGCCACTGCCTGATTTTTTGCATTAATGACAACTGCAATTATTTACAATTAAAGTCTACATGAACTGGAAGCTCCAATCGACTTCAATGTTCTGACGTAATTTAAAGTGAAATGAAAAATGGAGGGCATGGATTGTTTTGTCCACTAGGAATTGATTGGCTCTAGAGAAGTAGGCATTTCAAAGCTCACAGTATCTGACTGTTGGGGGAGTGGTTATCGGCTCTGGCTCCACCCAAGAGGTCTGACTGACATCATCAGAGAAGGTCTGTCATTCCAGAGAGTACTTTTTCAGATTTTGATTAAAGAATTAAAGGGCACATGAATTAAAAAAAATGATGTGCACGGATAAACAATTTATAATAAACTCTGCAATATTGCATAATAAAATAAGAATACTATATTTTAATTTTATGGTGACATTTTACCCAAAGCTACAGCCAAATTTGGATTTGTTAGTCTTTGTGTTGTTTGGGATTTAAACCCATGACTTTGGTGTTGCAAGTCTCATGGTCTAACAATTGAGCTACTAAGTTTTTTCAAATCTTTTAAATCCAAACATTGGCTAAAGGCAGAATTCTGCTTTTATGAGGGTGGTTGGCTCTTCCCTGTTTTTTTTTTTTATTTCTCTGTCTCAACATCCATCTACAGTAAGAGATACAGGTGTATGGAGGTTGACAGGAGCGCTGGCTGGCTGGTGCGGTTTAGTGCAGGAACACAGCCCCATGGTAAATCAGGGCTCTCTGTGGATCACCCTTCATGTAATGAAAGCTTCATGTGAGGGAGCTCAGGCCCCGAGCGCCCTCTCTCTCACTCATTCTGCCATAATCTCTTTCTCTCCCACTCAGGTCGTGTCCACGGATAACCCAAAGCGCCCGAACCCCGGCCGCTAACACTGCGATCCATGTTTAAAGATGCTAAAAAAGAAACATACTGAAAAGTTGCTCTCATGTAATTTTGGTGCTGGTATAAAAAGATGTTGTTTAGAATAATCTGCGGTAACGGCCACATTTTCCCACAGTTCTATATATATGTGAAACACTTTCTTATGTATGTATTATGTATTCTTATTCTTATGTATGGTAATGTCCATCTTTTGGTTTTCCTTTTATTTCTCTATAGCTAATGATTTGTAGGCCTTCATTAGACTTTTGTTTTTAGGATTTTCTGTGCTGATTTTGCAGCATTCAGTTATTTTCTTGATGCAACAATTTGATTCTGTATGTTTTGGTTGACATTAGGGTTCGGGATAGATGCCAAGGAATAACCAGTATACGAATAATAGTTTGGACGCAGGAAGTATGGTCAAGTACACTAAATACAACTGAGAAAGGGGAGCAGTCAGAACTGACGAGCAACACAAATAAATATAAGAAATGGGTGTGTGGAAGGAAATATCTGTGTCAATTCATTTCAGAGCAGAACAGTTTTGTGTCAAGCAAAAGGCAGCCATCGCACTTGTTTTTCATATTAGTTTTTCTCATCCTGAAGGAGACGTGATTGATTTTTCCTGCCTATATGATGACTTTGGGTTGGAAAGTTGAGATACCATCTCACTCGTGCCCACAGCCTCCCAGTGTAATCCGTTTGAAATTCACCTTGATTGTTCTGAACTACCTTTTTTAAACTTCTTCCCAGGCTCTGTCCACACCTTCACCATTTTTAAACACTCAGAGCCTTGTGGAATACCCTGATTTGAGGACAGACAGGGACGAGGGCCACAGGGAGCAGTGGGGCCACCCTTACCTTGGGGAAGTGTGTGTGTGTGTGTGTGTGTGTGTGTGTGTGTGTGTGTGTGTGTGTGTGTGTGTGTGTGTGTGTGTGTGTGTGTGTGTGTGTGTGTGTGTGTGTGTGTGTGTGTGTGTGTGTGTGAGAGAGAGAGAGAGAGTGTGTGCCCTGGCTCACTGGCAACTCCTGGGAGCCGATGTGACTGACTGCTCCTGGCTGCATAGACTTGCTCTCGCACCATCATTAATGCGTATTATTGCTCTCCCACTGTCAAACTCTGAGACAAACAGCCACCGCCAGATTCTGGTTTTTTTCCCCGTTCTTTTCCTCCCTCTGATTTAGACTGCAGAGCAGGCAAAAAAGCACAGCCGAATTATTCGGGAGAAGCTACATTTTCGTGTTATCTCTGTCGACGGTTGATAACAAAGCTACAATCTAATGTGGTTTGATTTGTTTGTCAGTTATTTATCATGTGACCTTTCCCAGTATAGTTAATACTGCAGGAGGATTGTGGGCTGAGATGGGGAAATGAAAGAAGGTTGCCAGATTGCTTTTACAAGTACCAGTGGTCAGCTTTGGCAATTCGTGTGCATTCCGAAGAGCTCAGATCACACTCGATTATTGCAGCTAACAGAGAATGTTTTCATAATGTTGGCTGACATTCTCTAAAAGTTCCTCTCAGTTGTTATAAACGTTCTCACAGTAATTTTAGTAGAACCTTTTTAAATGTTTTCTGTGTCATATATATAACAATATATGAATATGTTACGAAATTAAAAATGTTACACAACGTCTAAGAACTGGATGTTATAAACGTTCATAGAACATTCCAAATTACGTTTTTAATTGTTTTGTTGCTTAATAGAATCGTTGGGAAAATGTTCTTACAACGTAAAATTGGCTGGGCAGTCCCTTGCAAGGAACTAACAACTTTTGCTACTAAGGCTGTAGTTTTAATTTGGTTTCTGTCCACATTACGGTTTTAGTAAAATGTGTAATTTTATTCAATTGAGTGTGAGAAGATTTTAAACACCTTAAGCAATGTGATCACGTATTTTATAACATAACATATGGCTAGTGCACTGGCAACATGAAATTACACAAGTGATGCATTTTGTATTTTGTATGAATATGATTTAATATGACTTAATATTTGAATTTGTATATTCGGCTGTTTGTTTATGACATATGGGAGTCAGTCTGTACCTCTGTAAGTGTGCTGATTCAGAAAGCAGGTCAATTAAATTCAGGAGGTGAACTCGGATAATTTTTTGGAGCATTCATATGGAAACCAAAAGGGAATTCAGCCGTCAGTTTATTGTCTGTGCATCTCCTGAATTGATTTAGGAATGGAAGTGATATTGACCTGACCCTGAAAAGGGTCAGTTTAAATCAAAATGCTAATTTTAGGACTCTAGGTTGATAAATAATTATAAATTGTGATATGATGCCATATCTTTAAAAACAAGCCAGACTGTTTTTAATCAAATGTTTTATTGTAATTTAATAATTAATTTTTAAATGATAAAATGTATAATAATTTAATCGAAGACAAATTCATAATTTTTTAAAATATATTTCATTTATAATTTTTGTTTATATTGAGACCAACATCTGAAGATAATGCAGTGGCACATTTTATCGGTTCATCTTGTGGCACAAACATCTCATTCATTTGCAAAATTGATTTTAAAAGGGCAAGAACATACTGAAAACACATTAGGTTACATGTAAACATATAATTCTCAACATCGAGGACCCTACAACATTTCTCATCATTGTCAAAACCTGCCTGCTACTAGTCAACAGTCAGTACTTGGTTGCCATGGAGACCGGGTCAGGAATAAGCCTTTGCCTCTCAGATGTCCGAGACGTGCTTGTGTCACTTGTGGAACTATGAATTTTGAATACAGGTCAGGAGATGTATATCAGGAAAATAAGCTGGGAATTGGACCATAATGGCAGCTCGCGTTCATAGGTCCTTGAAATTCACAATTCGACCTTAAAAAACAGCCATTTTTGGTGACCTTTTTATTGCATTCGGGTATAATTTGCGTATAATTCGAGTGACAGAAATATATAAAGAAGGAAAGAAAAGAAGGGAGAGGAAATGAAATGAGGCAAATATTTTTAAAAATATAGGAAAAAATAGGAATACGGTAAAATGGTCTTTGCAATTATAAAAAGCTTTTACTGAATACTTCATGATTTTAAGCTCATAGTTATTGTATAGTTTTTAATAATGAGAACATTTTGGATGGAGCAATGAAAGGGTTTATGTGGATAATAGAGATTTATCATAAACCCTTCATATGGATCAAGTCTCAATCTCATTGTGTCTTCACACAATAAGACCACATGGCCATTACCAGCCATCTTAAGAATTTAATACTGTAATGTCAGGATGTTTTCATGAAAATTTTCATTTTCATAATTGGTGTATAAGATGATTTGCCATCTTGATTTGGTTTTAATAATTTATGATAAAGAAAAAGTTAAGAAGCTGGAGTCTGAACATGTTGTTTTTTTATGTTAATTTATGTTTATGTTAATGTACAAATGTGTGATGTATTTGTAAAATTTAATTTGTAATATTTATTTTTCATTGACAACACATTTTTCATAAATTAATGTTTGTGCTCAACTTGAAGCCCCTGTCCTTCATTTAATTGTCATTATAGCCTATTGATTGGTCTCTGGTTTTGACCCTGATATAAATTTCTCACCTGATGGGTGAGGCTGACTTTCTAATCAGAAATGTTTTATCTAATGGCTTACAGAATTCATAAGTTATTCTCTCAGTAACGGCTTTTTACGACAGAATTCCCATCATCCCGTCTCCTTGGTTTCACCCCCTTCCTGACCTTTGACGCCCAAACGTGTCTGGGTTGTATATTTTACATCCTGAGTGCGGCCTCAGCCATTAGCTAGACCTGAACCTGCAAGTGAAAAGGATGAACTCGGAGCATTTCTACAGTTCATTCATTTTGCTGCTCCCCTGCGATTGGTCGGCCTTCCTTTAAATCCCTCTTTTATAGTACGTCAAACTGACAGAGGCAGTCTTGTTTTTCCTTGATGTGCTTTGTACAGCTGTATGGTCTTTGTTTGTATCGATACTAGCATTACCATAAACCAGCACCCTGGGGCCAGAAACCATTGACTAACTCTTACCAAATCCAATACACTTGAGCTTATCAGACGCTAAGTTCTGGTTTGGTTTTGCTGACACAAACTGTGAAGTGGCCCTGTGGTCCAGTCATGAGCTGACAAGCCCAGACCTCTGCTTGTAG
Organism: Chromobotia macracanthus; assembly: GCA_036877525.1. Classification (NCBI taxonomy): domain Eukaryota; kingdom Metazoa; phylum Chordata; class Actinopteri; order Cypriniformes; family Botiidae; genus Chromobotia; species Chromobotia macracanthus. Next base: position 147,158 of record JAZGTH010000039.1, on the reverse strand, counting down.
ATTTACCACGTTAAGCGTCAAGAGGGAATCGAATCAGTCGCATAGATCACTGTCTTTATTTCTGATGACTCAGATTCACCAATTTTTTTGCATCTTGCCACTTCACAGCTTTGTTGGCTCTCACCTTCCGTTCTGGTTCAACAATCAACAATAGTGGGATTATTCTTTAAAAAAAAAACAGATCAGCCGAGAACGGGGGATTTTGCGGAGATGAGTGTTTAAAACGAACTGCCTTTGAAAAGAGGGACATTAATTACCGCCACTGCAAAGTCACAAATGCTTCACTCATTACCAATGGAAATTGGGGGGGTCTGTGGGGGAATTTCAAAAAGTTTCTTGTGTTGTAAATGTAAAATGGTGCCTGACCCTTTTTGTGTTGCATTTAATGGGAGGGGTCATATGCTTCTTGGAACTTAGTGGATCCTGGAGTCAAGCTTTGTGAAACGGGGCCATTCAGAGTTTAGTTTCCGATACATGCTTCAAAGGCGTCAGCTGCATCTTTGATGTGGCCTCTTAAATAAAGTAATGGCAGGCTGAAAATAATGGAGGTGAATCTACCATCATTACATGCTTCATGTCTTCAAACACACTAATCCCTCTGATTCTACACATTTATGCTGTCGTTCTTAGCATGCATCAATATTTATTACTTGACTAATGCACGGTGTCTCGGGCTGGAATGCTGAATGCATATGCGTGTAGTAATTTCACACTAATGTGATGCGCTTATGTATACAGATCCAAATATTCTTTTGTGTTTTGTTTGCACCTGTAATTTGTGGATTAATATAAAGACATTTTGCGATTCATTTTAACACAAGGTCTGTTATGAATGTTACTAAATACACAGGGACCAGATATTAATATACACATGAATTAACCAAACAGTTATTGTACTTATAATGTATTTTTTGGTTTGTAATGCAGGTTAAGCTTGGAAAAGGCACTATATAGGTTAAGCATGTTATTTGTTGTCAATAGTATGAAAAGGGTGTCAGTCAAATGATGCAGAATCTAAAACCCAGCTAACAGGGAACATTCTTAGAATGCTGGCTAACGCTCTCCAAAATGAAAAAAAATTTTTTTTTTCATTTTATATCTTAATTTTATATAATTTTATCACATTATATAAAAAGCTCAACTTAATTTGTTAGTGTACTGTTTCAGAAATGTTACAGAATTAGGACAAGTTTGAATAATGTTCTTATAACCAAGCAACAATGTTAATACAGCATCTAAAAAACTGGATGTTTCGAATGTTCCTAGAACATTAAAAATACAATTAGTTAACGTTTTTGTTACTTAATGGCAATGCTGGGTAAACATTCCTATAATCTAAAAATTGTAATCTGGGAATCAAGATTTTAGGATTAGGAATAAATTAAATGGAGGAGTCAGATGACAGCTGTCGAAATTGTTTTGACAAAATTAAACTGTTACACTTAAAATTATTAACATTTTGGATGTTTTCCGTCTTCAGTCCTCACAAATGTAGAGTCTTCAGTTTGGAGAGGAGAGGTAGTGATGCGAGGATAATTTAAACCTTAGATGTGGCTTGTTCCATCATGTTTTGTGGTATTTCGGGGCCATCATTCACTGGACTGTGTGTGACGCACCAAGTCTGATGATAACTGGGGGCCCCTAATCTGGCCTCACAGCCTCCTGTGATGTGAATGCTTTTAAATGACATTACGGAATCAGCCTCAATTCTCCGGGCCTCAGCGGCAAAAACCTCACTTATTGTACTTAATGTGCAGATTTATGTAAGGAGACAGTGGTCAACATTCATAAGACATTTCTCTCTCTCACTTTCTCTTTCTTAACCTCATCTCCTTCCTCGCCCCTCAGTTGCCCCCCCACCTCTGTTCTTGCCGTATTTCTGCTCTCTCTGCCTGAGCTCAGCAGGGTTTGTAGGGGAACTGAATGAAACAGGCCAATAGGAGGCATAGGTAGACCGTGGAAGTTGGAAGTGCTTTCAGGAGCAGCCTTTAACAAGACAGTGGCCCTCTGAATGCAGTGCAGCACAGCCAGACAGAACAACAGATCATATGTGCCTCATATAAAGATTTCAGTCAAAAATGAGCTATGTATATTTTTATTGATGTATTTGGCATTGAATTCAGTGTTTCCTGCAGTATAAGGTTATGAAAAGCAACACAAAATAGTTGTTAGCAAATGGAGTTATAATTACCTTACGTTTGTGCACTCTTTTATGTACTTGATTTATTGCGTTTTGCACATTAAGTACATATAAGTACAGATGTACTGTACATGTACTGTATATCATTTTTAATATAATTAGTTAAATGTAATAAATGTAATTATTTTGCTTTTTAGTTTTTGTCTTATGGATGAATATATTTTCAATTATATTTTAGAGCAAGACAACAAACCAGATTTCCTCAAACGTGCATAAGAAAACCTAGAGAAAAGAAAACACAGATGTATCTGATTTATTAGTAATAGTTGCACAAGATATAGCTTGAAGAAAATAGTTCTTGAATTAAAGCCAATCTAATGTCTTCCCATGATACTCCTGTGGAGTCTTCAAATGGTTCTCTTACATACTTAAAGTGAATATGGGCTTGTTACAATATATTAAGGATGTGATTCACTCCCATTTAGATGGCTCATGACTAAAAGTGATGATTCACCGGAGAACAAAGAGAAGCTTTGTAACAGAAGTGTGAAGATGATGTGCTTAATTACAGCTGCTGTGGAGGCTTGTGTCTTCAATTTATGATGGAGGTGGGAAACGACAATGTGATTTTAATACTGGGAGGCCAGAGACAGAAGTCAGAGGAAAAGACTTGAGTCAAAAAACTTTGAAATGTGAGAACAAAACAATTAATGCCACATTGCTATGAGAGTCTATGAGAGACTATGAGAGTCTCTCCTTTAGAATGAATGGAAGTCACTGTATCAATGCTGAATCTATAAAATACAAAGTTCTAATATAATTGTAATGGTTTTGCTTTCTTTGATTAAATATATTAAGGAATTAAGGTTCTTTGTCAAGATTTATTTTGAACTAAATGTTTATTTTCTGATACGAAAAGTGCCTATAGTGCATGAAAAAAGAAACAACCAATTACAATTAAGCAAATGAATGAAGACCAATCAGAATTCAGAATGCATAGTTGCATTTTAAGTGGCAAGGATTCTATCAATTTATTTAAATATTACTAAGGCCAAACTTATGTGAAAAACAAAATATGAAAGGTTAAAAAAGAAAAAAATCTAGCCAGAATGTTTGACGAATTTCAATACAGTGCCAAACACAGCAATAAATTAGTTGAAAATACATTTTATCCCCCCTTTTTGTTTTATACAAACCCAGGCAATGGAGGTCATATGCAGAATTTATATTATTCTGTTTTCAAATATGACTTATGTGATATTTATATGGATCTCAGTCATTATTTATAACACAGGTGGCTGCCAGGTATTCATCTAAGAGCCTATATCTTCCTTAGCTTAGCATTCTGGGATAGAGGGGTGTGCCAGAGCCTCACAGCTTTAGCCTGGGTATCAGTATTGCCACGGAGTCTCCGCACAATGTGCTTTAAAGTTGAACTGTTTGGTGTGATCTGATGGCTGTACAGGTTGGAAGGCCTCAGGCAAGGAATGAGACATGCTTTGCTTCAGGTGCTGTGTGGAAAGCAGAAGATCAGCTCCATTGTCTTCGTCCTCCAGTGCAGGTAAGGAGCAGAGGAGCATAATGGCTTGTGTTAGCCCTTCTCCCTCGGCTAGCAGGCCCGTTATAATGCTCATGGTTAGATGCCTAAAAACCAGAGGGCATTAAGAGAGCAGAGGACATTTGTTCCTGGTGGGGGCCCCTACGTCATTTGTTTCCCATTTTGGTGTCAAAAATCCAGCACCTGGGGAAAAGTACTTTACCCTCCGATTTAATTTATTTCCCTAAACATACATTCAGCCATTGTTTTTCTCCCACTCTCTCGCTTTTCGCAGTGGACTCCATTGCTTGAGCAAGATGGATGGTGAGTGTGTAAAGGAGCTGACATCACAACACTTACTGGGAGGCAGAGCAAGCATCCCCCCGGTGACCTGCGATTCAAGCCCCAGATTATGGTTGTTCATTGTTTGTTTCTCCTTCTGCCTTCAGCTCGGCGATAGACTGCTTTTCTCAGCGTATACACAAATTAAAGCTCCAGGTGCAAAATTTACTTTATGGCACACCCGCCTGTAACCAGTGAGTTGAGAAAATGTACAGGCCGTAAATGTTTCCAAAATGGCCATGAAGTACATGAAATGGCCATAATGTATGTGTATGTGTATGTGTATGTGTATGTGTATGTGTATATATATATATATATATATACACACACACACACACACACACACACACACACACACACACACACACACACACATTATATACACATTATATACACATTATATATACTCTGTTTCTGTGGGAAATTTGCATGTTCTCCTTGTGTCAGGGTGGGTAACCCACTGGGTCCAAACACATTCAGCTTAGGGAAACTGGTCATGCTAAATGCCCCTTCCCAGGCTTGTGTGTAGATTAACCGTTTCCTGCAATGAATTTATGCCGCAGCATCTGGGGCTATAGTGATAAATGATTACTTTTTAACAGTTCAATTTACACTTTTTTAATTTTTTTTTACCATATACTTACAGTATATGCAACCATATATCCAGCGCATCATATAGTTTCTGTTTACTGGCAAGTGTTAATTTTGTATCAGATTGTAACTAAACCTGTGGGTAATGGTTAGAAAAAGATCACGCATGCCTTTAGATTCCAGTAAAATAAAGATCAGTTTTAGCTGACGTGTTGTACTCTGTACCCACTTTATCAATTTCCACTGATGGGCTGTTATTAATGGGCCACAGGTTATGATTGTGGTTCTCTTGTGCCATTGTCATCATTGATGCTAAGCTAATGCTGATGCATAAGCCATAGAAAATTCTGTACTGTGCATTATCGTATGGCAATAAATTGCAATCCATAGATATTTAATTAGATATCTTAAACAGCTGTCTATCTTTGTACAATTCCCATGTTTGTTCCATTATTAATGTATTATTCAAGAGAGCCGTAACTACAGATGAAATTAATCAAAGCAATTTCAGTCGTCTCTGTGTCATGGGATTCAGTTTAAAATGCTGTTTTTCTTCACTCTGGATAAATACAAATTCAATGCAGCATTTTCTCACTACATTCTGCTTTTCATTTTCTGTTTAATGCTTCTTCCATAACGAATGTAAGTGTAATCTAAGCATCTATGTTATTATGGCTTTTTGAATTTCACCCATCACAATTTAGTTCTAATCTTAAACTGAGGTTGGCCAGCACTATAGCGCTGACTCATATCAATGATTTATATATTCCTATATGATTGGATGCTTACGATTTTCTCATGGCCAACAATGTATTGTGGTGTGTTATATATATATAACTCATAATTTCAGTTTCAACTACAGCACAGAATAATGTCGATTACTAGTTTCGAGTCCATGTGAAGTGGGAACACTGGCTGGCTGAGCCAAATCACACAGAACGAAGCCTGTTCACAGTCTGAGAAACTGTAACTATAGCACAGACACTATATTGTGAAGCAGCACAGTTACTGTATATTCTAAACCAGCACAGGTGCTGTATAATCTAAACCAGAACAGATACTGTATATTTTTAATCAGCATAGGTACTACATATTCTGAAGCACCACAGTTACTGTATATTCTTTACTAAAGCAGCACAGTTACTGTATATTCTAAACCATATTTGGCATATGTTGTGTTAATTATTTTGCATATTGTTTGGCCTGTGCAGGTCATGGTAATATTAATACATTTCAGCACCTGAGGGCATTTTTCTCTCTTCTGTACAATAGACTGTCTTGCTACTGTGTTTGGTGGCCACTGTCCAATGTGAAATCCGTGTCCTGAAGCAAAGCCTGACGAGATCCACTGTTCTAAACAACACGCGTTTCATTCTTGTGTTGATGAGAACACCCAGGAACAAGGGGTGGTTCCAGCTTACAAATGATGAGGTGAAGCTTTCATCAGAATATAGAGGCTGTGGTGGCTGAAATATCTTCTGCTCTGGCCGTCCTGCTGATGTTGATCTGATCTGGGCCGGTCGGTACTTGAGCAAAGAAGCTTTGGACTTCACATGAACAGCAGGTGTGCTGCCCTCTGAGTCAATTTCCCACCTATGGCTGCATCCCACAGCGACTTCTCAGCATTGCAATATCAGGCACTGATATTCCCGCCTCCTCCGAGGTCACGCTATATATTATTGTAGTGCTGTTTGGGAGATTGCACTTTCTTTCTTTTTTTTTTTACATCTGAACCATATTTTGTCCCTCTGATTGTGCAGTCTGATGATTTTCTTGCTTCAGTTTGACAGAGATTCACGTCTCTGCTCCAAAAGTGGGATTTAAAGGTACAGCTCACCCCAAAAAATTTAAATTCTGTCCTCATTTACCCTGCTGTTGTTCCTGAAAGTTTTACTTTCTTGCTTCTGTGGTAGACAAAAGGAGAAAAGTTAAACTACTGTGTAGTACAAGTCATTTTGCAATGCAATTACAAACACTGGGACTTTAAAATGAATGGGGACTTTTGCTTCAAAAAGAACGTAAAATGACCATAAATGAAGCATAAAAGATGTGACTCATACTGTTAAGTCATCTGAGTCACAGTTAAACAGAAATGTAGTTTTTATTTTTATTTTTGAGTGTACTGTCCCTTTAACATTTATTACTTACGTAAGCTGTTATGAAAATAACACCCACTGACATACTTTTTGACTGCGCTGCAGTGATGTTTATGGTGGATCAAAAAGGATTGATTCTCAGATGTGTTTTCATTCACAGACAAATAAAGAAAGAGCTTTGCATGCATGGAAGGGAGAGTCTATAACCAACTAACCAACGCTTAGCTACAGTCTTCAGTAGCCTCAGGATCTCCATGGTACCACTCCATCTCACACTCTTAATGACTTTACTCATCTGATTATTTGTTCAGTGAGAAGTCAATTAGGAGGATCCCTGGGTCTTGAGGAACTGCTGATGGAGAGATCAGTAAGTGTAAGGTCCAGTCGAGCTCAGTATGACGTACAGAAGAACAAAAATGTCTCCAAATGACCCTGATAATCAGCTCTGTCCAGATCCACCATGATCAGAGAGAAACTGCCTTTAAGATGAACCCCAGATCTCTGCAGACCGAGACTGGTACCTCTAATCTACAGGGCATTGTTGATGAGTCACTTACATATCCTTTTGTTTTCTTAATACACCGAGACTGTATTTCATCATACGATTTGTGCTTTATTTATTTACCTCTTTGTTGACATTCAGATATGAAACAAGGGTGTTTTGTTTGTGATGGAATACACTGATTCATAATTTTAATGGGAAAAATATGACGATGCTCAAGCGATGTCATTTGCAATAACTCGAAAGGTTCATACGATTTATTTGATTATTGCATGGATTCGCTTTGTTGTTGTTTTTTTAAAACATGCACTAGAATTAGTTCAATTGAGGGCAGAACTTACTGTAATAGCCAAATGTGCAGTAAACTCATTTTCATGAGCCAAACGGAGCATCGGTTTGATTCCAGCTTCACGTTTAGTATTAATTTCTCATCAGCTTAGAAATAATCTCTATTAGTTTGGATTTAGAGACCCATTAAAGCTTGTAAATTTTTGCTTGTACCATATGTAGTAACATTAGCACATAATCCCAGCCCCTGCACATCTTGTCAAAACATAATCTCACGATACTATCATTGATTTTGGGCTTTTTGTAACAAATAAACAAGGCAAATCATGACAAAAACAAAACCACCTTTGCTTTGATTCACTGTATTAACATCAGACAGAAACGCAAAACAAAGCTAATTATTTATGTCGTTGATGGGCAAATGGAGAACAAATATGACATTTTTTTCTTGTTTTCATCAAAGCAAACGTTCTCGTCTATGTTTAATTAAAAGTGAAAGCGGTCATGCTATGAAAGAACGTCTCTTCTGTAATGATTGGCTACCGGCCCGCAGTTTTTCGCAGTGAAAGGGGGGAAGAGATCTGTGTATGTGCAGAACAGCCACACATGTTGTAATGTGTGCAGCCACATGGCTCAACTTTCAAAGGGACTAATTAATAAAACAGCAATGGCCGCTTCATGTTGCTCGTCAGTGTGGACAAAAGCAAGACTGTTAAGCTCTGTACGCTCTATTCCCTTGCCAGCTAACTGAAGCCGGCCAAATGACAGGAGGCCCAGTTTTGCCGCGGGCGAAGCAATCTTTAATCAGCTGTTAATGAGCTTAATTAGACGTTAAAATATCTCGACGTATCAAACGAGTCTGTGTTTGACATATGTCTGATATATTGCCCGGCTCACTCCAAGATCACGTCTTGTTCAAATCAGAACGATAGCATGAAATAGAACGATAGAAATGTCAAAAATTGTAATGCAGAAATATTTGTAAACTAATAATGACTTTTAGTACTTTTTAAAAATTGTTTTGGAAGTTCTGTATCAAAGTTGGTCCTTAAAGAAACAGTTCACCAAAATATGTAGTCAACATTTACTCACCCTCATGTTGTTCCGACCCTGTATTATTAAAATTTTCTCATAGCTCAAAAATCCAATCCAACTTGTCATTGCATTATTGGCCACCTTACAAGGTGGGACCAGTAGCGTTTGGCCTCGGTGACATCACACCCGGCGACATCACACCCGGCGCATTATGTCTAAATGTGGCTTTATATTTGAACATGAGAAAATTTATTTGAAAGCTTTATTGGGAAACATAATCAGCAAATAACTAAAATGTTAGTTTGTTCCATAAATAAAGCTATTTTATGGCATTAGAAAACATTTATTGCTCTTGTTTGTAATTTTTGGATCTTGTTGCGATAAACTGACATCCACTTTCATTGTATAAAAACAGAGGAGTTGGGACTTTCTACAAAAGAAAAAAATTATACTGAGTGAGAATGACGTGAGCGTGAGCAAATGAACACAAAATGTTCATTTTCTGTGATTTTTGTGTCATGTACTTTCTCTTTTCTTCACATTAATGCTGCTATTATTTTTCTTAAATGATACAAGCCACAAATCCCACTCTGAGCCCTTCACAACCAAGATTGTTAAAAGCAGTTGCTATTCTGTAAATTAATTTTTCTCTGTTAATTGCACGCTGCAATGCTTATACGACACTCTCGATTTGGCCCTGACCTGGGACTGACCTCTCTACTGCACAAAGTGCCTGTGCTGGAGGGAACAAGGGTTTTCACCCAAATCTCAGACACACACAAAAATCTAATAAAGAGTATTATAAAAATAGAATATGTGCGCGTGAAAAGAGAGCAGATTTATTCCCCTCTCCCCCTGCTAATATGTTTATACATGATGTCTTTATAATGACTTACTTTGAACAGATGCTCAATGGCAACAGGGATAAAAATACAGCTCCGTGTTTGTGGGTCAGACTCGCATTGATCGCTATAGAAGCACTGCACGGTCGTTGACAAGGATCTGGCTGAGGAAATGGAACAGTGGAGAGCCTGTTCTTCAGAAAACGGCTCCATTGAAATGTCAATATTTTAATCCCCCGCGTTAATCATTTTCATCAGTCGTGTCGCATGTCTTTATGTGTGCTGGTCACCACGTTTTGCATTTTTGCTCCTTAAAATTTGATTTATAGCTTCATTTTGTCACTTGATAATGCTTGCAAAACCTTGATAATGCCACAAACTCAGCCGAGGGGACCTCAGCTAACAAGGAATGTTCTCTTAAAGTACTCCCGAAGTTATTAAAAAATGCTCTTGTAGTAGCGTTTGTAGAATGTTTGTTTAACGTTATATATCATATATCAAAAACATTATTCTTATGCTGTTAGCGGAACATCCAATGTAATAGAATTGAAAAATGTTTGAATAATGTTTTTATATCCAAGCAATAATGTTAATACTACTTAGATCTTTCAAAAATAAAATTAACGTTTTTGTTACTTAATGGAAATGTTGAGGAAATGTTTTTACAGCCTAAAGTTGTTAGCTGGAACAGGGCTGCTGAAACCGTCACAAGATTACTTCTCCTGCGCGGCAGAAGGGCAGGTCTGGATTAAGTGGTAATACTGGTTTCATTTGGAGTGATGATTTACTCTGAAGTTGACACAGAGTGACTGAACGCAGCCTTTGTCAGATGTATCGGAGGTGCCGTGACTTTAATTGTGTTGATTATTGGAGATCTTTCATAGTTGTATTGACTTGCTGTCCCACTGATGTTGCTCACCTGATAGTTTCATTGTTTAAATGTAGATGTGTATGGATATTGAACACTGACACTGTTATGCAAGATGAGAATCAAATGTCCAGCTGGACATGAGAGCACTGAGAGCAATTTGCACTGCAAGGCATTATGGGCATTCTCATTTACATGCGCATGTCAGCACCAATCAGAATTCAGATGCTGTGGCAACAAATGGCAGCCTTATCTGATTCATTAAAACAAACCGCAGGCAAACCAATCAGCGAACAGATCATTTGAAAGTGTGACCGTGATAAATATTTATTATGTCGCCGTCAGTTAGTAATCTTCTGATCACGATTTTGTGTTTTTAGTATTATTATAAAACAGATTTGTAAACCATTCTGCAGGGCGAAAACAACTTTTGTCTTGTTTACGAGTACAAAAATCTGTAAACATCCTTACAAAATAAATTTACTTAAGAAGCAGAACTTCAAAAGATAATAGTATTTGTTTTCGGAGAATTTGTTCAATTCAATTTGTTTTCCTTACCCTGCTGGTAAACATTTATTTATTACATTTTATCTTGTTTTGAACACAAACATTCTGCATTTTGTTGCTTAATTCAAGAATAAATCTGTTTGCTAAAGAGGCATGAAACATAAACTTAATTAAAATAAGTGTTAAATTTTACTTGAGAAACAAAATTGTGCAAGATATTATCTTGTTTTAAGGATGCTTAGATATTTTTACTGTAAAGCAAATACAAACCTCATCCTGTAGCCTAGGGCTAGAAACACCAAGGTCATGGGTTCGAATCCCAGGGAACACACAAATTGATAATCTATATACTGTAAATGCACTGAAAGTTGCTGTAAATAAAAGAGTCTGCCAATTGCATAAATGCAAATGCAGAAAAATATTTTCTTGTGGTGCATGCAACCGTATTCAGTTATCCATTTTTTACATTCGTCTATATTTTACCAGCTCCTACCAGCTCCTTTTTTCAACAGGATTGTAAAATGCAATTTGTGAAGCAGCTGCCAGTGGAGGGCCGGTGTTGATGTATTGCGGATTCATGCGGTGTGAATCTCCTCGGCTGATTCCTGTCCGGGCCTCATTTGCTTTGGGGGAAAATAGAGAGGGTGGGTGGTGGTGCAAACATGCAATTTTGCTCCAGTCTCCCTGTGTGCCGTGAGACCAAACTGAGCCCAGACCCTTGTGTTATTGTAGAGAAAATCCCAATTCGAGGATATGTAACTGCACAGTTGATTTTTGGTCAAAAAGATGTGCTGCCTTCCAATAACAAGCAATGTTTGTGTGGTCACATGATTTTACAGTTGTCCGAACTGTCTATTTTTTTTTTTTACAGTTCCTAGAACATTCAAAATAACATTTTTAACATGTTTGTTACTTAATTGAAACGTTAGGGAAAAGTTCTTACAGCCTAAAATTGTTAGCTGGGTAAACTCAAAGACTGAAGAAGGCCAACCTTTAAACCATAACATCAAAAGTCAAAGTTGTTTTTGTTGGGGTATTTAATTTGCTGGATTCCTTGTGTAAGATCTCAGATGTTAGATTAAGATGTATTGATTTGTGTTTATGGTTGGCGTTAATAGTAAATGAATGCATTTATTATGCTTTTGATGAATCAGAATCAATTCTTTGATTATTTAAAACTAGTCAGTAAAAAGTCAAAACTAGCATTTTGACTTTTTACTTGTCTGCACTGGTGGTTCATCAGTCAGAATTCAGTTCATGGTGTTTATTTGGAGATTTATGTCTCGACTGAAGATTAATTGTAGGTGTTTTACAGTATAGTGACTTTCCGTGGATACACAGGACTGTTCAATAAAACCAGCATGAGACAGACGATGTTTGTTCTCTTGTCATGTCTGTAACACATCTAACCTACAATATATATGCAATATGGGTTATAGATAGATTAATGATGGGAGTACCAAAAATCCATTATCAAAGACTTCTTCAACAATATGTATTTTAAGAATCATTTTATGTGCATAACTATATTTCAAATATACTTCATACTATACTTCATACTATCTTTTTCAAAAGCCCAAGAAGCAGTCCGCAGCAGGTCTCCTTAAACATCATGCGTTTATAATGAACCAGTGTTAAGAGTGTATAATTAATTTTTTGTTTTGTTTTCATAAGGAAGCAATTGAATGAAGGCTGTAAGATATGGGAAGCCAAACTGAAGACCACAACCCTCCTAATCTTTCATTGTAAATAAAATGTTTCTATTTAATGTAGGTAAAGATGCACATCTGACAGTAGATTAATTGGTGTTTTATTTCAGGCGGCTTCTTTAAAGAAAGAGGAATAAACTGAGGTCAATCGTGTGGGGGGAAAAATGTCTGGCATTAGCAAAACTGACAGCAAAGTTAGCTAGTCAGCAAAACTCTGAGGTACAAACTGGGCCAAAAAACTATGAATAATTATAATAAAACAGTTGGCAGACACATTAAGATATAACAGAATGCTGAAACAGAGTGTTTATTTGAAAATTATAACCAGTAAAGTCGATTTGTAAAGAAACTTTACTCATTCAGAGAGAAAGATCATTTTTGCACTTTTGTGGATATTACATTTTGTGGAAGTTGATTTTGTGTGCAGACGGGTGACTGGTAACATTCAGGTATGGTTTCTAGCTAGACAGTTTTTTTTTTTTTATTATGTTTATATTGTTTACATGTAGTCTGTTACACATAGATGGACATACAGAAAGTTAGGCAGTCAAATGTTAAGCCACACAAAAAAATAAGACAACTGAAGTGTTTATACATTATTAAAATGTCATTTAAAAAATGAATGTTATCTTTAACAACAATAAGGTGATGAGTTTAATTGGTAACCTGAAATATGGCTTTTTTTATTGTGCTTTTTTATTGTTATCAAATATCCTTTTTGGGCTGAATATTTTTGAAGCCAGAATGTTTTTGAATTTTCCCCAGACCTTTTTAAAATTCCAGAAATTCCAAGAATTCCAGTGAGGAATCATTTTTGAATACGGAGCATTTTTGAGTAGTTAACAATTCCACATGGAACCCTTTGTCATTCCAGAAATCTTTTTAAACAGAAATTCATTGATAACTGATATAAAAAACCTTCACCATGTACTGTTCACCATGTCTCTAGCATCAGAACTGTTCCCACTTGTAAATGTTGCTTTGTGGACGAGGCTTGTTGGTTCTTAGGGCAAAATGTTAAATGCTCTCTCTCTTTGTAAGTCACTTTGGATAAAAGTGTCTGCTCAATAAAAAAATTTAAATAACTCAAGTATATTATGTGGAATAGACCTCTGTCTTCACCTTTCCTTTAATTCTCCTTCCCTAAACATAAACAGTCTGAGAACTGAAACATATTTTTCTTAAAAAAAAAAACTGCTTGTGCTTACAAAGCAGTCCTGTGCAGGCTAATTTCCATAAGGGTTTAGCACATATCAGAGTTATGGGAAATGCAAAAGCTATTAATCTCATTTTACCTCATTTTACCTCTTTATAAATTCAGTTTAGTTTGTAGGTGATATTTTATTTCACGTTAGGCTCTGGGTATCTATGGTATTAAACTAAGGAATACTCCCCAGAAATAGGGATTCTTATTGCTGTGGCCTATCTCTATATTCACACAAGCTGTTGAGGATTAGGCTGCATGGGCGGATTATGTACATATACTCCTCTATTCCCCTCTGTTCTGTTTTTCCTACTTGGAAGGAAAAAAACAGAAAAACAAAAGTCCAGCTGTTCCTCTTTAACTCAGCCAAACAGGTCCTCTGTCACTTTAAAAGTTTGCCCGTATTTAACATGCAACAGACTCGCAGTCTGATTGACAGAGCTGTCATGACTGTATGTTAGCAATGAGACGTTCAGTGTGGGCAGTTTGTTGAACCTGTCTGAATCACCATGATGTGGAGTGAATCAGGAATCTGAAGCGTAACACAGCACTGAGAGGATTAGCCGGGCCCCTCGCGGCCCCCCGTCCAGAAATCAACCCCATTGTCTCGATGGCATTTGAATAACAATGCTCGGTGTAAGCTGACATTTTTTGATTGTACACCAGCAGGCATAGCATGAAAATGCAGTTGTCTGGAACATGGCTGAGTCTATGAAAAAAAGACACCGGTGTAAGGAGATAAGAGCTTGCTGAGCTGGCACAAAACGGCCCATGGCTGGTCTGGTTTCTTGTCTTACTGTTAAACAGCCTCTACCCTTGTTTCTACGAGATGGGAATTATAATGTGATGTTTTTCTTAAATATCAGAACCCAATGTATATCTTGCATATCATGTTTCACTGAAATTTTAACTTTGCTTCAAACATTTCTCTTCAAATAATTTGTTGACACAGTTGTTGACATAAAGTAAGACTTGTGGGTTAAAACTTAAGATTGTGGGTGGATCATTTCATGGTCCTGGGAGAATTTAATACGAAGTATTTAATTTCATCACAAAACATGTTGAGAGCTCTTCCGAAACTCTACAGAGTCTTATCTTAGGAGGAAAATGTGAAGTCTGCAGGTATAGGCCTACATCTCATAGTTATAAAAGAGAAACAATTGTAATAATTAATAGCTCATCTGTGGTTGTTCTTGTCTATTTATAGAACAACATCTCATGAAAACAATTTGGTTCCAGTCTGTTTTAAAAAATGGAACCTGTTCTAAACAAGAACCGGAACTTGACAGACGGCAGAGCTGGCTGTCAATAAAGTAATATGATGAACGCATATAAATAGGAGTACATATCATTTGTTAATTGATTTGTTGAGAGTAATGCTGCATGATCAGAGACCCAACCCAGAACTCTTAAATGCATATTGATATATTGATTAAGCGTTGTGTTGCTTTAAGCTCTCCCATCCGATGGGGATCTTGCATCTCACCCTCGGCTACCAATAAGCCAATGGAGAAATGTGCTTTTACATAACAGCTGTTTTCTATCCATCTTCAGCAGATGTCACACGGGCCACTGTGTGGAGCTCTGTCATTTTTGTTATTGACAGATTTTGACATGGAACAATGATGGGTTTGCATGCCTAAGATGTTTACGACCTGTTCCGGCTAAGCAGAGGTGGATCTGGGTCAGATGCATTGCCTTGTGTCACCTACAGAGTAGGTTATATCTAATTTATGCAGTCTATCTCCATAGCCTTCTAGTATGGCTCTTGATTCATGAGATGGTGGGTAGAAAAAATGCAAACCTTTTTCTTTCCTTGTTCAACATGGAAATGTTAGATATTTAAAGATCCCCAGAAATCTTATTTTTAACATTTTGGTGGCTTTAGTCAATGTGTGTTAGCTTTGAGGCTATCTATATGCTAATGTACTAAACATAGGCCAAATTCAGTTTTAGCAGATAAAAGCATTTAAAATGCACAGTGAAAGCAATGATGACTCATCTTGCACTGCACAGATTGTTGTCCAATCAGATGCTCTCTAGAAAGGAAATGTCCCTCCCCCAAACCACATGCAAATCATGGTTCATAGCTGTGACTAAAGACTGTATATAAAAAAGGAACAATACAATTTCGTATGTCCTGCCCAAATTTCCTGTTTTAATAAAATATACATTAAGTTCTTTCAAAAAGTAATTGGATGCAGGGATTTTATCTGCAATCTTTCAACCTGTAGCACCTAGAGGAAAATATTGTCCAAGATGTTTGTCTTAAAATTCCTTCGGAGAGATAAAAATAAACAGCCATTTGCTGACATACAGCAGTTTTGTTTTAAGTGTTTTATTCACATTTTAAAGTAGCTCTTATTTTATAGATTTAGTTTTAAATTTATGAATTATGAAAGGTACATGCTCGTCATTTTATCATTCACAATTTGTTTTTATTATTTGCATTTATTTTTAATATTGCTATAAAGTTCAATAATACCCTTGAATGAGGGTAATAATTGGGACATTAAAGAGATTTCATTGGTGAATTTTACACCAATTTCTCGCATCCTCAAATCCAGCAAGCAGCATCCATTCACAAACAGCACAGACAAAGAAAAACAGGGAGACAGATTTCTCAACCTTTAGGTCGGTCGAGCACAAAAGGTCTGTGTGTCTTACTATAGAAGGTGTCTGCCATTTTTACGTTGCAGTGAGACCCACAACCTTTAAGCTGACAGAAGTATGGCAGTACATCTCTCTTGATTGGTGACTTTTAGATGCATTTGTATTGGTTGCCGGCCTGGCCTGTGAAAGCCAATCAGGATCTGGAATCGATGAATTTCAATGCGATCACAAAAGATAAATTGTTGGAATGCATTAGTCTTACATTGTAAAAATAAGGCCGTGAACTGCTGCATCGATGCCAAGAATTTGTAATGACTCTCATTTACATTTTCCCTCTGGCAGCTGAAAAACAGAGAGAGCAATTAGCTAACTCGTTTAAACAAACTCCTTAGTCTTTGCAATTAGCGAGAAGCAGATAATGGGGAATAATGCATCAGTTAACAATTAATCAGTTCTATAATCTCGGCTGTTAGTTAGATCTCAGACCACACTTCACACAATGAAACTGAGCTTTTATCGTGCTAATTACAAAAGGCAGCTTGACTTATAACCGAGAACATATTGTACGAGCAGGGCGTAGAAAGGAATTAGATGTTTTAGCTGTGTTCAGAATTAATCTACAATCAAAGAGGTAATTACAACTCTGTCGGAACATCCAGCCCGGAGCAAAGAGATTCTCAGCCGTCCTTTAACAGTAGTAACTACACTGTGTAGGTTGTCTGTGTATGTATAATGCAGTACGTATGGGAGCAGGTCTCAGGGCCTGTGTCTGGTCCTATTCTGTGTTCATTTGGACGGGTTAGTACTTCTGGTCAGCTCAGGTGTCTTTGTTTCCTCTGACCTTTAGGTTTGGATGTGGTGAGAAATCTCCCTGTTTTACATCCAGTATGTCAAACAGGCCCAGCAACTTTGGAATACACATCAGAGACCCCTTTGATGGCACTTTGGGGTCTTTTACATGGTGCGGTAATTGAAAACCAGCAATGAAGACTTCAAATGTCAATTCTAGGTCAAGTTTACAAACTCTTATATGGGTAGATAACACAAGTGTATGACTTTTTGACTCAGCATTGTAGTCGCAGTTTTGCCATTTCCTGAAAGCAAAAACAATGTTTCCAAGACCTGTAGTATTAAAATGTTTTAGTAAATTATAAATGGGTACATATTGCTGTTTTGCTGTATTGTTGTTATATTGAGGCATATTAATACAGATTATTTGATTAAATATCATTCATTCTTGATCATTATGTGAAAAGAAGTGGGAGACAAATTGTGCCTTACACTAGATTTGTTACATTTAATTGCTTTAATCTTTTATGCCATTTCTGATTAAAAAAGACCCACTGAGGTATGTTGAGATATAAATATCTCAGAAAAAAGAAAAAATATCTCATTTGTTCCACCTTGTTTGGATAAAACAGAGCTATTGATACGCACATCGGCATAAAACATTCACTTATACACTGTCCCAACTAACAAGGAATGTTCTCAGAATGTTTTCTAACATTCTCTAAAAGTGCCAACTGTAAAGTTATCAAAGATATCAAAAAGGTTCTTGCAGTAGTGGTAGTAGAACGTTTTTTATGTTACATATCTCATATGAAAATGTTTTTTTTAAGTTGTTTGTGGATGTTAGAGAATTAAAATAGCGTTCTTATAACCAAGCACAAATGTTAATACAATGTCTAAAACAATGGATGTGTTGAACGTTCCTAGAACATTCAAAATAACATATTTAATGTTTTTGTTACTTAATGCTTTTGTTATGTTGGGAAAACGTTCTTACAACCTAAAATTGTTAGCTGAAGTAACTAACATACAATAAAGCAGAATATCACACCTTTTGCAGGTGCTTTCAGTAGACTCAAACTTCATATTATATTCTCAAACAAATTTCTTTCTTGAGAAAGTTGATGTTACAGGCAGACAGGATTCTTGCCCCCGGATCAAAGAGTTGTTGACCTACAGGGTAAGTGCCAACAGTGTGCCCGCATGCTAAAACAGCAGGACAGTTACGCAGGCGTGGGGAACAGACCTCGTGTGGAACAAACGAGCAGAGAAGAACTTTACACCAGACAACACATGCAAAATTGACAAGAGGATGTGAAGGAGAAGAAAAGGGGTTGGACGAAGATGAATAAAACAAATCATGGCGCTTGACTGGAGGTGATTTTGAGAAATTCTTTGTCTTCATTTACGCTTGAGAATAAAATAACGTCCCAACAGGAGGGCGGGCTGGAGAAGGGCTCCAGTCGCACGCAGGGGATAAAAAATTAATTAAAAGATGAGAGGAAGAAGAAAGCATGAATTGAAAATAAATACGGCCTGCAAAGCCAAACAGTAGGTCGTTGTTTTATTGTGAACGTGCTAAGCCCACTGTAAAAAATGGATCATGCAGTGCCTCCGAGAATTAAACTTATTTTTTTGGAGTGTTTGTGTTTCTAGAGAAACTTTGTCATGGGAGATGAAAGCCATCTGCTCCCTTTTCTTCCAAGCACATGTACGTGTGAAAACCGCTGGTCTGGCAGACTAGCATGGACTTGTAGACCCACCACCATGATGAAAGACAATAGGTCTGGGCCTAAACCTATTAACAGTTGGCAACGCAGCGCCCTTACCCAGAGTGCCGAGCGGCCCCCTCGTCACGGCTCGGGTGCCTGTTAGACTAAGTCGCTTCTGGATCATTGTTGCTTTAAACTGAGGCAATGCTTTTGAGAGCTGATTTATTTTCACCTGTTGCTAAGTGATTGGGGTTCTAACTGGAAACATGGAACATTATCTTTCCTAGAAAAGCGTTTTCATGTGCGTTGACAGTACAGACAAGCAGGGCCGTGTTTAGACTGTACACTGTTTTGCTTGTGCTGATAGACTCTGGGTGCTTGGTCTATGTTGGATAAAGCAGTTTACACTGAACTTGTGTGGGCTGATCTAAGCGATCAGTTCTGTGTTACATTTGTTTGTGTAGTCTCAGATATGCACACCTATGTGTATAGTAATATTTGGACTGAACTCACATTTTCCAGAGCAGGTTTGATAAAGTTTTGTTTCACAGACGTACTTGGTGATTGTAATTTTGTTTGAATTACAAGTAACTCTTTTTTTATACAACCATTGTGAACAACAATCTACATTTTCCTGCTAATTCAGGGTTGTGTGAGAAATCCCATCCTGTCAAGATAGCATCATCTATGATTGTGTTTTTTATTCCTTACTATATCATTTTATATTACATTTTTAATGCTTCTCATTTGATGTTTTGCTGCTGATTTTTGTTGTTGCGCTTCCTGGTCCACCTTCATTACAAATTAGGCTTTCTGGGCTAATTTTAATTAATAAGGAGAGTTTGATTATAGCTTTTTGATTAATGCTTAGAACGGCCACTGTAGTAACAGCATCAGATATAATGCTCACCTGCAAAGAAGTTTTCATGCAACTTAATTAACAGAAATTAAAAGTTTCATTTGACTTAATTAACAGAAAATTCACAAGCTTTGTGTTGGTTGATTCAATACAAAAGCAGTATGACTCAGTTTAATGCTTAATAAAGGGTTAAAAAACACCAGTAGAAATAGTGGAAAAAAAGTTAGATTTAACTTATATTTTAAATATCATAATATACAGCAGTATTATTATTATTTACATTGATTTTAACACTTTATTTTCACGCTGAACATGTACCTTATTCGTAACACCTGAGAGAGTTTGTGGGACCATACATAAAAACCAAATCCTACAAACTACTCAGCAGCAGATTTGGTCAGGTAGTCTTTTCTTGCATGATGTATGAAGTTATGATGTTTTGTAAAATAGGACACGGGGGTGTTTTTACTTTAAGAAGCATGAGGACCTGTTCGATATCAAATTGGCTAATGTATTGCAATACACACCGGTCACACTAATATAAATTGTTTGGAGGCTCAGCTTGGCACGTGAAAAGACAGGAGAGCTATGAGGTCATTAACTGAGTCCTCACAGTAGGGAGCAATTTTAGGCAAAACTCGCTCTCTGGCCCATCTTTAGGAAGCAGACCATGATATACAGTTTTGTCAAAATGTCCGCAAATTTGCCCTCTCTAACTGGAGTTTCTCCATGACTTATTTGACCTAATGATCTAGAACACAGAAATTGCCTCTGCGGGGGCTCAGCGGGCCGGTTTAAATGGTCTGTGGTTACTCTTCCACCCCCGTCAACACCTCCACCTCCCCAAACAGAGGCCGGAGAGATGCACCTTCGTGTGCTGAATGCCACTCTGTCTTTCTCACAAAACACATGAATGCACTCGGGTCTCTGTGGAGGCCACATCCAGGGCTGAGGTGGCAAAAACTTGAAATGATTCTGGGTGAAACGCTGTGAAGAATGACTATGCTGAGTTCATTGAAATGACCGTATTCATTTCAGAGAGCCAAAAGCTCGACGACGGAGCTACTGCACGGGTGACTTGTACGCATCAGAAGAACAGACAGTATTCAGGAGAGGGCAGGGGTCAGCATCTCAGCTATCAGAGAACATTTTCAGAATGTTCTCTAAAAGTTCTCTCAAAGTTAACAAAAACATTGTTGCAGTAATGTTAGTAGAATGCATTTTTAATGTTATTACATATTTTAAATAAAAAACGTTAGAAGAACATTTTAAAAACGATACAGAATTAAAAATGTTTGAATAACGTTTTTTTATAACCAAGCAGTAAGGTTAATACAAAACTGGACATTTTGAACATTCGTAGAACTTTCAAAATAACATTTTAATGTTTAATGTACTTAATGGAAACAGTATGGAAACGTTCTTACAACCTAAATTTGTTAGTTGTTTCATGTTCATTATTTATTAATTTTATTAATTTATGTTCATTATTAATTGTTTTTGTTAATTGACTTCTTGCTAAACATGTCCCTGTTGCTTGTTCAGCTAAAATATCCCTTAATAAAATCTCTGAACAGTTTGATTTTCAAGAAAAATGTGCAAGTAATGTAACATTTGAATGGATTCTATTCTTATATATTTAAAAAACATGATGTAAAACTACAGAGACTGTGAATCACAATAGAGGAGAATGTTTATGACAATCAAACCGTTTTTCTGTGACACATTTTTTGGTCTGCTGCGACCTGCCACATCAAATTCTTGGCTATTGCCTGCATTGATCCAGTATTTTTCTTATACAGCAATTTGTTTATTCTTAAAAGCTAGAAGAAGCATTTTCAGAGTCACTGTCCCTCCCTACTGCTGTTTTCAATTATATTTTAGTAATTGCTAGTAAACTGGATCTGGTAAGGTTTTAGCATGGCAGTGTGGCTTTCAAACCGACCCACAGTATGTCATTATCTATTAAAGGCTCATCTTTCAAATGTGTTTGCACTTGACTGAAAGCGAATTGTTTACTCTCATCTCTGACAGACTGCCTGCAGGTACACACAATGCCGCACAAAGGTTGCATTATTTTTACAAAAGCCAAAGGTGAAAAGCCAGGTTAGTCCAACGCAGGCTCGTTCTAATTTTGTCCCTGCCGTGCATCTGAAATAATTAACCAAAACACTGCGGGCGAATTGTTTAAACAGATTCGTCACTGTTAATTTTATTTTCATTTATTAGCACGTATTTCCTGGAGGTATTTTCACTAATGAGGTCTCAGCGAGCAGATGGCTGATCTTTATGCAATCTGTCAGTGAATTATTGATTTTTTGGAATATACTTTTCAAGGAAGACAATGGCGCACTCAGCCTCTTTACAGCGAAACAGTCTGCTGCATTTATGGTTACTCAAGATAATAATTTTAGGTTGTACTTAAGAATTACATTTTTGATATGATATATAACGACAAATTATAAATTTCTACTAATGTTACTGCAAGAACATTTTGGATAATTTTAAAAGAACGTTAAGAGAACTTTTAGAGAACATTAGCTAACGCTCTGAGAACATTCTCTGTTAGCTGGGATAACGTTAAATAACATTCTGCTAACGTTACTGCAAGAAAGTTCCCTGTTAGTTGGCTTAGCTGCTATTTTGCTTAACCCAGCCTCCATTGTTTGTGGGAAAGCCATTTGTGACTGCACCAGCATGCTGGTAATAAATTTTCTTCTGCATATGCGTTCTTCTGTGTTGCAAACTGTTTTCATTACGCCACTTCGGTTTGTAATGAAAGAGAGAGATAGCCACAATGTACTGCAAAATATAACTAAACAAAATTTCACTGAAAATATGTTTAATTCATAAATCATGCTGGCATCTGTATGATTCCCCTCAGACTAACCCATGAGGGCCTCTCGTCTGCTTAAGGTCTCATTATGGTTTGTTGATGGTGCAGAATTAGAGAACTCCAAAACAGTTACGGGAAAGAACCTAATCGGTCAAAACTCAGTCAGGAGTGATGATTGTCTCATAAAATTTTGAGCTTTCTTGGGTCCAAGAGCCTCTGTTTTTCAGTAACCCGTGATTTACACCTCCCAATACAGGCAATAATAGACAAGAAAAATCTGGCTGCTTCCACGACTCACTGGAGCTATGCAGAGAGGAAGGCTTTGTTGCTTAGCGGCTGATCTTTAATATCTCAGGAGACTTGTGGAGTTCTCAAATATGCCTCATTTATGTTTAAACTTCATCTTAGATGTTTCTCCTAAACACTCAAAACATAACACAAGTGTTGTGTTGTTTAAGTAATTAAACCTTTTATGAACTCTGAAAATGATTTGGGATAGTGGAACTCTGATTTTTGGTTTTAAAAGTGTTTGCTCTTTGAAATCTATGACTTTGAGTGCTGCAGTTTTTATCTTTAGAAGTGCCATTTGAGACATTTTTAAGATCTCTTCTAAAACTCTGAAGGAGACAGGTGAGATTACAGAAATATATGTGTAGAATCATAAAAAAGCAGGACATTTAAACATACTGTAAGTCTGTGTTTGCTCTTTATTTAATATCTAGGAGAAGCAACTGTTATTAAAGATATTTTTCTTTCTCATTCAATTTAAATGTGCTTTAACTTTTGCGTTGAATGTTACCTGCAGTTACAGAAAATTGTCATAATGTCTTGTGGAGAGACTGCACGTCTCTAAGTTAGTTTGAAAGGCAGATGTGTTGTTACTGTTCCAAATCTATAGTATAAAGTCAACAGCCGACTGAGCTTTAGTACATCTATGTTTAGAATGCCCTACAACTCTCCTTTAACCGCCACATCAATAAAGCTATTGCGTTTTTAATCCCTGCTTTTTCTCGCATGGATTTGTAATGAACTCTCAGTCAGACAAAGCCAGTGCAAGGTAACGTCTCAGCAGCTCTGTGCTCTGACGCTGGATCAGTGACAGTGACAAAAAGAAGACAGATTGCACTTAGAGAGCACGGAGGTGACCTGAACAGCGCTTAGCAGCAGCCAGCCAAGGTGCTGGTAATGAAATAAAGAAGGGACGCCTTTTTATGAGAAATTAAATTACACATCAACTTTACATCTCAAATGGTGGGCAGAAAAGGCATTTATCCGCGGGTGCCATTCAGGCACGGAGTGTAATAGCTGATGATTCATTTGCTATGGACGCATGGGGCTATTGACAGTGCCAAAGTTGGTTGCGTTATACCCTTGTGAAGAGTGTGTTGTGTACGCTTCCTTTTAACTAAGACAAAACAACTCTTTTGGTTCTGTGTGTGGTTGCTGGAGCCCTTGAGAGCAGAAAAGCACACTTTTAACAAAAACCTTCAGGTTTTGATTAATTGATTGTTAACCAAGGCCTTTATCTACCCACACTGAAGTGGCTCTCAAGGCAAAATGTTTACCGCTACCACGCAATGTTCATGTTTCTCAAATGAGGGATGTTTATTTGAATGGCTTGCTTAATATTGAAAGGCCGTGACTGTTGTTGTGTGTGTATGCGTGGCTTTCAGAAGACTACTGTATGTGTTAATAACTACAGTATCCTTGTACTAGGGTTGTCATTCAATAAGAGTTTTTTTTTAGTTTAAATAAAGGAAACAGGGGAGTCCATGTTGCTGTGATATTGGTTTTTAATTGCCCTCTGTATACCTGTAAAATTACTGTATAGACTTCTATACAGGTACAATGTCTCGGCCACTGTGTAGGCTTCTTTATAGACTAGATAATCTTATAACTGTCGATCTCGCCTCAGCAGACTTACCTTAGTCTGTGTCTCATAGACCTCACCAGAACATATTTGTCCATGTCTTTCTTTATATAAGCTGTATGTGGAGTAGCTTTTTATTTAGCATCTTGTAAATCAATATGAAGTGTTGAATGCAGTATACTGTATGGAATTTATGTATAAGGCACTTATAGGTTTTTTCTTTTTGTATTCATGAATATGTAACAAAAAAGCCTAAATCACAGTCAGTTATGAACCTCCGGAAGACAACTACTGATTATTGTAAATGTTTTTGTTTTGTATGCATTTTATATGAGATTTGCCATTTTCAACCCTGTTTGTGACTTACAGTGTAACGCCTTATTTTATGTTGGTATTTTTTAGCAATAGGCATTATTTAAACATCACAGCAAAATATATTACATAAAAAATGTCAGCATGGGTAACAGGGTGGAATATTTTAACTTTTAACTATAAATTAACCATATAAAGTACCATATTCATAAAAGAGAACTTATGGTTCATGGAACCAATGGTCATTGGATAGGCTACGTTTTGGAGGTGCCGTGTCACTTCCTGGACCAGATATTGCTTGTTGGCATTCTTGCTTTCAGATAATTCTTTGTTTGTCTTAATGTGTCTCACATAAACGATCATAGCAGAGTGTCTCTGGGCTACAGACAGAATGCATCTGCCTGGCTTTGTCAGGCAGTGTAATGCATCTAGCACACTGTTTTTTAGCTAGAAGCAATGATTAGAGTGGAGATTCTTTTATTATCAATCAGTGAAGATTTTTAGGTCGTCTCCGACTGCTTCTCCAGGCCCTGCGCCTGATGGTTTTGTAATGATAATCTTATCTTAACACATTTGCCTGAATATTCTGTTACATATCAAATTCAGCCATTCTCTCATCGTTCCAGTGGCCCCAAGAAAATCAAGTCATTTGTGCTTTCAGCAATTATTGATTGGCCCCAAGCTCCAAAAGTACTGCCCATTATAGTTATGCTATCCTGGTGTTAAATTGAGTTTTAAACATATACATAAATATCACTTTGCAGTCATACACTAAAGCGTAGAAGCCCAGTTGATCAATGATGAAAGCTACTGCCACCAGTTTCATAAATATGCGTTTAATCCATAATCTGTTTTGGTTCTAAGGTTTTTCCTAGTGTGTTAGGGTATTTGGGAGTCTTTATTGCCCCTTAGACTCACGTGAATGAGGGAATGAACAAACATCATCAATATTTGTTTGTTCATTAGCCAATGCCGAACTGCAGCTGGAATTATCCAGATGTTTACACGTTCCACCTCAGTGATAGAGAAAAATATTGTAATTTAGAGACGTTCCCTTATTTTCTTGCAAGAAGTGCATTAGTCTGTGATTCTCAAACCAGCTCGGTATGACTTTGAAAGTGCTTTGAAAAATCAATAGGGCCTGATCATGGCTCATTCTCTAAGTCCTCTTCATCACTTGTGTGTAGCCGACCTTTAGCCCAGGGCCGCTGGATCCTGCCACGGGTTCCTTTGCTCCTTTGCGTTGTACAGACGCAGCTACATATAAATCAGGTCAGAACCAAACAACTGCGGCTCATAAGCAGGGATCTGGTCATTTATGATCAGAAGATGACAGGCCGCAGTGGAGCCCACGTCTCAGGTGGAACCTCAGTTGAGCGATGCCCTGATGCCCAGGGGAACGGCGGGCAGAGAAGGAGGGCAGCAGAGTGCCTGGGGCTGGTGCTCATCAACAGAGGGACCTCTTTGGACAGACAGGCAAACACACCGGACAGCATGATCCCCAGGCTAATAAATAATAGGGGCTTTTAATGATGAATTAATAATTACTTGCACTCTTTCATCCTTGTTGACTGAGGTGTACAAATTACTTCAATCTTCACAGGCTCTTGTGCCTTCAGTGGTGTGGGAGCCATAGGCAGTTTCAGAGCCTTTAAGCTTGTCTTGGCACCAGACGTCTGGGCTGGCACATGGGCAGTGTGATGGGGGATATGTGGAAAGCACGTAAAGGGGTTCGAAAGGAATTTCAGAAGATCGTCTGGCGGTGCGTGTTGGCTTTGCTTATGGTGGATGAGATTGTGACTCTAGAGTCATGAAACTTTTCTCTAGCTGTGACTTGCATGTAATAGTTGATCTTCAGTTTTCCAGACTTGGACCATAACTGGAGTAACTTTGGTGTGTTTGTTTAATAGTTGTAGTTTACTAGTAGTTTAGTATCCATATATTAAGTCCATGTATTAATATTATTATTATTAATAAAAGGGAAAAATCGTAGTATATGGATAGTAAACAACAAAAAAATGATCCTACGAATAACATACCAGAAAAAAACAAAGAAAACAGGTAAACAAAATATAATAAATAAACTATATAATTAACATTTAGAGAGGATCTCATCGTATAGATGTTTTGGTGCAGAATCTTATCAATTATATGCTAATCAATCATATCTGTAACATATTAAAATATATTACATTTGGCTCTGAAAACAACAAGTCACGGCTTTTCAGTCATTGTTTTTCCACCTTTACAGTCTTTTCCTGTCTAATTTGATTCTTCCCTGTTGAATTGGCCCCCGGCTGTGTAATTAATCTCAGTAAACATTCCATGTCCTTTGTCTGTGCAGTGTACTAATACGTGCAGCACACTGGAATTTAAACATGTGCAGGCGATAGAAAGACGAGACAGTGTGGCAGTATAAAGGTTACTGCCATGTTTAGTTGTTGACTAGGAGATCTGGAATGCCACTGTCTTAATGAACTCTCCAGAGAACCCGACTCAGATGCAGCAGGTTGAGTCCGTGCTGGGAGAACGGCTGAAATTAGTTATTTCTCCAAATAACCTCTGATGAAAGCTTGCCTGTGACTGCCTGTCTTGTCACCAGCTTCTCCAGACAATAAACCAATTAGATAAAGCTGCATTGTGGGCCATCCACTCCTCTCTGCTGCTAGAGAAACGAGAGAGGAAACCAGAGAGAGAATGTGTGAGAATGAGTGTGATTTCACTATTTGCTCTTTTAAATCATTTTCAAATAACAGTAACTTTGTAATCCTCCCTAACAGGGCTGATAATGCTGTTCCACTATTGGTCAAACACTTGCACGGTGAAAATTGTGTTTCCACTTTAGCACGAGTCAGCAAGCTACATTCACGAAATGTTCACAGCCTGGATTTCCTAGTTTGGTTAGCCAACCGCGCTGGAGGAAGGCCGGCAGTGACACGGTGACTCACGATTGGTCATTTGTCAGTTGCTAAGGTAACTTGGTTGTTTCTCAGCAGTTGGCCAAGTTCACTAATATTTTGGTGTAGTAAATACATGTTAATTATGTTTAGCTACAGTATTACAGTTTTGCCTGTCTTGGGTCACAGAGGTTGCATCTGATGTTGATTTATCTGTCTGCCTGTCTGTCTGTCTATCTATCTATATGTACCAACTTGAGAAAATACTGAAAAGGTAAAGGTTTATGAGGAGACGACAACTTTACTGTTCACTTTTTTCCTCAGATGACAAGGCTGTACAAAAATGTATGACTATTACCTTTTACGGCATATCTCATTTGTTCACGCTTTGGTCATTTTAAACAATTTTCCCTTTTATGTTGTGAATCCAATGCATTCATCTGTTGAAAAGACTCAAATTGGAAACAAATGGCATTTCTTCTGTGAATACAGAACACACGACTGTTTCAATTAGCTGCAGTGATACAAAGACTTTCTCTGCTCTTTTTTTTGTAAAGAGCCACTGACTAAAGCATCAGAGAGGCTATCTATTCCTGCAAAAGCCAAATGTCATTTTTTAATGTTATGTGACATTTCTAACCATCTCAGAGCTCTGAAGCCTCATCAGGAAGAGGTAACGTAATGTTTAATTCCATTTAACTTATGACTTCATGAGGCACAGAAATAATTGCATATATTTGTCTTTTGATGGGTGTAT
Source organism: Chromobotia macracanthus (assembly GCA_036877525.1). Classification (NCBI taxonomy): domain Eukaryota; kingdom Metazoa; phylum Chordata; class Actinopteri; order Cypriniformes; family Botiidae; genus Chromobotia; species Chromobotia macracanthus. The sequence continues at coordinate 118,852 of JAZGTH010000039.1, read as the reverse complement.
ACCATAAGTAATCAAGCACATTTATTTGACTCATTTACCCCTGGGACATGCAGAGAACAAAGGTGAGAGGCCCAGCTGAAATAGAAGCTCTGAACTCAATCTACACAGGTCTTAGGAAGCCGTGGCATTAGGCTGGCCTTACCAACCCCCAATAGAGATGGTTTACATATTAATGATTCAGTGTGGTTTTAATATGCTGGGCAGTAAATCAACCAGGCATTGAGTGTTTTTATCTCTCTTGTAATGCACTTTAAAATATGTCACCTCATTTTGCGGCTAAAATTCTCAGCTAACAGGGAACCATCTCAGAACATTGACTAAAGTTTTCTAAAAAGTTCTCTTGTTAGTTAGTACAAGTTATTAAAAAATGTTCTTGCAGTAACGTTAGTAGAATGTTTCACCTTATTTATCTTATTAAAAATGTTATTTTTAAGTTGTTAGTGGAAATTATAATTAACATTCTTATGACCAGGCAGAAACACAGGCAGTTTTGAATGTTCTTAGCACTTTAAAAATAACATTTTTAACCTTTCTATTAACTAATGGAAACATTAGGAAAACGTCCTTACAATCTAAAATTGTTAGCTGGGTTGTCTCCAAAACATGCTCTTCATTAGACGCAGGGTTATTTTATGGTTTAGCCAAAATCCTCATAATTCACGCACAAACAAAAAACGCGGAACCGTCGTGAGCCTGTTCATATATGGCTTCCTCGGGACGGCTGCTTTTCTAATCACGCAGATTTAATCTTGATTGGTACAATAATTAGAAAAAATCCCCTCGGCCTCCGTGCGACTTCCCCTTGGCGGAATCTGCTTTAATTAAAACAAAGACGAGATGTCCAACAGGGGAAATAAATCAAGGTTTGTGGGAGGATTTGAACCCTTCTCTCTTTGAAGGATAGTGTAATGGTGCGAAACTTCTTCTTTAAATTGGTCTTGAGGCCAGGCGTGAGCCGCTGGGATCAAACCGTATATATTTCCTCATTACACTGATTGAGAGATTATCCCCTGCTGGCTCCAGAAGAACATTAATAGAAACGTGGAAAGCGTCTTTACTCACTTCTGATTCTGTTTTGTTGTGCTCGTTAGTGCTGCTTGTTAAACCACACGTCACTATTGCTGTTGTTCATATTTATAGTTTGGGGTTCATTGAAATCGAGTTTTGAACTTCAGTATGCAACATTGTATGGCGTTGTTTGTGCTGATATCTAAATATAATATAATATAAAAGAGGTGAGCTCTTCTGTTTTCTCTTTTGATTTAGACCAGTAAGCAACCACATAGCAACATGCAAAAACTCTCAGAACACCTTTTCAACTGCATAGCAACACCCTGGCAACATCCCACAACACCTTGGCTTTGTTTAGGCTACTGTAACAAAATAGTGAAAAGAGATTCACCTCTGTGCACGCTTGGCTGTGATAGAATCTGATTAATACAGGAGCAATTTAAAGTGTTTTTCATGTTCTTCATTTATCATATGCTTTTATCCAAAGTGACTTCCAGTACTGTTAAGGAATACGCTTTTAATGCATGTGTGATCCTGTAGCTCAACAGATATTGCGCTAGCATTACGTTAGCAGGTCGTAGGTTCGATTCCCAGGGAACACATATACTTATCAAATGCATACCTTAAAAGTCGCTTTGGATAAAAGCATCAGCCAAATGGATAAATATAAATGCATCCCTGGACTTAAACCCATGACCTTGGTGTTGCACGCTCTTCCCATGTTCCATGTTGTACCATTTGAGCTGGTGGAATACAAGATTCTTTCACACTTGCTCTGCATCTTCATGTTTTCCTTAATCACTATTTATCCAAATGCTTTGTCCTACAGCCTTAAATAATAAACGTTATCCAGTGATACAGGTATGACTGTTGTCGAAATGCGTGGTTTAGTCTGCCATTTCACAGAGGCATTTCTTCCTCTGACCTACAGAAGCCATTTCCTCTGCTGACTGCCTCCTGTAATTGAAGGTACTTGCCGTGATTTCACACAATCAGAGTCTCATATTCAATGGGATGAAAGTGATTCAAAGATGGGAGACCCATTTGCAAAGCTTCATGGGAAATCGTCAATTACCTATACAATAGGTTACTAATACCTGCCCCCCCCCACCTCATGCCCTGCCTATTTTCACATTATAGATTTATAGAGGCATATTTTCAATCTATACGAGCTGTATCTGCCGTGATCTGATTGAAGCCCTCATCTTTTAAATCATTTAAAATGAAACTATAGAAACTGTCTTCTGATGGCTTGATTATCATCCTGGGCTCTCTGTGGTCTGATAGCACGACTGATAACAGATAACCTCCACTGCTGTGGTATCAATAATACTCCACAATTTGCCCTGAAAAGAAATGTTTTGAGATAGCAGGAGAAAAGAGAAAGCAGATATTACTGCACAACTAGAAGTTCTAACCTGTAGGAATCTAATATTGCAATTGTTTCTTAGCCAATCAGATTGCAGATCAGATAGTCAATCAGAGAACCAATGGAGACATTTGCTTAAAGGAACAGTTCAGCAAAAATGAAAATTATCATAATGTGCATGAGTTTTCCTTTTCTCGTGAGTAACATGCCCGAGTAATCTCACACACTGTCACATCTGTTTTGTGAATTGTGGTGTCTTTTATTTTGAAATGTTATTTGGTAGTTCTTGTCTATGGTCTTTGTAGTTCCCTAATGCGTCTTATTCTCATTGGTCCCCTTGTCTAATGTGTCATGTTCGGATTGGTTAATTGTCTTTAGTGCTATCAGGTGTTTCCTGTTACCCTTGATTAGTCATGTTTATATATATATTCCATTGTGTCATGCGTTAAGCTGGTTGGTTTTTGCTTGTGTATACATCTGGTTTTCTTGTCTTGTTTTCATGCCAGGCCACATTTATGGTCGTTGATTCATACTGGATTCCTCTCAGACTTGGATTAATTAAACAATCATGCCTGCATATAGAGCCTGCCTCTCGATTTCATTGTTTTGGACTGCAACGTTACACATGTACCTTTTATGGAGTTAAAAGACTAGACCTCAACAATTTGACAAAATACCAAAGTCTGAGGACTCTGAGACATTATTCAGTTATTTCTTCCACAACCAAATTATGTGGGCAGTGCTATCCTCATTGTATATTACATTCACATTTATGCATTTGGCATATGCTTTTATCCATGCGACTTACAGTGCATTCGGCTTATTCATTTTTAATGTGTGTTCCCTGGGATTTGAACCCACAACCTTTGCACTGCTAGGGCAATGCTCTACCAGTTCAGCTATGGGAACACTATATCTCCTACTGTCAGCAGTTGTCCCATTAGTTTCTATTTTTATTTGTCTTTAGGAATTTGGGGGGAATTTCTAACATCTTAGGCAAAGTTCACCCTTAAATGAAACATAACGGGGAACTCCATCATATCTCGTGAGCGAGGAAAGGGTAACCTCCGGGAATCCATTAATTGCTTCATTTGCACACAACAACAGAGGAGAAGTGGGAGGGACTGGGCTGGAAGCTTTAGGATATTATTCACAACAGAGTTATTTTGATGAATCGGCTCTGATGCTATTGCTGCTTTGGAATCTGCCTTGGGAAGCAATGGAATTATGAGGCTGAGTTTTTGAAGCATAACCCCCCTTTCGAAATTTTTGCTATTGGTTGGCTGCTATTGGTTTCACGCTGGAAACTAGCAGATCTGTTTTTGAACATATTTGCTACAAATAGGTCTATGAAAAGCAGTTTTTGTATTTTAATATCATAACATTAAATATTGTTTTTTTTATGAAAGTCTTCTTTCTCGTATGAAGGGCCTACTGGGAAATTAAGTGTTATAATGAAATGCTGTCTTCTCCTTGGATAATATTAGCACAGCGAAAACACACTTTAAATAATTCACATCAAAAAGTCATTGTTTATGGTGGAGGGGATGATGGCGGGACGATGAATTATAAATCAGGCAGAAAGTGTTTCTGAATGAATCATTGAAATGGGCTGTTTAAAATGTAAGCGTGTATTTTGTTGCGGTATGTCGTGTTTGTTGTGAGGCGACGGAGTCTTCGTATCACCTCGCCGTGATGTGATGTTATTCACGGCTAAGCAGGCGACCTCAGATGCTAAAGAAAATCATCACACTTCTAAATTCAGAGAGAGAAGGTGGAAGAAACCAGATGAATGCGAAACAACTCAGGGATATATAAACAAATAGTCTTGTGTTAGTGTTACATCACTGAGTCCTGTTGAAGCAACGGAAAGCTTACATCATTACTGGTACATTATCATGAAAACTACGGCTGTGTTTCTCCTGGATCAATTCAAGGTTTCGTGTTGATGAAACTGCCCACAATGGTTTTCAAAGTATTTCAGCTGAAACACAAACATACAAACTAAATGTTTATATTCAAAGCAACCAGAATTTTGGTGTCGATTGGTCTATGGGAAAAGTTATGTTGTCAGGCCAAAAACTTCTTGGTTATTGTCATATTAATTCATTTTAATATTTTGTGAAATAGCATTTATTATTTTAATAACATTTGACATCTTCAAGTATCAAAATTATATCAGATATTCAAAGATGGAGTCCAGTACACTGGTCATTAAATATTATATAGATCACCCAATCCACAAAACATTTAATTAATGCACAATATTTTTCCTACTTACTATCTCTTCCAATCTGATCAGTTGACTCTGTTTGATGATGAGGCATCTAGTAGCCATGGAGGGAAGAGACAGGAAGTGATGCGATGTTCTATGTCCTGCTCTGGTGGCTTGCCCCAGCTAACATTTTTGGGCTTTAAGCGTTTCCCTAAAGTTTCCATTAACTAACAAAAAACCTTAAATGTTATTTTGAATGTTCTTGGAACATCCAGTTCCATTTTTTTAATTCTAAAACATTTTTAAAACGTTCCACTAACAACTATGGAATAACACTTTTGATTTATGATATATATCATTACATTACTGCAAGAACTTTTTGTCAACTTTTAGAGAATGCCAGCCACCATTTGGAGAACATTTCCTGTTAGCTGGGGCAGAAGATTAGCACAGGAGGTAATCAGAAGAGCAACAACATTAGCTATTGAACGTTCTATTAGATTCACTTAAACATGCATCATGCTTAAAACTTTCCAAAGCAGGGTGTTAATTACTGCTCTCTCTCTCTCTCTCTCTCTCTCTCTCTCTCTCTCTCTCTCTCTCTCTCTCTCTCTCTCTCTCTCTCTCTGTGGTAGGGTAGTTCCACACAAAGACTGTTAATTAATTCATTGTGTTAAGTTGTTTTATGCTAATCCCTTATTGTGAAATTACCACCAAGTGTATCACTTTAACTAAATGGAAAAAATGAAAAATGCATTAAGAAACACACGTGGTTACTGCAGGGTGATTAAGTTTAAGGCAATGATTCACTAAATATTTAACAGCTTTGCCTGGTACAAAGTATATCATGAATTATAGATTAGGAGAATGAGACTGTCTTGATGTAAAACACTGTTTAAAGAATTAACCTACATTTGGGAGGAGCAATTACCATTGTAATAAATGATTTTGCGAGTGAAGAAGGGGCCTCCATTCTTTATTTTTAATTAATTTCTCCATGTTATCACAAAAGGAGAGATTCTCTTGCTCCATTATTCTATGCCACTTCTGTGGTCCTTTGTTTTTGATAAATGGGAGATCGTTGTATACAATATTGTCAGTTCTTGAGTCTCTCAGAATATTTTGTTTTGTGTTTTATTTTAAACGTATATTAATATCACCGACGTAATTTATAAAAATAGATTTAAATAAAATCAATGCCTTAAGACCAGCATGGCCAGGCATGCGGTGCATGTTAATTTTTGTCGGGCATTCTGTATAGCCTTCCCTTTGTGAGGGTCCGTAATGGGGTCTGTATTTAAATGAAGGTCATTCCCCTGTGGCAAAGAAGGGATGGTGGGGATTCTTCTTAAGCAAACGGTCTGTCCAGAAGACCCTTGCATAGAGGATAACGGTCTGGCCCTGTTTGGGATGTGAATGGAACAAGCTAATTGGCTTTCCATAGATGGGTTGAATTTGACCCAGACTCTTTGTAATAAGGCCCTGTCTCTCTCTCTCTCTCTCTCTCTCTCTCTCTCTCTCTCTCTCTCTCTCTCTCTCTCTCTCACTCACACCCTCACCTCTGCACCCTGGCTCCTCAGTTTGAGTGCTGCCCCACTGTCGTACCACCAGCTATATCTGACCTGGGTCCACCATCTGGGCCTCTTTAACTGGAGATAATATTATAATATAACTAGAAAGTGATGTTTCAGACAGGCCACAATTAAAAAAAAGTGATGAGGAGAGAGTGGTCTCTGCAAAACTGAAAACCTCTCCAAACCCAAATAAATTTAGATATAAATTTACTGCGCTAAATAGATGTTTCCGGTTATATAAGAAAATGACCTTTTTGGAGACGTTTTGGCCATTTTTGTTCAATATATCTTAATACAACCCAGCTAACAAACGTTAAGTTATGTGTAAAAACGTTTCCCTACTGTTTTCATTAAGGTAAAAATGTTATTATGAAAGTTCAGATGTTCAGTTTTTTATACGTGGTATTAACATTATTGCTTGTTTATAATAACGTCATTCAAACATTTTTTAAATTCTGTAAAGTTTTTAAAATGTTCCACTAACAACTTAAGAATAATGTCTATATGTATATAGTATATAAAAATGTTCTATCAGTGTTACTGCCAAAAATGTTTTTGATAACTTTAGTAGTTTTCAAACTTTAAAAAAGCAAAGTACTTCATGCTGTTGCAGTAAAGCTGACTCTTTTGGTAGCAAAATCATTCATTCAGCTTTTATTATGCATGCTATTTTTAGGCTATTGTATTCACTTTAAATACATAGGTTGCACAATCCACCCTAATTTAATTAAACAGGGAGTCCATCCTGATACCAAACACCATCCTTTCAGTTGTTTTGATTTCCTTAGAGTATATTTAGGTGTGCAGAAACCCACAGAGCCCAATAAATGGTGCCCACAGCAGCAAAAGAAAACAGAATAGCATGAAGGACTCACAAATATGACACAGAATGTCAGCATTTGGATGAGGCTCATTTAAATTCTTGTTTGCTGATCCCTGTGTGTCATGCGCTGTGAAGAGGAGATGTTTGGATTTTTTGCAGTATAATTATAAAACTGTCAAACATGCGTCTCAAACACAGCCTCCTGTGTCACAGGCATATGTTTCTGGGGCCCAGTTCCATTATCTCCCATGGGTCATTATGATAGCACTCATGTATTAGCAGTTAAGCACCTTAACACGGTGTAAAGAGAAACAACATGACCAATCCAGGTCCTCTTTGTGTCTGATAATCTAAGGACACATCACGGGATGTCAGAGCAATGCAAGCAGTTCATCTGTAGTGCTTTAAAAGATTCATGAGTAAGCAAATATGTATTCAGACCTGTCATTCAAAAGGTTTAGGCCAGTGCATTGTGGGTAAGGACATACTTCTGAAGAACCAAGCTAACAATTTTAGGTTGCAAGAACATTCTTCTGACATTTCCATTAAATAACAATGTTAAAATTATACGGTCTAGGAATGTTCAAAATGTCCAGTTTTATGAACATTGTATTAACGTTATTGCTCTGCTCTGGGAACGTTATTCAAACTTTTTAAATTCTGTAACATTTGTAAAACTTTTCACTAACTTAAGAACACTTTTTGTATATGATATATAAGGTTTTTCATTTTTTGCCTTACTCAGAAACTAAGAAAGAAATATATGCACACTTCTGCTAACTTTGGAGTGGAACACTAACAGTTATTTACGTGCAGTATTATATATATATATATATATATATATATATATATATTAGCAGTGAATTGCGAAATGACTGTGTGCTTTTGATTAGCCGTGCTGAAAATTTCAGGAGTGTTTGCGCATCGTGCCTTACAGCGTGTTGGTCTTCACGGGCTCTTGTGATACCTGGTTTCCCCTTTTTTATTGATGGTTTTCCTATACTTATTTGCTTTATATTTCTGTTCACTGGACTGTAGGTGCAAATGGCAGGGACGTTAGATCCTGTTTTGATGTGAGGTGTGAACCACGCAGCCTCTCGGAGTGAGCGTCCGACTGACCTCCTGCTTTGCTTTGTTTCTGTTTGACCTTTGGTCAAATGCCGTGCTGGAACCCGCCAACCTTTTATGTGAAATGTGTAGCCTGTATCATCGCTTTCCCAGAAAACTGATTTCCTCTCTTGGAAGTCCCCTGAAGGCTTATTAAACCCATGAAGAAAGGAAATGAATAAATTCTCAATGTGTTCCTTAGTTGAATGATAATATTATATGAATGATATATTTCTTTAAAAGAAAAAGGGACGGATACTTGAATATCATTATAGTTCAATGTGGAATCCTTTGACACCAATGAGCATCTCCAGCTAAGGCAATCGCAGAGGCCACACCAGCGGGGTGGAAAACACTGCCGTTTGATGTTTTCAATCATTTTCCAGCCTTTGTGTCGCTCAGTCGGTCCCTGCAGGTTGACTCTCTCTGAATAACATGTTTTTCACTTTTGGAAAAAACTTCATTTGAAAAGAAAGCCCGCTGTTGAGTCTCTGCATGTTTACTTTCATTAGCTTTGGTCCTCTGTCCCTACAGAGAGTCATGGAGCAGAGGAGCAATGGAGCAGAGGAGAGGCCAACCAGTACCCTTTAACTGCAGCAAAGCCCGGCTAGCCGTGACCGTGTGATGTTCTGCCGCTTTGCTCTGCGTGATAGTGTTCGGAGATGGTGACTGGCCAGTCGGCAGGGTCATCTGTGTTGCCTGGCAGGCAGATTCTTGCCCACAGCCAAAAAACAGACTGTCATTTCTGAGCTAACAGCTAATCTAGCCCCGCTGTAAACACACCCTTGGATATGTTGTGGTATTGACAAGCACATCTAGAAGCCCAGCTAACAGGGAATGTTCTTAGAATGTTGGCTAACGTTGTCTAAAAGTTCCTTTATGAAGTTATCAAATTTATAGTTATACAGTAATGGTAGTAGAACATTTTTAACGTTATATATCATATATATCAAGAATGTTATTCTTAAGTTGTTAGTTGAACGTTTTAAAAATGTTACAGAGTTAAAGAATGTTTAAATATTGTTCTTATAACCAAACAATAACTTTAATACAGTGTCTAAAAAAATGGACGTTTTGAATGTTCCTAGAACATTCAAAATAAAAATTTTAACATTGTTTGTTACTTAAAGGAAACGTTAGGAAAACGTTCTTACTGCCTAAATTGTTAGCTGGGAGGTTGGACCGAGGGACTGAGACAGTTTGTGGAATGAAATCAACAGGAAGGGAAACAAGGGTAGCTGATGTTCTTTAACCTTTGACCTTCGGGGGTGTCTTGTAGGCTATGACAGATGCCATCATGTCCAAACAAATTCAGGTTAGCAGTTTTGGGATGATTAGCACATTTTGTCAGTGGTGGAAAAGTGCATTACGTGTCTGAAACCTTCACGTCCAGATAGCATTAGAAATATAATGATGATTTGTGCGCAGTGCTGCAACCAAAGCGCACTTATTGCACGTAAGTGTTATAATTGGAAGTTTATTGCATTACCGTGCTGTGCAGTGTTACTTCCTGCTATTTGTCTAATGCATCCTTAAGAATAGTAATCTAATAAAAATCATTAGTTTTTCCAGGGCTTTTAGACACTGTGAATGATTTAAAGGAAAGTCATTTACAAAATGTGCCTAGCATGAATTAATACCTTACCTTGTAAAAAAAAATAATGCATGTGGAACAAAAATTACTGAGCAATGCAATTTCATAACAAAGGATGTACATGCTTTCAAAATTGCCACAAGCTTGGATCATCTTTGATAAGTGGCTTCACTCAAACCTAAATGTGTTTTGTTCCTCAACGCAGTTTTTCCTAATATTCATTTTAGTTACAAAGCTTCTTTATTAGATTTATCATCAAGGCTTTTCCCTGGCTCTATTTTTATGCATAGCACGTTTTGACGCAGCCATTCTGTGACCTCAGACAGATTTGCAGGGTTTGTTTGCCTGTATGCATTGTGTGTGTGAGTGTAGCATTTAAGCTGGAATGTTAATACACAGAATTCTTTTCTTTTTCCTCTGTGCATGCGGATTTCACCCAGAGACCCAGCGGCTGTCCAATGCTTCAGTTCTGGCTCAAAAGTGACAAGGTGGAGAAATGCCTGATTGTGGTGTGATATGATGGCCAGTGGCTTGTGTGTGTTTGAAGGTCTCAGCCACAGAAACGCCCCCCCCCATACACACACACACAACCTTAGCCTGTCCTGTCTCTCGAGGGAAAGAATAGACAGACTTGCGCTTACCATCCCTACGTAGAAATAAAATAGAAATGAGATATTCAAGTGACAGGCCCTGCTTTAAATGATCTTGGCAAAAACCCTGAATTGTCAGTGGGTCTCTCTGCCCGCTTTGTTGATGAAATGAGAAATTGTATTGTCAGTGAGAATAAAAAAGCTTTATTCCTCTCATTTTGAGAATAATATGATTTGATGAGCGGGTCCATCTTGAATTTCGGAGGACATTTTACAGAGCTGCACTGGTGCCGTTAGTCAATATAATGTAATTCGGGTAATGTCTGTTAATTCATATAAATCTTTTCTTGGGGGTGTTTGGCCTCACCTGCCAGGGGTGACCAATCGCTGCCCTCTGAACTGCCGCTGTCAAGCTCTGTAATTGAGTGCTTCCTTAATTTATGAGGCAGCTTCCTCCATTAACAACAAAATCTCTGGAATTAAAGAAGAAACGGACCTTCACAAGCCTGCGCAGTGCAGTGGCCGGATAACGAACAAACTGTGATAAATTGCTGAGCCCATCCCCAGCCTTGACTTTGAAAAATACTGTCTCTGAATTTCAGGTCAGGCTCTGACAACAATTAGAGAGAGAGAATAAATAGATGATGACCCTTTTTTCCTGCAGTTTCATTTCTTCTACTGTAAGCAGGAAGACATGATCTGTTGACAGGATGTGCATATGCAAGGGAAGGCAGTTGTAGTTGCTCTCTGAGTGATCATATCATTAAACTGCTAATTTTGCAGTATGAGGCACAGGGGAGCTGTTTCTGGCATTAGCCTTACTTTTCACTGTCTCTCCTGTACAGTAAATCTTGTGCTAAACATAGAGTCCATTCACAGCTTCCAGTGGCTGTAGTGCCTCACTGTATGTTAAGGTCAACCTGACATCCAAATTGACCCAATGCACATTGCTGGTTTTATTGTGTGTGTGTGTGTGTGTGTGTGTGTACAATATATATTTTACACCCACATACACATATATGTCTCTCTCTCTTGCTCTCTCATATATATATATCCAGTCAATATATACTGATATCCAGGATATATATATATTTACACGTATATATATATATATATATATATATACGTTGCCTTTAAGGACCATTTTAATGCTCATTTTGTTAATTTGTTCTTATAACCAAGCAATAATTATAATACAACATTTAAAACACTGGTCTTTTTAAACGAGCCCAGAACCTTAAAATTGACAGTTTTGTTTTTTTTAATTGAAGTTTTTGTTACGTAATGTTAACAATGTTAATGTTCTTGCAACCTAAATTTGTTAGCTGGGACATTTTCATGGTTATGGGTTATGATGCATCTCTGATATTGATTTGGGCATTTCTTGTGGGCTGCAACTTAATTCTCTCATTTCAGAAAATCCTCAAATTCACTGCTTACAGCAGCCTTTTAGCAGCCTCAATCCTCTGCCTGAATAAATGACATGACTATAAGCTTCCCTAGATGCCACGGTGTAAATGTATTAGCTGCACTAAGAGACCTACTCCTAGTATAATTATGTTAGGAACCAATAAGACAGCTTGGAAATCAATATGCTAAGACAGACAGAGAACAGGGCCTGGGCAGTAAACTTGGGATAGATTAGGCTCGCAGGTCCCTGGCTGAGTATTGCTAGCATTTAAGCTAAGTTAGACTTATCATCTCCTGTAAGGATATCATAGGGGCTTTCTTCTGACAATACACGGGGCGCCGGATTAGGTCCTCTGAGCAATTATCTTCCTCTTTTCTAATTACACGATTTTGACCAGTTAAATCCTGCTCATTTTAATTTCACTGATTTTTAACTCCCCCCTCTTGTAATTTCAATCAATATGCAGTGTCAGTACCAAAGTGTTCCGGTCTGGTAATTAATGCCTTGCTCTTCAATTACTTAAATTTAAGCTGGGATTCGTCACTTTCAAGTACCTCCGCTTAAATAAAAAAAGAGCTAAAACTCATAGATACGACAAAAACAGATATTTTAATCAGACATGTTATGATTTTCTTTTTCATTGCCGGTTTTTGGCTACAGGCAGCAGCGTGATGTGTTTAAAAGGTTCTTTGTGTAAACAGAGACAGAGCTGTAATTTATATTCAACTAGAACTAAAATAAAAAGCAGTAGCCCGGGAAACAAAAGCTGTCCTTTTCTGGTACAGTACATCTGCTCAAACCCAATCAAGCTTTCAAAGGCACGGGAGCGAACAATAGCCCCCATCAGCCCGGAACAAAGTCAGAGACATAAGTGGTCCGAATAAGTGTGCAATTTCTGCCCATATGACTGTCCTGATACAATTGCCCTAATTTTCTTCCTTTGAAATGACTGATAAAAGACTTAGGTAATTGCTATGGAGACAGCATTTCTTCTATCAGGGAAGGAGGGGGTGGGAGTGGGGGGTGTAAGTAATATTGCCTCAGGGCTTAGGGACAAAGTGTCAGTTTCGGCACAGTCTTATATTAATACTTGTGTCCTCTTCAGCTCCACTTCCCAAAGATCGTATTAAGTGATTGTGATTTGCGCTGACGGTGTATCGGAAATCACTCAATCAAGCGAGCCACGGACGCGGACCCCCAAAAATACAAAAACATGCTGTAGCATTGTCTGTCTAATTTTCATGTGGTCACATGATCGGACAATGGCTACAACAACGTCCTAATGTGTCGCTTTCACAGGACAGATGAAGCAAATGACTTGAGAATTAAAATGGGGTCGAGCCATCCCGCCAGCATGATCAGAGGAGACTAGGAGAGATCGCTCACCCTGATGCTAGTTTTTGACCTGTGTCCATTCATTGCCTAACCTTATCCCCTGAAATCAAACTTCATTTATCAGCAGGATCTCTGATTAGCTAGATATTGCCTCCTACAGTGTGGCTCAACAGCAAGCACTGATGGGGCAGCTGAAACCTGTGCAAAGCATCATGAGAACATTGACATACAAACAAATTGCCGCCGTGACCTCAGATTACATCTGTTTATTGAAAGTGAAACCTTTCTCTCAGTTATATTCTTTCTGTGAAAAACATTGGCTTAATGTTATCAAAAAAGTTACGGAATTAAAACGTGTGAGTGTGGGTAATGTTTTTAGAACCAAGCAATACTGTTAATACAACGTTTGGATGCTAACCTTCTCTTACAGTATATTCACTACCTCCTTTAGGTTTTGTCCTAGGTGACTAGAATCCTCCCCCTTTGGCCACCTCAAACTGACAAGCCCTGAGGTTCTGACTTTAAGCACAGTCCAAGCCCAAATCAACTGAATAATGCAGAGTAATGAGTTAATCAATATGTATTATGGTTTCGTTGGTCCTAAAGTGAGAACAGAACCTGGAGAGCGCAGTAGCACTACACAGTGAAGTGAATCAACAGAGCTTCTGATCCAGATAACATCAACCCACCCCAAGGGATTTCCCTATTCAAGAATCCAATTTACCATTGCCTGATTGACGTGGATTGGATCCCAGGGAATGGTGTAACTCTTTTAAGTCTCTAATAAAAATCTAATGGAATTGTGCTCATCTTGGACAGATTTCTAAACTTTTAATAAACTACACTGGTCTTCCACAATTAGCGTTCACTGGTTTTGTGGGTAATGCGGTTTGCTTATCACTTGTAGAGCTGGATGCATGTGTGTAAGTGCTTTCTCCTTATTAGGCCCACATAAACAGAGCGTCCTTCCTAATGCTCTAAATGCACTTTGAAAAGCATCCGCCTGCTCTCATAAGCAGCAACAGGCGGGTCCTAATTGCAGGGAGAGAAAATGTACAATATGCCTTGCCAGAGATGAAACAAAGACTTGTATTCTTTGGTGTAGATTTATGGTCTAGGTCTTTTTTACTTGCTTCTTATTGAGTTCACAGTTACAGCATAACTAGTTCAGACTCCCACCCACACCCACAGACCACCCAAAGGGCATATAATGATCCTCTGATACATATTGCATATATACAGCACTTTCCTGACATGTCATTCTCTAATGGGTTTTATTTATGACACTTAATAAAGCTGCAATCTGTAACTTTGGGCCTCTTTATCGCCATTTCTATTTGATGCATAAAATTGCAGGTTACGTTATATTATTTATTTACATTTGAAGTTAAAGTCAGACTGACATTTCCCACAAAATCTGACCCAGCAGCTAAAATTGTAAATCATTATTATATACTTACCATTGCAAATTGGGTTACGGAGACAGTTTTGAAAGCAGATCTGTTATGTACTTGCTCAGTAACTTTTTTTGTTTATTTTTAACCAGAAAAAGATTGCAGCTTTAAAGAGGTAACTGAACAATCAAAAGTAGAATAATCTATTCTGCTTTGTTTTCTGAGTTACATAGTTTGTACTTATTAGTTTAGAACGGACAGAATTGAGTTAATACAGTCTATACTGTATATGAGCCTATACACATTTTCTTTTTCTGTTCTTTTGTGATGGCATCTGCACCATTTTGAATATTTATTCCATGGTGGTCTGTTATTGTGTATGTCTGTTTTAGGTAAGCCCAAAACAAACCGTCACTTTATATGATGTATGTCACTCACACAGACCCACCCTGCTTAATGATAAATTTCAATAGTTCAACACACAATACTAATTGTTGTATATGTACAATCATTCAAATGAATATAAAATGCGCTTTTTTTTAGCTGTTGATCTCTTAACAGCTGATGATATAAAAATGAATCTCAGACACCTTGGATATGTTTTTACTTTGATCCGTGCATTTTCAAAGAAAGACAGCAATTCATGCTGGTGTTACAAAGCCTTGTGGAATAAACCCAGGACTAGGTTAAAGCTGAAAGAGGAAGATTACCTGCGTAAATCTGAGGAATACTGTTCCGTTCAGGCAACAAATGATCCGGCTGCAAACATGAGTCTGTCAATGGGCCAGGAACTAAACTAAACAAAGAGTTTCTTGTCACTATGCACCTATCAGGGGAAACAGTGCAGTGGATCACACATATAAATAATTTAGCCGTTGTTTTGGCTTGGATAGTGCAGTTCTGTTTTATATTTATGTGTGCATGGTGAATTAATGTTACGTCGGCTGGTATTTGAATTCTGGGCTGAAGCAATGTCTCTAGCTCACTCCAATGATATTGTTTCTTGTTTATTCGCTCTTGTTGTTTGCCACATTGCAAAAGAGTATCTCAAATTCAAATTATGGTGCATTTTACATCGATTCATGAGATACTTGCCCTTTGCATGGACGTTAGAGCATTGTTTATGGTTCTGCCGTGTTCTGTGACAAAAAGCAGGAAAGGATGGCATTGTAGGTTTTTTTGGGCTGATTTGAACCTGGTTTGAAAATAGCAGTAATCATTGTATTTATAGCAAAATGGGCTGCCGAGAGAATGTAAGAGATGGAAGCACAGTCTGGGGTAGAGATGTAAAATAGGCTGCAACGAGTAATTTTATGTGCTACGTTGTAGCTTGTCGTGACATTACTGGTTGCCGTGGTGGAAACGGTGAAGCTAGAAGGAACCGATCATTGTGCACGCTGAGCTGCGGAGGCAATTGGGAGGGAGCCCAGCAGGAAGCGTTGATGTAGATTGACAGATTAATCATTTCCAGCGTCCTGTGTTCCTTTCGACCTTGACAGCACCAGAGTCTGAAAAAAATGAGAAATGTAAAGGAAAAGAGAGAGGCAAAAGGGTGCAATAAATTCGGGGGTTTTCATTCTATAATGTCCAGGAATTAAAAGCAATAGAAGCCATGATAAGATATTTTCAGAAAGACCTTTTCTTAATTATCCGGTGGTCTCTTTTGGTATAGCGCCTTTCAGTCCATATCTGTCAGAGGACAGGTGTAATTCAGGCAAAATGCAATGTGATAGCTTTAAAAGCCATGGCTCCTTTTGCCCTTGAACATTTAAATTGTATGTGTATTTATTCACCCTCTGCATTAACATGCATGTTTGTTTAACCAAAGGGTCAGCCTTTAACTCATTTATAGTTAGCTTCTAAAGTTAACTTTCTGCAAATGTTGGATGAATTCAGAAAATGTACTGTTTATAACAATGTCTTATTTTATTATATGAACGACCATACCCCTCTCTTTCTCATGCACACACACAATGTAATATATATATATATATATATATATATGTATATATATATGTATATATATATGTATATATATGTATATGTGTGTGTGTGTATGTATGTATGTATGTATGTTATTAAAAATATACATCTACTATATACATAATTCCTGTAGCTCAGTTGGTAGAGCATTGTGTTAACAATGCAAAGGTTGTGGGTTCGATTCCCAGAGGAGCACACGTACTAATCAAACGTATAACTTGAATGTACTGTAAGTCACTTTGGATAAGAGCATCTGCCAAATGCATAAATGTAATTTTAAGGTATAAATTGTATTTATACATATATTAATTAAAAAGTATATATATATATATATATATATATATATATATATATATATATATATATATATATATATATATATATAAATAATAGAATTTATAATTTAATATATGTATAAATAAAATGTATACTTATTAATGTATACTTAAATTGTATATATATATATATATATATACACGTTAAATCCTGCAGCATTTTTCTTCTGAAGATTTCACGATCCTCAGTTCTCCAGTACTCTTACGTCACGCGCGAGGCAGCTCGTACGCGACAGGCGGCCGGAAGCGTGAAACCCGTCGCTTCCCATCAGACGACATTCACGTTAAGAATTAAGAATTAATGTTAACAGTAAGACTTAATGTTGTGATGGACGTGTGTCTATTTTTTAGCTTCAATATTTGGATTTCATTCACGTTAAAACACAAGGGCGACAACATAATTTTCTAAACATCTTCATTTGGATGCAGCTGAAAAAAAGGCGCGGTACGTGGGATGGCCTGAGGGTGGGTAAATGAATTTAATTTGGGTTTATTATGAGGACCTTAAATGTGAGGATCACACACGTTCATACAGAAACGAGCTGAACTTCATTTATTGATTAACCACATGAACGATGAACGGTTTTCGTTCATTGGTTGATTTAAATCATATTAAGAAACGGATAGTTTTCCGGTCCTTGATTGTGATTGGTTAACATTGCGCCTTAAAAATGCACCTGTGGCCTCATCACAGCAGTATTACTGCGCCGCTGCGCCTGTGTGTTGCTGTTGCTGAAGAACTACATTGGTTGGCGGAGGAATTTTTATGAATAGCAATACATTTATTGTTGTGCATTTATGAAACCTTATAACGTATATGGAACAGCCCTTAGCTGTTCTTCATTCACTGTAAACATTATTGCTTTATGTGGTGAGCTTATTTTGTACCTTTTGTAATCATTAGACTGAAGACCGTTCAACATTGCATGTTACACCTGCATGCTCATCCAGCTAACAGGGAACGTTCTCAGAAAGTTGGCAAACGTTTTTAAGAAGTTCTCTTAGTTATCAAAAAATTAGAACTTTAAAACAGAGCTTTTCTCAACGTTTTCTCATATATATATATATATATATATATATATATATATATATATATATCAACAGCGTTATTCTTAAGCATTCGGTGGAGCGGTTTAACAATGTTACAGAATTTAAAAATGTTTCAGTAACATTATTACGTAAAGGAAACGTTCAACATTACAACCTAAAACTGTTAGCTGGGCAGGCCCTGCACGTGACTTGCTTTATTTTGCCGGGCTGGTTTCGGGTGACCCTGCTGAGCCTGTTTTTCTTACTGCGGGGCGACTTCTGGTGCCGTAACCTTTGACAGGTATTCAATAGCAATCTTTGAAATAACAAGCCGAGGGGTACGACACCGCTGGTCGGTGCTGGGTTGCTCTGAGCGAGCAAGATGTCATGTTTAGTTTGTGTTTAAGTAACCCTGTGCTCTCCTGTTGTGATAGATGACTCTTTGGGATGTAGACACATGCCAATATTAATGGAAAGCAGATCAAGACCCTTCAGTATGTTGGATATGTAAAGCTCCTGCTCAGAGCGAACTCATCAAGGTTATGGATTTTGGCTGAAGTGCGATGCTCATACCCTCGATTGAGATTTCGTACGATTTAACACGGCCGATGTCGGGCGTGTTGAGACGGATCTTTATGTGGGCCATTGATTGGGGAAGTCAAACAGTATTGAGTTGTACACAATTCCTTGTGAGACTCATGAATGTTATAATAGCAGAGCGACAGTTGAGGGAGAAATAAAGGCAAGAAAGGAACGATGAAGCATAATTGACTGTTGCATTTGTTCTGGCCTCTGGTGTTTCACTCTGTCATTAGGAATCAGTGCGTGTTAGTATCATTATGCAAAAAGCTGGCAGATGGTGGGTGATCACTGCCTGGTGTGTTTGCCCAAACAAAGAGTCTATTAAAACAGACTAAATCAGTCACTCACTCTTGCTTTGCAGACACGCACAGATCCACAGAGCTGCCAGCAGCAGCCATCACCCACCACTTCCTCGCTGTGATTCATAATCTATATTGATGCCTCAGAGACAGCAGGCTATTGATCTGGCCCTGTCTATAATCCTGTACCATATCCACAGCTTGTTAGACATCTGTGGGAATATAAACCGGGTTTTCCATGCAACTTAGTGAGCCCGGGCAAGGAACAAGGTGCAGGCTAGTGTAAGACACCCACCGTATCCAGATCAACACCTTTGCCATGCCAAAAAAAAATCTTATTCTCAGTTGAGTGTTTCAGGAAAAGAGGATATCCTCCGAAAATCTCAATGTGTGCCACTGTTCCCAATGAGTGAGAAATTTCAGTTCAAAACTGGATCAGGGGATATATAGCAGATGGGGTGTGCTGAAACTGAGATGACTGTGGTAATATGGAAGCACTATACTTCAGAACTTTAGAAGTTCTGTGTATGGTCCAAAAGTCTGAGACTGCTAGTGGAAATGTTTTATTGTGCATTTTACTTTTATTAGAATAAAAAATTAAGGAATTAAAATTTTCTCCTCTAATTTCCTGGTGTTGGGTGTGTCCACTTGCACGGACTCTAATAGTTTATCAAATTGTATAATCCACGTTATCGCAACATGATTTCGCGAATAATCATTGTGTGCTTTAAAGCTGCGATCCATAACGTTTGCCTCTCTACCGCCATCTCTGTTTGAAACATAACATTGCAGGTTACTTTATATACTTTTCGTTTCGTATGTTGAAGTCAAAAGTAGCCAAGCTGACATTTCCTGGGAAATCAGACCCGACAGCCTAAATTATGAATCATTATTATAAATTTACCGTTGCGAATCGGGGTAAGGTGAGGAA
This sequence comes from Chromobotia macracanthus, assembly GCA_036877525.1. NCBI lineage: Eukaryota > Metazoa > Chordata > Actinopteri > Cypriniformes > Botiidae > Chromobotia > Chromobotia macracanthus. The sequence goes on along the minus strand of JAZGTH010000039.1, from coordinate 99,270 downwards.
AGCGTGTTGAACACTGATCTGTCATGTACTTGCTCAATTTTTTTTCATTTTTCAACCCCCAAAAAGTTTCGGATTGCAGCTTTAATGAAGACAAGAAAAACTGACCTTTGGTCCAAAGGAGTTAACATGGTCAATGTAAAATTTGCTTATTTGATTAGTAAACTACCGTAGAAATGGTGAAGAATCATGAATATTTCTTATTTACTTTGCATCATAATGTCTTTGTTTTAAAAATGTCAATTCTAAAACAATTGAAATGTCAATTCTTTGTTTATTTTAGGTCTAAATTAGATTTTGAGTCCGAGATTTTCAATGTTGTCTCAGATTTTTGGTTCCCACTGTGCTTTATATTAATGTAAGTTTATACAGAGCAATTTCATAGCTAACTCAATTGAGCTGTGAATATCATCTTTGTATTATTCCACGATTGTGACATCCTTTCTCAAGTAATATGTAAGAATTTTCATTATTTTAGCCATGTCTCATCTTAAAATGAAATATTCCTTTCTTTTCATGTGTGCTGTACTCAATATTATGTGAGTGAAGAGTCCATATTTGCAGTCATTTTTGTCTATGAAGGGTTTTGCCAGTGTTTGACGTATGGTGCAATGATAATTAAAATATTTGTTCTACAATAGCACGCAGGGCTACAACCAGCCTTTTGTTCTACTTACAGATTGTAATTTTCTCAGTCCACTACGTTGTAAAGACAAATGATGGAACGGTCCGAACAAGAGTGCTTAACCCAATCACATATAGAGCTCAGGAGAAAGAGGGACTACAACAGTGACCTTCATTAAGTGTACAAATAATTAGTTGACCTTAGCTAATAAGCATTTCCCAAAATAACTCGGGCTATAAAGACTGAAGTGAAAAACAGCCTGACTGAACGATGTCATCAGTGCAAACGACCTCTGCAGTGCTTTTCAGGGGCCTTTAGATCCTTCAGAAAACAGAAAACACTGTTAAACATTACTAAAAGTAAATTATTAAAGCTGCAGTCCATAACTTTCTAAAATAAAATGAACAAAAATCAGTTATTGTGCAAGTACATGACATATCAGTGTTCAACAGAATCTCATTTCCTTACCCTGATTTGCAGTTGTGAGTTTGTAATAATGATTTATAATTTGAGCTGTGTGGCCCGATTTCCTGGCATTTGTCAGTTTTAATTCATTTGACTTCAACATAGGTAATGATAAGTATGTGAAATAACATGCAGTTTTATTTTTCAAGAGGAGATGGCGATAGAGAGGCGTTACAGATTGCAGCTTAACAAAAATTGTGATTAAGTCTTCAGAATCAAAACAAACAGACAACAATTGGTCTTAAATCTTGTTTACTGGCCAAGATAAGCTAAGTTAGTTTGGATTGAATTTGATTTCACTTTTGTATGTTTCAAAATGTAATTGCCACACTTCAGAAGACAATCAGTGTGTAATTACGGGCCTTTGGGATGTGAAGTTACACCGTCATGCTTACGTCTTTGAATTCCTAGATGATCATATGAAGGGTCCTTGGATACTTGTGTGAGTGCATTGCCTTAACATAAGTGGAGTAAATGTCTCTTCAGGTTAGTTCTGTTTTCATGATTGTTAATTACCCTTTTTCCCCTCTTCTCAGAACATAATTTTGTAGGAAACGTGATCTGTTCTAGTTAGGTCTGAAAACAACAATATGAAATTGCTGCTTTTGGTCTACATTTGCTTGTCACTACTTTTTCCCCATCCCCATCCAATCTAAGACCATCTGAGCAAATAAAATGATATTTACCTCATCTTCTGTTACAAGCTTTCAAAATTACATGGCTTCAGGAAAAATCAATACAAAATACCGGCTTAGCTGTAGATATATACTTAGGGAGCATGCTAACTTTTCCTTCGTTGGTTCTCAGACTCTTCCCAGCTAACAATTTTAGGTTCTAAGAACGTTTCTTGAATGTTCCCATTAAATAACAAAAATGTTACAAATGGTATTTTGAATGTTCAAGGAGCGTTCAAAACATCCAGTTTTTTAGATGTTGTTTTAACGTTATCGCTTGGTTGTAAGAACGCTATTTAAACTTATTTAATTCTGTAACACTTTAAAAATGTTTTATTAACAACTTGATAACATTTTGATATATGTTAAAAAGTTTTTTTTTTTAACAAAGAGGAATTTGACAGAACTGACAGAACTTTTAGAGAATGTTAGCCAAGGTTTTTAGACTGTTCCCTGTTAGCTGGGTTAACCCTTTCCCTGATGAGAAGGGGGTTTAAACCATAAAAAAGTCTCTTGATAACATGTTGGGGAGATGCTGATAATCTACCCACGCTTGCCGGCATAAACCAGAAAGCCTGTCCGAGTGGCTAACCTTTAGCACGGGAAGGCTGCACTACACGTCTTTCAAAGTTCAGGCAGAGGAAGGGCTTCCGACCTGCCGGATGATTTGAAGACTCAAATACCACTTTCATTTATTATTTATCCCCAGCAGACTGATGGGGGAGGAGAGAGCGCATCATACCTGAGTTGGTAATGTAAAGAAATGGCCATTTCTAGGAAGATTGACCTCAGGGAATCAAATCCCGTTAAAGGCCTGGGAAAATTGCTTAATATCCAGGGCTTAAATAAGTTGTGGATCAAAACATTTGGTCGTGATGAAGGAGAGCTGGCCATCAACTGTTTTTTCTTAGCCCAATATTTTTAACCTTTAAAAGCCATTGATATGCTAGTGAATGTATCAGGTACGTTAAGTATAGGGGGTGAGTGTTATATTTTAGGGATCTGTTGAATTTGAAGGATATAAAATCAAACATTGTTTGGTTTCACATCGTACCTTCAGCCCACAGGCACCTCTGGGTGTCATAAGATGCAATTATCTTTTGTCTCTCTCTTTCTCGCTCTTCCTCTGTTGATGCTCTTGGGAAGGTAATGAACCTGTGTAATTGCAGCAGAGTGTAATGATCCATGCATGTATGAGCCATGGCTTTGTGTTCGCACTTGAATTTTTATCAATAAGGAAGATTGGATTAATATTTCAAAGTTAATGTTTTTGTTCAAGACTTTGCATGAAAATAAACATGATTAAGCTTCACAGACGCTTGTGCAAAAATAACAGATCTTTTTAATTATACCCTTAATAGCTTTATAGATTTTTGAAAGATTAATTCGTATTGGCATTTTTGTAATTATAGGTCTTTATTGCTTTTATGAAAATAACGGTCAAGGCTCATTCATTCTTCGTAAAGTCCACGGGCAAAAAACGTTTCCATGTCCTGCGCAAAATAATATTAGTGGAATGATTTATTCATGTTTTTAAAGCCAATTTTTTTATCACTCACCATGTTACAATGTGTAAAATTTGTATTTTATATATCCTTCATTTTGGAAATCATGCCACAAAAATGCGTTTTAATGATAAACAATCCAATAAAAAACGATACTGGATTTTAGTTTAGAAAAAACTATTTATTTCTATAGTCATAAGAGAAAAGAAAACTAATTAAATATTGTATAACAGGAATGAATTTCATAGGGAGGAAAAAATGCATCGATTTAGCCTTGATGAACTTGGTCTGGCATGGCAGCATATGTATGTGTGGTTTTCTAGCACATTTCCAGACCTGATTTGTTCAGCCAGAGTCCTGATATAGACAATCACAGAAAAGGGTTTTAGACCTTTATATATTAGTAAATGCAAATTTCATATTGGCCCTGAGACCATCTTGTTTATGTACATTTTTAACTGCTGAGTTCTGCAGTCAGGAAATGTTAGCCCAAATTGTTTTTATTTCTCGGCACCTAAACATAAAAAAAATCTACGAATCTACTGGTCAACAGACACTAAAAGCTACTCAGGACACCCAGTAAATAATCATAGTCTGTTCTTATTAGTCCACAGAAACCATTTATGGTCTTCACTTTCCTTCACACTAAAAGATATGTTATCCCCATAAACGTGCCGAGCACCTAGAACAGGCTGTATTTAATGTCCCCATGAGACAGTTCCTCTGTTTTCTCTCTTTTATTCCAGAATATCCTTCCTAAAACCACCAGTATGCACAGTTTGTTGTTTTTTTGTGTGCTGAATGTATCCATACGACCCGACTCTCCAGAATGTGCATTACTTTTTTTTTAGTCAAATGTGTTTAAATGTGCCTGACAGATGTTTGCTGGCCTCAGCCGATGTCGAGACTCCATGCTGTACGGTAGCAGCTACAGACAGTGCGGTTCTGTATGGGTCACAGGAAGGTTGAGAAATCGAAAGCCTGGCTATCTTTCGTTCAGACTCAAGCTTCACTGCATTGTTTAACATTTTACGTTTGCTGTTTTGCTAAACAACAACAGTCGTTGAAACTTTTATTGTAACTTTTCCGAGGCGGTGACAGGAATCACACAGGCTGTTGTAAGTTTTCTTCACTGGTGTCCAAAACTGGCTTGACTATGGAGTGAACTGTTAAGTCTATAGTGTAAATACTGCTTTCGGGTACAAATCCGTCCAAACCGCAGATTGTAATGAAAAAAATGTGCCTGAAAACGTTCTATAAAAAAAGACATGGCTGCATGTAAACCACTGGACTGTGTGGTTTGTTATTCTATTTCTCCCAAGAATTTGAAGTTGGAGGAGGTAGATTTAAAAACACGAGATGTAATTGTTCTTTTATTCTGGACTGCCTTGTTTTTACTTTTTTGACTGACCCCCATGTTCTGTATAATGGAATGCTTAGGTTTATATTCTAATAAAAATGCTGTTATAATTAGAAGCGTTCTGGAATGATATTGGAAAAGGAAAATATGCCATGTGGAATAACGTATGGAATGAGAGTAGATGTAAAGCTGCGGTGTGTCATTTTTGCACCACTAACTCAGCTATCATTGAACATTCTCAGAACATTGGCTAATTCTCTCTAAAAGTTCTGTCAGAGTTATCAAAAAACATTCTTGCTGTAATGTTAGTAGAACTTTTTTAATGTTATATATCATCAAATATGTTAAAACGTTTTAAACAGAATTTAAAAAAACTTAAATGTTCTTATAACCAAGCAATAATGTTAATAGAGCGTCTAAAAATTTTTGAATGTTCCTACAACGTTCAAACTAGCGTTTTTAATGTTTTTGTTACTTAATAGAAACATTATCAAGATGTACTTACAGCCTAAAATTGTTAGCTTTAACCAAAGTTTTAACCAAAGTTTTAAAATGATTTTTAAACTGGTTTTCTAAACATTCCCAAACATATAGTTCCTCCCCAAACTCCCGCCGTTGGTTGAGCCACTTGACCCTGTAAAAAGCAATGTTTTCATAGCACTACAGAGTCACACTTGTTACAGAATAACCTGTGAATAGCTTACTAGTTGTCTCTGTGCATTAAGCTGTGATATGCACAGGTGTTTAAAAAAACCTCAGCTTTAAATTCTTCTGCACCATTTGAGTTAAGCCATTGGTTGTTGAAGTCCAAGAACTGGTGTGTTGTTTTATGTTCCATCATCTGACTGTAAAATGTGAATGATTTATTCAAAAACAAGCCTGAAATGACTGTTTGCTTTGTATGTGTTAAGTCTTGGCCTAGCCCAATCACAAAATTTTGTTTAAATATTGACTTTTGCACACAGGTAACTTAAAGTTCCACGATTTTTCTTTCTTTTTAAGCAAGGGTATTACAACCTGGATGGGACTATTGTAATTGCCCCATTTCAAATATATGCCTGAATGCTGTAAGAGGGCTTTGATCAGACACCAGGGATCATTTGTGACTGTTTCCTTTATGCTCTAGTCACCCAGTGCAAAGTGCAAAGGCTTTATATTTCAGCCTTTGCTTTTTAGATGGATCCCTATATAAGTAATTCTGAACATGAAAGCCTCTGTTACCCGCCCATTGCCCCCATAAGGAATTAAAACAGTATTGCTCTCACAGTGTACGCTGGCAGAGGTTATGCCTGGTTATTTAGATTCCATTCTTGTCTCTGGTATAATGAATGTTCCCTTGTTTGCCGCTTTTAAAGTCCACAGCTATAGGGAGTAGATGGTATAAGGAAAGTGGCTGCTATTTCTGTAGAAGTGCAGTAACTTACTGGATTTGTATTTACTGTGTAAAAGAGCAAACCAGCTTGGGAAAAGTTCAACAAAAAATTATGATAGCCTATGATTTCTTTTCCCTTTCTCTGTGGCAGTGTGGAAACTCTCTCTCTCTCTCTCATTCTCTCTCACACACGTACTCGCACATATGTTGGGTTTTCATGTTTAATGAGGACATTCCATAGATGTAATGGTTTTTATACTGTACAAACTGTATATTCTGTCTATACCTTTACACTAACCCTAACCCTGCCCATCACAGAAAACATTTTGCTATTTTAGATTTTCAAAAATAATCATAACTCATCGATTTATTAAAAATCATCATTTTCAAAAATCATAATTCTGTATGATTTATATACTTGTTTATACTTGGACTTAAAATGTCCCCACAAGGTCAATTTACTGGTATTACTATACCTGTGGGGACTCCATTTTGTCCCTCCCACACGTGCACTCACACCCACAAAGAAATACTTAACTTTACTTATAAAGTAAATGCACTAGCTCACCCACACACATATACAATCACTCAATCTGCTGGGACAAATTGTTCACGCAGGTCTCATTTATTTGAGATGATAATTCATTTATATTAGCTTTGGACATTTTCTCTAATGAAACCTTTGCAGCCCTGGGGCCAAAGGGGCTCCTTTGAGTCCCTCACAAAAGCACAGACACTGACACCGAGCAGTCGCCAGTGTGCCAGTCCCTAATTGACTTGTGTGCCTGAATCTATGTTGTCATTTAAATAACTTGCTTTAGTAAGCTTTCAATTAATCAGGAAATGGGCACAGCGCTTTAGACAGAGATAAATGAGTTGATATATTAAAGGCCATCGTTTGATGACAGAGGTTTCCCATGCCACACCTTAAGACCTGCTGTCCATCGATTCTTGTCCTGGTTATTCATTGAGATCATATATCTGGCCGATCACAAGCTCTTAGGAGGAAAAAAAACATTTTTACATCAGACGTTGTTAAACCTAACTGACCTTTTAAGCAAATTCTTTTTCTTTAAAAGCGTAATTAGATTTCTTGGCTTTTTGGATATGAATAATTTCTGATTTGTCAGCGCAGTTTTGTTTGTATTGATTATAGTTTGTTTAGACACAGTAATTATAAGGTTTTGGGCTCATAATTGCGCAAATGCTTGTTTTCCCCAGCATTGGTTTTGTATGTTTGCATTAAACATCTAGATCAAAACTGATTTGTGTGTTTATTTAGATTTTCGGTAAACAACTACAAACCCACATTGAGATTCTTTAGGCAGGGTCAGTTAAATAGTGAATGTGAGTTATACTTCGTTCTTCACTTATTAGTGTGGTAGTACGTTTTTTAGTACTGGGGCATGTTATCACAAAAGAAGATGGATGATGTGTGTTTGTTTTATTTCCATAGTGGCGAAAGTAACATTTGCAGGGATTATGGGTCTATGTGTATGTATATGTATGTATTTATATATTGGGACAGGTGAAGGGGTCATGAGATGGTCAAGGGTAAATATAATGCATTGTCATTTTAATGGGCCTTTTGATTTGCCCCAAGAACACTCACCCCCCCAAAAAATGAAAAAACCCCACCTCTGTAATCTTACCACAAATACAACAGTAGATTTATTTGAACTGTCTGAGAGATTGTGAAATGTAATAGATTCAACGACACAAGGAAACTTTGCAGGGACCTTAAAAGATCTCACTTTTTTCTGGGGAGTAGCAAAATTAGATAGCAGTTCAAGTTTTATCGACTTTTCCATTGACTCTACAGCATGAAGGGCAATAGAAACATGTAGTGTTGACTTCAGCAGGAGCAAAACAGCAGCTCAGCGGGATGTCAAGATGAGAGAGATGCCATATAAGGGTCACCATTTTTATTACCCAGAATTCCTAGAGACAGAATTGTGGTTTTGGTGTAAACCTACATGAAAACTTACATATTTGCATGACAACATTGGAATACTACATGATAAAGTGTGTATATTGGCAGATGGTATCGGTATCTCAGAGAACAGATTGTTTGCAGTCCAACAACCCTAAACTTTAGAACTTGGAAGGATGAGATTTTGTCGTTTCTTTGCGGCTGAAAGCCAGTACTCCAAAATGTAATTTTCCAACAAAGAAAATAAGCCACAAGTAATCTGCTCTGTAATACCTTCCAGTCCTTAAACAAAATCCCCTGTTTTTATGACATCAGCTAGACTTTTTCACCTTTCTAATGGGATTTTGAGGAAAATGGCTTTCTGGATCACCTCTTTCAGTCTTGCTTAGAAATACAGTACATTTTATTGAAAAGTGCTTAATTGGCTTGAATGACTGATGATGCATGGGTAGAACCTCGAGCCAGGTAGATAGGTGGAGAATATGGGCCGGTTTCTGTAGGTGGATGGTGATGCATGAGGTCCACTGGTCAATTTCTCCCTTACTGACACTTCCCTGACTGACTAGATTTTAGCCCTGATGAATTACACTTGTCAAACCGCCGAGGGTAGATAGACCCGGAGTCTCATCCCTGATTAAAAATGAATTGAATTATTCAGAGCCCCTGTACAAAATGTCCTCACTGGATTTGTCTTCGTCAATCAGATTTTTGCTGGATTTAATGTACAATAAATGTTGTCTGTTAGCACATTGTTTTGAAGGAAAGGTTTTATATTCGTATTACAAAAGGAAAATGGCAGCTGCAAAGTACAGTAAATCATCTTCGCAGCCCTTGCTTATAGATGCTTGTTTGTTTCCAGGAGCCTGAAATGAAAGTCTTTCTAGAAAAAATAGCTTTGCCGCAAAATGAGGACAAACATATAGATTTTTAGTTCTGTTTCAAACAGACCACTGACGCTAGCTAACAGCCGACAAGAGCGCTCTTATGTTCCACAGGCAATAAGGATGCCGATTGTAGACCCTGAGGAGAAGGTGGAAGGTAAACCTTCATAAACAATGTTGTTGAAAGCATAGCCAGACCTTTGGGAATGCTGTTAGACTGTCCACAGGTCTCTGTTAGCATGTCACTCACTCTTCCCATGTTAAGCCACGGTCTTCAGATGGCTAATGGATTGTCCCAGCTAACTAACTAGTTGTAAAGTTGTAAAAACACTTCCCTAACTTTTCCATTAACATTAAACATTATTTAATAACATTAAATAAAAAAACGTTAAAGTTTTAGAAAATTCAAGAATGTTCGACGCGTTATTATTGTTTGGTTTTAAAAATGTTATAACATTTTTTAATTCTGTTGTGTTTTTTAAATGTTCCACTAACTACTAACTAATAATGTTTTTGATATATGATGTATAATGTTAAAAAAAGTTTCCAAACGATATAATTCTGCATAAATATTTCTGATAACTTTTAGAGAACTTTGAGAGTTAATTAACGTTCTGAGAACGTTCCCTTTGCTGCGTCCCATGTTAAGCCACTGTCTTCAGACAGCCGATGGATTGTGGGGCTTTTGGCACCGGATGAAGGTGATATTTTTTACCTTTGTTCTGTCAAAAACTCAATAAATGTCATTCATGAGGTATTTTGAGTTGGTAGAATATGAGATAGCATCCTTCTCTAGGTGCAAAATTTGCAGATGTAACCAAAAGTTTTTATTCCCACAACATCTTAGGGTAAAAGAAGAAATGAGCATTTTTTGCATTAATTCAGACACCGTTGCCCGTGTGTAGTTTATTTTGTATGCATTTGTAAAAAACCTACCACAGCCTTTAATGTTTTGCATGTTTTATTAAAGCAGCACCTTTTTAAAAACAAGGTGGAAAAGAGGTGGATTTAAAATTCCCTGCAGGCGTGTTACTCATGAGATTTGTCTGTTACCATCGAGTCTTTGAGATGCACTGCAGAGTGTCTGAATCTATCTGTTTGAGTGTTTGGATGCTGTTTATTCTTTTTGGTCCCTTCCCTTTTCAGGGAAATGAATTATGAAGCACAGAATCAGTTCCACTCATCCAGATATTCTCTCCTCAGAAACTCAAAGGGCACTATGAAGAAAGATCAAAGAACACAGTCCCAAAACCTCTCTACAAAGTAAGAGGCTTCAGAAACAAAATGTTCCGCTATAAGAAAAGTATACGAACATCTCTCAGATAAGTTCGAACAGGTGGGTTTATCGTTTGAGGTGGAACGAATAGTTGTTTTCAAGAATCTCTTACGCATGGAGGCTATATGATTCCCATAAAAGTGACTGAGACAGTAGCTTTAAATACAGGCGGAGTCTTTGAGTCCAAATTGTAAATTGTATGCAGCGTTTGGATGCGAAAATGAATATCAGTTTCTCTTTGTCTGTTTTGTAAATGTAAATTTGACTTAAAGATTTAAAGCAATAGTTTACCTACAGTTGGAAATATAAAAGACGCTTCACACTTTTTAAACAAGGACAGTTTATAGTGACCGTAGCTGATAAGACGTTTAGTTGTGTGAACTACTTTTACGGTGTTTTGTTGTTTGAGAAGTTGGACGGCTGTGGTCACTTTAAACTACAATAGAATGAAAAGAGATTCTTTAAAAATTCTGTTTTCCTTTTCGGTGGTGTTTGGAATAACATGAAGGTGAATGAAAATGTAAATTTCCCTTTTAAAGGAACTGTTGCTTTCAGATGTGTTCAGATTCATGGTACTATGAAGTGGAATGTGGGGACCTAGTACATTTTTACTATGACTTTGAAAGAAACTACCTGTAAACCCAAAAGCTCATTGAAGGTAATGAAGAGCGGGCCACCTCAGGTCATTGTTTTACCCCTCAGAGACATGACTGAAATGATTAAACCTCAGCCAGACTGTTTTTTTGTCTAGATTCCCAGCTAACAGGAAACGTTTCCAGAACCTTGGCAAATGTTCTGTAAAAGTTCTCTCAATGTTATCAAAAATGACATTAGAAATGTTAGTAGAACCTTTCTTCAGCATTATCATATCATATCAAAAACATTATTCTTTGTTGTTAAAAATGTGGAATGTTTTAAAACGTTACAGAATTAAAAAAAAGTTCATTGTGCCATGCATAGCATTGTTATTTGCACTGGTGTTGACTCCTGCATTGCAGGTATGCAGCATAGTCAACCCAGCACTGATGCCATATGCAAGCAGCAGGTCTGTAATAACCATATCTGCAGTCACTGCATACGCTAACAAATGCTGAATAAAAAGATGTTTATATATTTCCAACCTACTTTATTTTCGAACACTTTCTGTACGAAATTGTGTGTATATAAGTGGCTCCTGATATACATTCTGTGTATAAAATGTATTTGCGAGGAACAAATACGCCTGAACCATCAGAGAAAATCAAAACTAAAGAAATAAGGAGGCCATTTTTCACAGTTAGAATTGTCACACGGGCTGGGATTGGCTTCCCTCATATCCAGGTGGTAAGGGAGATCTGTGAGCAGTCTGTCAGACATTTATTAATCCAGCAATATCTACTGAGGTGTGTGTGTACGTGTGTGACAGTACCATAGTGCTTGGTTACAAAAACAATTCCTGATCACTTGGAGTTGTGATCCTGTACAAAGACACTTTTTATGTTTTCAGGCATGATTCTGTGTGTTTTAAACTGGCTTGCGTTTCTGAAAGCAACGGGTGTGTTTCTGCTATTCTCCTGTTGTTAAATTCTAGGTGTGTCAAACATACGGCCCGAGTCCAATCTGGCCTGTGGGATTATTGGGGGGGAAATTAAATTAAATTATGCTAAAAAACATTCAAGTTAATTTATTAGATTGTATTTATATGAAACCGGATCTGTGGGTGACATAACTGTCCCAGAGCAACACACTTCATTTTTCCAGTTTTGTGCAAGTCGCTTACGGCAACAGTGACTACAAACACACAAGGTAAAATAATGGCAGTATTGTAGTGTTTATAGCAATAATACAGTAGTACTGTAGTCTGTACTAAATAGTTAATAAATGGATACTGATTGAGGACTGTTCAAGTTTGACTAAGAAGCAGGCCTGCTGTTTGTTTTTTTTAGTGTGTTGTAAAAGTTAAAGCTGCAATTTGTAACTTTTGCCTCTCTGTCGCCACCTCTGTTTGAAACACAAAACTGCAGGTTACTTTGGCTACTTTTCTTTATGTATGTTGAAGTCAAATTGCATATCCCAGGACATTGGACACAACAGCTCGAATTATAAATCATTGTTATATTACCGTTGGGGTATGGTAAGGAGACAATTTTGAACACTGATCTGTTGTCTATTTGCTCAATAACTGATCTGTGTTCATTGTTAACCAAAAAACATTACAGATTGCAGCTATTATGTTCTCTGTCATTATTTACTTATATCATTCTGAATCTGTATTCATTTGTTTCATTTACCCGCCACTTATAGCTTGGTCACTGTAACTTTCGTTGTATGGAAAAAAATAACTTGCATGTTTAGATTTTGTGTTCCGTGCAAGACAAAGTTGTATGGTTTTGGAAATCCACATGAGGGTGAGTAAATGATGGCAGAATTTTTATATTTAGGTGAACTTCGAGTTGATTGTGTACTTTATTAGCTCCAGAAGACTGTTATGTTGTGCATGCGCTCTCCACGGGTGCCCCAAGCTTTAACAAATAAGAAATCAGCCTGCATAAGTTGATGTTTAATCCAATCCTGCCCTTGACCTAAAATAGGTTTGACAAACCCAGTTATAGCCATGGTCAAGAATTAAAATGACAACCAATTTCCCTCATAGTCCCACACTGAGGCACATGACAAAAGAATTTAATACACTGCTGTGAAATTACAAAGTGAAAATTTGCTTACATGCTCAGACAAGACAAAGCCGCTGCATTCCAGGAAATCTAAACAACCCTCAACCAATATGATAAATTCTCTGTTTCTCTTTGTTTTAATAACCTTAACAAAAGCCAGGCTTCTTCTGAGCAGCATAATAGACAGTCTTGTGTGTGGGATGTTTCCTTCCCCCTCCCCTCCCTTTCTCTCTTTCTCTCTCTCTCTCTCTCTCTCTGTCTCTCTCTCTCTCTCTCTCTCTCTCTCTCTCTCTCTCTCTCTGTCTCTCTCTCTCTCGTCTCTCTCTCTCTCTCTCTCTCTCTCTCTCTCTCTCTCTCTCTCGCTCTCTCTCCCCCTCTCTCTCGCTTTTACCTCCCTCTCTCTCCTACTCTCTCTCCTACTCTTTCCTTTGTGCCATTTTTAATTTTCTCTCATGTTAGATTCAGCTGCTTTAAGCTATTTCGTGTTCTGGGAAGATCTGTGCTGCGAGTCTCTCGCCAGCTCCAGTGGCCGCAGTCTCCATCCATTTTCCATCTTTGCTCGACTCTCATTTTCTGGGTGCTTCATTTTGAATCTTACCCCAGGCATGCCGCTGTGTCCAGAAGCACTGTCATTGCTATTGGTTTATGTCCAGAGCATTCTATTAGATCCCCTCTATGCTGCCAGAACCCTATTTTATTCACTGGCCCCCTCATTTACATTTTATTTAATGAGGAGCCTGATCACCTGAGCACATTCATCATTCTTTTCCACACATGGGATGTGCTCCTGGAACTGCTGCATCCCCTCCATAACTCACCCCCCCACACACACACAGACACACACACAAAGACAAAAAAGCATACACAAGACCTACACACACACACAACACAAACACAAGACCTATACAAACACACACAGACACACTTGTCTGTCCAAATGGTTTTAAAACACAGCTAGTTATAAACAGTATATCCTAACCCTAACTTACACTCTAATACTAACAGAAAACTTTCTTCATTTTTATTAAAAATCTTTATTTACTATATTTTATAGCAAAATGTTTACAAATGAGGATGTCCCCAAAAGCAGGTTTTTGCTGACTTTTGGGTACAAATTTGTCCCCAATATATGAAGTATATGTCCCCAATATATAAACCCAAACACAGACAGGCACACACACAGACATACAAATGCATTTACACACGTGCAGACACACACACACATCTCAATCCTGTTTTATTTTGTTCGGCATCAGGGCTTTCAGTGGAATGAGATGCACTTTCTAATAATGTTCTTTACGTTTATACCTCAACCTCTGGTACCATAATGAACTAGACACGTTGTGTTTGTAACCAGACTTTTATTAAAATGATTTCTAGCTCTATTTTTATTTTTCAGTTATTTTCTATTTCATTCATCTCCTATATGGTGTAGTGGGCTATTGTCTAAATGCATTTTGGCTTGGCCTTATAGAAGCTATGTAATATTTATGAACATGGCTTGGCTTATTCATACACTTACAGGGTGATAGTTACGGGTGCCTGTCTCCATTTTCCTCATGTTGGATTTACATCAGTTCCTGGAGTCTGTAACGTCCAGCTCTCAAACTGTGGATGCACCGCCAAAGCATTGTGTTGTAAATTTATAGCTATGGAAATTCTCATGTGAAGCCACAGTACTGTAAAATTGTTTTCCTTGGACAGCTTTCCATCACTTTTAGGTCTTTGTTTTTTACTTTTCCTCAGTTTCTCTTGGCCCACCTTTACCTGTTTTTCTAAAGCACGTTATTTATGTTTTTCAGACCGTCTGCTTTGGTTTGCACCATAGACTTGTATTTCATGTCATAATGAACGACCACAAAAATGTAAGTCGTACTCTGCGAAAAAAGACTGATTCGCAAATAAACTAACTAACTGCAATTAGGCAATAGATACTTGTTTTTCATCCTACTTTTGTGATTGGCATGCACAAATGCATCTTTTCCATGCAAGAGTTAATTGCATTTGTAAATATAATCAAGTTGTAGAAATTAGTGGTGGCTTTATAAGTAACCCCTAACAGCTCCAAATTAGTTTAATGGAGGGGTTACATGCTTCCTCTTTCCCTACCAAACTCCAGCCGTTTTTTTGGTTGTATATATTGTTTTTTCTGTGACCTGTGTCCTGTTTACCTGATGTAAGTATAGTTTCTGTGGCGAAGATCCTTAAAAGTAGAGACAGTGGGAATGTTTGGAGGAACGCATCTAAACGTTTTCCACATGTTATCGTCTGTATCCTGGTGAGGGGCGCCATGGTTACCTTGGAACTTTAACTTTAAACAGCTGGAGTATTTGGATTGTGAAATTGCATTGCACTGCTTAAATTCACTTAAGATGAAAGCGCTCGCGCGAACACGGCAGCTCTGTTTTCTGGCCTGGAGTCAAACGATAATGTGAACTTTTTGTCCGTTTGTGAGAAATGGTTTTTCTAGATAGCTTCTCAAAGTCCTATCAGGTGAGATTGTGTAAAATCGTGTGGGAAAATAAAACAAATGCATGTTTTAAAAACTGTCATGTAACGTTCTCGAAAAAGTTATTTTAACAAATACGTGAGTGACAGTTGTTGGGGGGGTACATTCGCTGAACAGTTGTGGTGCTTTGTACATATTTTTTATGAATCAGTGACTCAGTTTGTAATGTCTACTCCTGACTTTTGAAACAGCCTGAATCAACACCTCCTGCGTCACACTTTAGAGAGCAGGTATAAAATGCACACAATTGTTGTGTTTCAAACTATTCACAAGGACATCGCTCTTCTTACCCTTTAAGAAGCCTAAAGCCCTCACAGGTAAGCTGCCTCAAAGTATGTCTTTACATCCTGCTGAGATGTCAACAGCAAATTCCTGTCTTTTGAAATTCAACTCCCAGACTGGGCTAATATACTGGATGCCTTATTGATTGAAGGGGGAGGGTTATTGGAGTTAAGTTAGGTACAAATCCACATGCAGGGGTGATGCCTGAGCTCCAATCAGACTGATTGTGATGCTGTGAAGCTCTGTATGGCTCTTTATTCCATTCTCATCAATAGCCAATGGGCTTTAATCAAGCCTCCAAGGAAGCAATCATTACTTTTCAAATCAATAATTTTAATAACAGCATGCCTGGACGCAAGCACAGTCGTGCATATCGTCCAAAGATTAAGAAGCGGCCTGCGAAAAACAAAGATCACACAATTTAGTTAAAAGCCGCATTCATTTGTTATTAGCAGTGTCATAATGGACCAAAACAGATGGGGGCATTGCAGCTGCACGTAAACAACCGCTCTTCCTTTGTGTCTGAAAAACGTAAATCTAAAAAATGTCCCGATTGCTCTCAGCCGATGTAATTGGAGCTGTTTTGCAGGCTGACAGGCGGCGTGAGGCGTTTGTTGCTGTCGGTGCGGTAATTTGCGTTGTTGCCCGGCTTTCTGTCTGAAAACATTAAAAACCACACCGGGCATCAGAGCTTATGGAATGGAGATTCATCCCTTTGAAAATACAAATGCAGACACGCGCTCATACACAAGCATGCAAACACGCTCCTAGTGCATTAAAATGGAGATGATCACACACATTCTCCAGCACTGGAGGGAGCAAATATTTGTTTTCTCTTCCCTGAAGTGCACTCTCTCACAATGGCCATATTTACAATAATCTCCGCAAGTACGACCTGCGTGCAAAGAAGCGTGCCGAGCGGTTTCTCTTTTGCTCAAATCTTTAATTAAATGAGCTCTATTGCTGATAAAGGTTTATAGTTGCTCTACCGTAACCATGTTCATGATAGCAAATCATAGGCTTCATTTGCATTACAATTTGTGCTCTATGGCAGGGAAAGCTGGTTTAAATTCATGAGTCTGTCCCCCGGACACAACAGCCAGATTGGGTGGCACAGTACAGCCGGGAAGGCATTGGTCCAACCCTGTTGCTTTGGAGCCTAATATTACTTAACTATTGCAGTATAGTACTGCAGCCATGTTGTTTAATCTGGATTCACTTTAGAACGTGTTCAGATTCAGTTCAGAATGTGTACGAATGAGAAGCAGAGTTTAGTGAGGTTGCTATTTAAGTAAATTCTATGGAATGAAATTATACTTCATGTGGATGTTTTCCTAGCCAGATTTTTGCATTTCATTGGGACAATCAGAAACACACAGGCTAACCTGAATGTATATGGTTCTATGGCAGTTTAAATAAGTAGCTGTTGCTACTGGTTTTGTAATGAGTCATTTGACAGACCTGCACATTAGACATTAAGATTCATGGCTGGGATTCATGGTACTCAGAAAACACTTCTTATTTCCCATAATGCACTGTGGAAACATGTAGAGATTAGCTGAAATGAATGTTGCTCTTTCGTTGTGTGCCATTTCTGAATGGCACTCTCACGATTATTTTCCTTTTAGATTTCAGCAAATCAATCAATTACCCTCATAATGGCTTTTTTAGAATGTTCAAGGTAGGACTAGTTTTGTGCTCAGTTATTATCAGGAAGTATATGGCTCCACCGGCCTTTTAGACCTTCACAAACACGTTTCTTGTTTCTTTCCTCCAAAGAGCAGGATTAAAAAATAACACTGGGTAATCCTACTCTCGGGTACATATAATAGCTCCTTAATGTCATGTATTGAGAGTTCTTGCAAGGTTTGTGCCTTAAAGGTCTCACTGGTGATCCAGGAGGATTCTCACAGGGCCTGATTTATCAGTTTACAGAAGGTCTCGTGTGCTCAGAGTGGACTGAGCTCCGTATGAGGCAGCAAGAGATGTTTGTTTTGCTCTGCAGGACATCTTCGACTTTGAAGGATGATTTTGGAGTCTGGCGTCTATAGCATGCTGTCTCATCAGCCAGTATGGATGTAGTGCAATAAACATCCATCATTTCTCTTCTGTTGCAAACGTGACAGTTACAAATTAATCTCTGGTGGGATTAGCAATTTGGCGTGTTTTATTTTTTATTTTGTTATATTTTTTTCTTTTTAAATGCATGTTTGTAACATACTATATGTTTTAGACGCAGAATGTCATCAACCGAATTGTTTCATTTTGGCATTTCATTATTGTATTTTGATATATGCATTCCCAGGCAGGTCATGGGAAGGACAAATTGAGATGGGAATGCTGCTTTCTGTCTCCCGTTTGCATATTGTCTTCGTGTCACCTTTTGGTGGCACCCGCTTCGCAGGCACGTCATTCCAGAGCTCTAAATCCTCGTATTTACTTTGCAGATTTAGGTGAGGTACAATGTCTGAGGCAAAATCCCTGTTTTAATGAAAAAGATGATAGCTTAAACCTCACACTTTGATCTTTCAGATATTGACTTTTGAGTGTAGACATGTGTAAGCAAACACAACATGAGTGAATTAGGATGATTCGAGCAATTTTGAATGTCTTTCATGGGTGAAACTCACTTTATAAGCTCCTTGATTAGGAGAATGGCTCAGCTACTAAAAATGTACGCAATTACCGTTCATGGTTCGAAGCTCAAGAACACTGAATTAAATTGAACGCAAAGACAATCAAGTCTGAGTTTCACCTCTGCATGGTTTCACAATATTTTCTTCAATATACATGTACGTTTCACTTGTGTGTGTGTTTTCCCCCAGGTAAAATAAAGCCCTGCTAATAAACCACGTACACTGTCAGAGAGACCAGAGCGGGAGTGGATGCCTGTGAGCATTTCACATGAGTACAGATCTCACATTGCAGTCTTTATACCTTTAGTGGATCATGATATTTTTCTCTTGTGTCGAGAACCTCACCAGCTCTTCACGTTACAGTCTAGGTCAACAATATTTTGTCCAGCTCGCCTTTTGCATTTTCCCGTCAAAACAAAACAAAAAACTACCATCAACGTGACCTGACGAAGACAAGGTGTCGGCCACTGATTAATTAATCTGCTAAAACAAATTTTTACAGCCTTTCTGTCCTGCCTAAAGGGTGTTCTTTGGCATTACAGATGCATAAATCAGGCAATCTGATGATTGCTCGCAGTCCTGCTAATGTTATTTCCCTGAAACAGATAACAACAATAATAATATGCACCTCATCTAGAGCTCATAAATATTGTGCTCGCTCTGAGTAGAGAGGCTTCATATGCATAAAAGAGCACTTAAAAGATGTGAGCGGATGGGGCTGGTGTGCAGAAAGTCTTTTGTTGAGAGATGAGGGTTCGACACGGTGACCCACCGACTGCCTGGCTATGCATATAAAAACAGGAGCCAGCATTAGTATCTTCCCTAATGACCTTGCAAAATGAAAGACCATTACTCGAATGATAACACCACAGAGGCCTTGACGTTGCCTTACCTTCTAAACGAGCGCAGAGCCAGAAGCCTAATGAGAACAAGTGTTTTTATATTAAGGTAAAATTATATGTTCCTATTTTTAAAGCTGCAATCCGTAACTTGTTTTGGTTACAAATAAACACAAACTGTTATTGAGAGAGTCCATAACAGATCAATGTTCAAAACTGTCTGCTTTACCTTGATTTGCAGCAAATTTATAATAATGTTTAATAATTTGGGCTGCCAGGTCAGATTTGGCAAGAAATGTCTAGCCATGTTTAGCTTTAACATGCGTAAATAAAAGAATGTAAGGTACCTTGCAATTTAATGTTTCCAACAGAGATGGCGATAGTGAGGCAAACATTTTGCATTGCAGCTTTAAACTGTCAACAGTGTTTTCCTTTCACAATCCTGGTTTCCCAATTTCTCCAGGTTCATCTCTTGTCTGTTTTTTTTTTTTAACAACCCGGGTGCAGTTTTTGCCTTAGCATCAGCATGACAAATATTATTCCTTGAGTTTATTCTCTGCGGGACGTCCTGGGGATGCAGCTCAATTGCGATTTCTTTTATGAGTGAGGGGCGAAGGTTCAGAAGTTATTTCTCTAATTCAAGGACGTGCCGAGATCACGCATACGGAATGAACGAGCTGGATGGCGGTGGTCGCATATGCATTAGCTTTATTCGCAATTCCCCTGCCTTGTTAAACATGGTGTGCCGTGTGAATGACATTGAATCAGGGCACTCACACTTCATGTATGAGATGTTATAACTCCCCCTCCCCGAATAGGGATAGCAGCTGCTGATGAAGCAGTCGTATTGCATATGTTTTGCATACATTGTGTTTATGTTTTTATAATGCCCATACGTAGTTAGAACAGCAGTGTTAATAGATTACAGAGAGCAGCTGTTTGCCGTTTTCTGCATGCGGATACATCTGACTGCTCTCATTATCGGTACTTATTATAATGACCTCTTTGTATTGATGACGGTCTGTTCGTTTTTCTTCGCTGGTACAAATAAGCAATGTATGTTCACATGGCAACTGTTTATCTCTCTGTGCATAGCAAATAATAATACAAAATAATCACACAAATTCTACATAGTGTGGATCACAACAATTAATTTATTATATTTTTGTGCAGCAGTCAAAGAACTTTAAAAAAATAACATACAGGCAAGCAGTGATAACATATTGGGCTGTCATTGTGCAGAATAACACTAATCACAAGTGCTCGTTGTTATAAGACCTACCTTTCTTTAAAAGCAGAATTCTCATCAGCTGTATTAAAAATAACAGATGTACAGCAGCTTTCCACGAGTGTGGCTATTTTCCTTCACCTGATTAGTTTTTAATATCCAGGTTGCATTAAAGAAGATAAATTGCATTCCAGGTGCAATCTGACTGCTAACACAGAGACGATCTATTACAATATCAGCTGTTGTCCACGTCCCGTCTAATTAGATTCTCAAACGGATGCTGGATCAATCGATATTTTTAATTTCATCTGCACCTTTTCGTCGCATATTTGATGTTTGTTTTGCGCAAAAATAAAACGGTAGAACAAAAGGGAATAATTTATTCGAAACGAGCACTAGTTTCCGCAGACGAGCTCACAGCACGTTGTAGCTCATCGGTAACAGACTGCGGGCTGGAGACTCGCACCGATCTAATTAACATGCAGATATGCATCACCTCATTGGCAATTCAAATTGCGTTTCCCTGTAATGTACCTCAAAATTGTTCTACTTCAAACATTGCATTTGATTTGCAAAGCCCCCTGGGCATTCCATAATGTCTCCCTTTATCCAGACCATGAGACGGTTACTGAACAATCTGCTCTGACTCCAGTTTTTTGCAGAAGAACCCTCCCCAAAACCAGGCAGCTACTCTGGGATGGGCTTTGTCCTATCCCTGGGCTGTTGGCGAGATTCCTGCTTGGAGTTCCAGATCTGAAGTCATTTTCTGATGCCGTCCTATGCTGTTAAATATGGTGGTTTTTCAGGAAGACTTCATTTCCATGGCACACTCCACCACGGGCGGGCAAGTGGGCGGGTGGCTGTCTACTCAGCGCATTATTAGCATGCGGTGCATATCCACAGCAATGAATGCCAACCTTCCGCCTATCATTAGGCAAAGAGGGGGCTCCCAACGTCGCAGTTGTCCCCCTTCACCCACCCAAAGGATGTTTTGGTCCCTCCCCGCACGTGCACGCACACTTCAGTGTCAGACGGAAGTTCTGCTGCGGTGGATCATTGCGTATGGAGCTCACGTGAGTGCGTCGCCCTGCCAATGATGGAGCAACAAGTGGCAGAATCTGTGATGTGCGGTTATTCAGCATGTTCACTGTGCCAGGGCTGGCACGGTGCCAAATCTGCCATCTGCTTCCTTCACATGCGCTTCTTGCTAATTTGCTTAATGTTTTGTAATGTTTCTGTCATTCTCATTGCGTGTCTGTGAGTGGCACCCGTCCTGCCCCCACTGTGATAAGGGCTCTCCAGGGGCCAGGTGGCACGCTTCCCAGTCTGCGCTGGTGGCACACACACAACAGCCACAAATTTGGGTATGAGAAATATTTGCAGATTTATATAAATGTGTATATATACACACATTTACACACACATATATATATATATGTGTGTGTGTGTGTGTGAAAAAACATCCTATCCATACACATCCATATCTCCAGCTTTTTTCTTATCTCCAGATGGTTATGTTTGTTGATATTTTTTTTTTCCCATCTTCATAGATGCCCAAAGTTCAGCACTCGTCCCTCTGTGAATGTTTAAACAGATCCTGTTCACATGGGAACTTTTCCTGTCTGTCAAGACCAGCTTCGTTTTCCCGTCGGGATGCTGTGAGTGTGCACACTCAGCCACTAAAGCGCCATACATGGTTGCCGTCTGCTTCTACCTCCAAGAACTCTGCCACCTAGCCAGCCTTCTGCGTGCCTTTCTGCTTCCAGTCTGCCTGTCTGCCTTCCATCTGCCCAGGAGAAGGAGGGAATGCTGTGGGATCTACCGTGCACAAGCTGTTTGAAGCTGCGGAAAAGTGAATAATCAATTAAGTATTGATTTCTTGTAAGATTTTGTAAATTTCAAGGCAAGACAAAGAGGATAGCTTAAGGGGGAACGGCGGGGACTTGGTGTAAATTAGCCAACAAACAGCGCTGCGGAATAAACGAACGTCTCATCAGGATCAGTCGCTTTTCGCTCCTGACGGAATTAATGCTAGTTTGCGTGAAGACAATGGGTCTTTTTAAATGAGAAGGCTGGAAAACGAGACCTTAACCCAGCCGTGCAGAGCCGAGCTAATTACACTTCCCTGCACAATGGAGCTCATTTAAATGTGGCTATGCAAATCGCACGCGGCTCATTTTTATGGATCAGAAAGCCAGCCATGTCGGGAAGAATTAAAGGCTATTATGTGTGCAGAGTGGTTTATTATTTTTTTCTTGCATAAAAAGAGAAGGAATATACACTTGAAAATTATACAATCATTGGAGTGTCTTCAAAACTCAAAGCAGATCACAAAAGAGACCTTCAAAGGATTCCCGTGTGTTCTTCTGTTTTTTGAATGTGGGGCAAAATGCGATCAAATATGCGATGTCAAGCCTATTAAGACAATCCGTGGATACTGATGGCGTCCTTTTCCGATTGATAATTACCATCGCTGGCACACAGAGCTGTACAGATGGAAAAAAAGAGAGAGAAACGTTAGCCGCTAATGATATTCAGCATGCATAACATGTCATATGCATGATGACAACTGGCAGTTTTAATGAAGCCTTCGTTTTTTTTCCCGGATAACTGGTGCTGACTGGGAGCTGGGCGAGACAGAAACGAGCAAAGTTCTGATGGTTTGTATTCCGCCAACGATTTTTCCCGTTCTCAATTCAGATATGCAATTCTGCAGTTAAAAAGATAAGAAAACACTCTGGAGGCAGCCAAAGGCAATTAATGGACAAGTGAAAACGAATCAATGTTGGATGTTGCCATGGTGGAGATCTCCTTGTAACTTCCATAAAAATGGTTGAGGACGTCCGTCCCGTTTTCCGCCGGTTGCGGTCTGTGTGTTTGTGGATTCCCCTGCCTTTCAGTCTGGCGCGTGCCTCTGTTTTGCATATTTGCATACGCTGTGTGGCGCTGGAATGAAGGGGGGCATGCTAAACAAGCAAATTTAAATGTCTGTGTGTAATGGCAGGGGGCCGAAGGGGAGGGCGAGCACTGGCAGAGACGTGTGGAGGAGGGGAGCTACAAGAAAACGTGATGTAGGGGGAACACCTGCACTGAAAGATCTTGGAGGATCATGTTGAGGAACATTATGACAAGCCCCTGACAGTGCCCCCCCCTCCCCCCCCCAGCCCTCTCTACCTCGTTCCTCGTGGGAACATACCAGGAGGTGGGGCATCAGTCACATCTCCCCGCCTTGCCCGCACCTCGCTGGCACAGATTGGTCGCTCTGCTGAGTGTGCCACATGCCTTCCAGCAGCACTAGCAGTCCTGTGGGAAGCTCAGTAGCTTCATGTTCTGTTTTCTGATCTTCTCATTGGTCTTGGTCTCACTGCATGGAAGTTAACTGTGACCACTGTGAATGGACTTCACTTTGGATCCACTGGGAATATCTGAATTGCTGTTTGTCGTGGTGTGTGTTTCACTGTAATCTTATAGGCTTGGGATTTGTACTTTCTATGCTCTGGAAGTTTAAACAAACAGAAAAAAAGCTTATTACACAATGCTGTGATGATGTATTGAACATTAAAGAGTGTTTGCTTTATCTGGTTCTTGACTTACTGTAAATGCACTAGCAGTTTAGTTTGGTCACATTGTCATGATCTTTGAAACGTTATGATTTTAGGCTTAAATGCATAAAATCGCTGCATGTAAATTGTGGCTGTCATTTCTTTACCAAACAAAAGTTGTATATATTCATGTATTTGTTATATTAATGTCAAGTAGGGACAGATAAGAGCACACAACAAATGCCCAGCTTACATGAGAACTTCAATACTGTTTTAAAGATATCTCAGGTGACATTTCATGGGGTTGGCTGAGAGAATGCCAAGCAGCCGGCATGCTGCTTTTTTATTTTTTGGACAAATAAAAAAGTGGCTAGTAAAGTTTCTAAATCTAAAATATAAGAGCGCTTTGTTTACCATTTTTGGTTCCAGCATAATTCCCACAACTCCTGGTGTTTTTTATTACTGTTCCAGTAGTATTAGTGTTTAGTGTAGTTTTAGTATTACTGTTCCACTTTTCCAGTAGTATCCAGTAGTTTTGATTACTGTTGTTTTAAATGTGGAAAATGGCATATGTAGACTGAGGAGGTGAGTCCAGACTTTTGACTGTTAGTCTATAACTGAATAGTATGAAAAGTATCTAACTAAAACAATATGTGCCGTAATAGCACAGTGTATTATCATAATGTGGTGATACACAGAAATGCACCCTACACATTTACACATTTACAACATGGTCAAACTGTAAGATACATTAGGGGAGGTTTTCATTGTGATGAAACAATTACATATGACTGTTCTTGCACAGGAATAAGTGAATATGAAGCGATACAATATTTTTTAAAACTCTGTTAATGTTTTTTTTTGGTTAAGTGTTTTTGTGAAGTGCTTGGTGTTATTGTGAGGCCTGCTGAGTCAGCTTCCACTCTCCCCTCAACACCAGCACTGGCAGAAGAAAAAGAGGGATGTTAGAAAGTCTGAGTTTCTGTCTTTTCACAGCAATTCCTTGTTGTGCACAATTATCTGAAAACTGATATCTGACATCTCCAGCTAATGAAATGCAAGCTTGGGTCTCTGGCTTTTGCAGTCACCTTTGTAAATCAATCAGTCTGGTGTGCAAATTAAGTTAATTTAAAGGATCAAACAAAACACATAATGCTAAAGTCATTTACAACAGACTCATTAAAACACTATTATACGCCATTTCCTGTAACAAATTTCATTTTCGAAAAACATTATGTTGGAAATAATAAACTAGGTCAGTTTAATGAAATCAGTGTACCGTAATGCCATTATAAGCCTAAAATGGATGGTGTCACACAGAAGCGCGGTACTAACCTCGGCCTAAATGAAAGAATATTAAAGCTAACAGTACAGTGACGTCCCTTTGTAATGGCCTTGTCTAGGGTGCAATATGACAGCAGAAATATAATGTTTCATAACTGACAGTCTCTGGGTTTGTGTTGCCTGAGGTCGCATGGGGCGAACAATAAAGAGTAATTTGATTGATGGAAAAGTGGAGTGGCCCATCCAACATATTTCACCCGAGGCCTCGCAATAGCATGTACACTGGCTGATGATGTTTCACATTCAGAGAAACTCCATTTGTTTTGCTTGGATCTGTTTCTGTAACCGGCGTCGGGGTTCGTCTCTGATATGAGACTTTAATTGTGCGCCGCGGACGCATATTAGAGGCGTAATTGAATGAAAGAAACAAAACATAGAAAAACAAAACAGAAGATGGATGAGCAGGGGTGAGGGAGGATCATCTCTCTGTTCTCTCTCTCCCTCTCTCTTATGCTCTCTCTCTCCCTCTCTCATGCTTTCTTTCTGTCCCTCTCTCCCTATCTCTCTCTCTGTCCCTCTCTCTCATTCTTTCTCTCTCTCTCTCTCATGCTCTCTCTCCCTCTTTCTTATGCCCTCTCTCTCCCTCTCTCAGCAGTGTTTTTTCCTCTAACTCAGCTATGACATCAGCAGCAGTAAGGAACCATTGTGGGTGATAAATAGATGCAAATTGTCGTGTCATCTCATCCCTGTTTTCTATCAGAGGAATCCAGCGTAAGACGACTGCACATTTGCATGAGAAAACATCTCCACCCGAACAAAAGCTTTTTATGGCGCTTTATTTGCCAGTAAATATGTTTCTCATTCTGGGAGAAAATATCTTTCAGAGATTGGGAAACAAATGTTTAACTGACCACATGTTGTTTGTTTGCTGCAGTGGAGCTGAGTAGGTGCTTCTTTACAGCCCTTTTATGTCTTTGCTTGTCTTTTATCATGATGATTATATTCTTATGCTTGAGAGAGGCATTAAAGATACCTTTATATACTTGTGTTCAGTGTGGTGAACGTCAGTATTAATCTGTCATTCTGTTTCTTATTGAAGCTCAAACTCTGCAGTACATCATTAAAGGATTATTTCATCATCAAGTGAACGTTTCATAACAGTTTACTCATGTTTTTCCAAATCCAAATGTCTCCTTTCTATCCAAAATTCATTCATTTGTTCTTTTTCATTTTTTCTTTCATTCTTTGTCTTTTTCTTTCTCTTTCTGTCTCTCTCTCTGTCTCCCTCACTCACTCGCAGGCATTTAGCAGACACTTTTTTATCCAAAACAACTTACAAGCTGCAGAAAACTTGCCTTCTGTCTATTCTGAAAATGATGTAAGGAGAGAATTATCATTTTTTGGGTTTTCTGTCACTTTAAGCTGCATTTGATTGGACACACAAGCAGGTTGCTGTTGCCTGCTCAGACATTTGAAGCTGAGCAATATTGTTTCTGTCCTTCTGTGACAGTAAAACTTACAGCAGTGCTAAATTTTTCTGAAGAACATGCAAAATGATCTAAGAATCATATAATACGAGAATGAGTTGGTTTTCCAAGTATTTTTATGATCTTTATATGAAATCTTTTGAATCATCCAGTTTTATTGAGTTTACTGAGGTTGACTTTGTTCTGATTCCATATAGGAACGAAGTTTATACGATTAAAAATCATATGCTTAGTTACGACAAATTAAATGTGTTGAACAACAAAAGGAAACTGTATCAAGGCAACTGTCCCAACACTTTGTTCCATTCTTATATTACAAAATGGCTTTTGGATGGCAGTAGAAATTCAGTCTTATGATTTAAACCAGCACTGTGCAGTATTTATGATGTGAGCTCTCCACTATGTCAGACCAGTAATGGGATTCCAGTCATTTTACTGTAGGATTAAAACAGAGACTGGATTTTAACAAGAAAAAATGAATTGAGCATTGCAAGAATACATTTGAAAGAGTGAGAAGGAGAAACTGGTGTTTTTCATTTGTGCATGCTCGGCAGTTTATAGAGGAAACAGAAATGCTCACATGTGGCCCACTGGTGTCATCCAGTGAGCTATCAGAAGAAGCTTGGCTGAGTTTGGAACCACATGCCATATCGTGTAACATGAGTTTGGCTTCCTTCTCTGTGAGGTCTATAAAGTGACGGCAGATTTTCACTTTGAAATCTTTTGTCACACTGTTAATCAGCATTCGTGTAACAAATACCAAAAACCGAGGAGTGATTGTAGATGTTTGGTAGAGATGGAAGGTTGTAGATTCCTTTTAAAGGTGTAGTTTAAGTTTTAACCACTGAGTTCATCCACTTTTGAATTTAGGAGATATAAGTAATTTAGTAAACATAAAACACGTTTTCAACATTGTCCTGCATAGGTCACTTTTGTTTGGGTTTTAAACAACAAGAAGTGTATTTAACTAGTTTCTGAAGATTCAGTTAAAAATTCTCTCACTCACTTTTATGTCCTCGTAAACATGAATGATTTTCTGTCTCGGTTGGGTAAAGTGCATCTTATACTTTTTTGTGAAGCTGCTGTGTGTCACAATAAAAATAGACACACATTTTTACTTAAAAACAAAAAAATCACTATAGAATCAAACTGAAGTGAGCACAATAAATTGTTTCTCGTAAGAAGGTTCCCAGTTTTCTAGTTTCTAGTCATATTTGGTTTGAAATCATCCATCTATTGAACATGTTTTGCAGTTAATTAAGCCAAAAAAAAGCTTTAAAGGCTTTGCAAATGATAACCCGGCCTTGTTCATACAGTACCGTTACAAATTTTTAGGTCTGATTGACAAATGTACCAGAAAACTTCCAGTAGTTTCAGAAATGTATTATTTTACATTTTAAAATGAAATTAGAGAGCTGTCGGGCCCTTACATCGCATCACTTTGGAGATGATTGGGACAGCTAAATTTGTCCACCTGCAGCTCTGATTGGTTGAAAAGTAGAGCAGGCGTGTCATTCTGACCCTGAACTGCGTCTGCTCCACTCAGTAATCTTCTATCAACACGTTCTTTTGTCTGCGTTGTAAATATAGTAATGCACTGTTGCATTATTCAACATGGATCTTATAGGCATGCTGACTGCGGCTCTTTTTAAAGCATCTCATCGCTATACCTGGAGGTGTTGATGTTATACTGTGGAGTTTGCCAAATCACTAAATCTCATTGAATTTCTGCTTTAATATTTTAACTTAAGGTTTGGTCGCATTTATATTTTTAAATTAACATTGGATTGTTTCTTTAGGCCCTTTGTAAGGTCTCGATGTATACAAACAATTTAATATTTATACATACAGATATAGATCCAAATTATTATTTAAAATGTTCTTTTTTTAAATGCATGTCCTAAATGCGAAAATGTTGTGGGTTTGATTTCCAGGCAACACACACACTGATCAATATATAAAAGTTGCTTTGGATAAAAGTATTTGCCAAATGCATGAATGGAAATGTAATCATGACATATTATATACATCTTTACAGCCATTTATTTACGTTTGTCTGCGGCTGAAGTGATGTGTTTATTATGCAGACAATTATGCATTGATTATTGCGCTTCATAAATTGAACAAAGCAGCGGTAATTAGTCTCTGTCATAAGAGAAAAGACAAAAGCAGATTGAAGTCACTTAATTGTAATTCAATAATTATTCATCAACAAAGAAAAAAGCAATATTTATTCGTAATGAAGAGTCAATGCATTAAACAAAGGCAAGCAGTGAAACGACCAACTCTAAAAAGTTAAAGTTGACATTCAGCAACATACATCTGCACTTCTATATTTCTGTTTTGCATTTCAGAGACTGAAGGCAGATCAAAGCAGAGACAGATCATGTTAAAGGTGTCTTTCTCGCCCATGTAGATCTTCTCGCTGGCGGCTTTAGTGGCCTCCTCAGAGACGTGACTGTAGCTCGGGCTTTATTTCGATGTTATATAGAGAGAATCTACCAAGATGCTCCAGTGTTCATATTTCAGTTTGATGAGGGGCAAAAATACAGGCGTAATCTGCGGCACAAAAGCAATGTCATTACAGATGTGCCACATTATTCCGAAGTGGCGAGCCATGCGACGGGGGGACGGAAGATAAGGCGAAGAGAAAATATCAGAAGTGGTGAGTGAGCGCTAGAATTCGTCACGGACAGATAAAATGTTCAGCTGAAATCTGGAGGATGCGCCAGTGTTTCGTTTTTCTTTTTTCTATCCGTCTTATACTTTCTGTCTTTTAAGCTTTATCTGAGACACAATGAATGCGGCAATTTTATCGAAATAGACAAAAGCGTGGCAGGATCTAGCTGCTTTCTGAAGGCTGACCTTGGCAGTGACCGTGTGCTCCATCAGACCAACGGGTTCCTCCTTTTCTTAAATACCTGAAATCCAAATCGATCCTATTTACTTTCTTAAGTTGCAATCGTTTAAGTTGCAAAGCTGCAAACGTAACTTTTATTAGTTAAAAATGAACAAAAATCAGTTATTAGGTACATGACAAATCAGTGTTCAAAATGTTCTCCTTACCCAAATTTGCTACGTTTTTAGTAATGATTTGTGAGTTTGTGAGTACTGTATCACATGTCCATGTACTGTAGATAGTGCAGCATTTGTAGCTTTTTCCTACAGCAGTTGTGTGGAATTTAAACTTGTCATTCACATTAAGAAAATAACTATGAAGAACTTGCAGTTAAAGAGGGGCAAGTTATGAATTGTGGCTTTAACACGTGATTATTGTCCTTTCAATTTTTCTAAAAAAAACTTTTCTCCTGACATCACTTAGGCCACAGGAGCCTATTGGATAATGTTATTGTAACTGTTGTAAAAATGTAACATTCAGTTTATGATAGATAAAATCATATTTTCTTGTTGAATTTTCTATTTTACTTGTAAATATGACGCTATGTCAGTTGTGTCAGTTTTTACATTGACAGAGTGTGATGCTTTAAGGTTAACCTGCCAATACAGAAAAGTAGAATCAATCCCACAATTCAGAGTTCATCTCCCATAGCTGCACTATTTTTATCCAATAGCAGCATATTTTTGTTTTAATGTCGCACGTCTCATCTGATGGGTTTATTAGTTCCTTTTTAATTGACCTCACTTTGTTGAATGTCTGAACCTTGTTTTTGCTGATAATTATAACTTTCTATAAAACCATCATTTCATTTTTATGCTATGTTACACAAGCACTAAGTCTAGATTACTGTACACAGATCAGTCTTGAGACTCTCCAGCTGGCCATTGTTATACTAGGATAGATTTTATATGAATCTCTTTCCAAATTCCATCTTCCATAATTCCACACGTGGCACATTGGCGATGTAATGAATGCAGGAAGTGCAGGCTCAGCATGCAGAAATTCAGATAAGCACTGTATTAAAAACTGAGTCTTTAATTTATTGATCAGTGAGGTGATGAGTTGGTTGTGATGAAGATTCATGTGTGTGTGTAATATTTTTAATCTCTATACATCAGTTATTATTAGTCATGACAGAGTTCCAAGGCATATTCTGACTGAAAGAAAAGACATGTTAGAACAAGACAGAGTCTTGACATGAGACATGAGTCTCTCTCTCTCTCTCTCTCTCTCTCTCTCTATATATATATATATATATATATATATATGCATATAACTGCATATAAGTGCCAGCTCTTTTTCAGTGGAAAGTTTTTCTGTAGCTATTCATAGGTGGCTTGTTTATGAATTGCTGCAGTTTAATGTAAAAAACAAGCAAATATAAAGACAGCAATATGTTTTTGACCACATTTTTAATAAAAACTCAAAGGCTTTTGATTTACAGACATGACAAGAAATGTGTGGACGTCAAGTTTAATGAAATTAATTGACTATCTCAGCCATACCCGTTATTAATGGATGCGTAACAGTAACCAGCATCACATCAGCATATCTTCTTTCGGTTTGATGTTGAGCAGTAGGGATGAGGTAGCCGTGCTGATATTCAACACAACAGCATGATTGTGAGTGTGGTTAGTTTTGAGTAACGTTTTAGCCGGTTTCTGTTCCAGCATGCCAATGCCCCTGTGCACAATATTCACAAAGAAATAGCCAATGTACAAAGTTTGGTGTGAAAGATCTCGACTGGCCTGCACAAAATCCAGAACCGAAACCCATTAAACACCTTTGAGATGAACTGCGAGTCAGACCCCATCACCCAACAACAGGGCCTGACCTCACTGATGTTTCTGGCTCTGAAATGGAGCCCCCCACAAAATCCCCACAGCCGTGTTTGAACCTCTAGTGGAAAACCTTCACAGAAGAGCGGAGGCTGTAAGGGAACATACAATTGCAGGTTACTTTACGTACTTTTCATTACGTATGGTAAAATGAAATAAAGCCAAACTGACATTTCTTTGAAAATCGCATCCGAAAGCTGAAATTATAAATCGTTATTATAAACTAACTGTTGCAAATTAAGGGATGGAAATGTTTTAAGGACTGATCTATTATGTAATTGCTTAATAACTGATGTTTATTTTTAACCAAAATAAGTGAATGATTGCGGCTTTAACATGCTTTAGCAGTATTTATAGTCTCCTTATAGACAGAATGTTTTACTTTGCTAAGACTGTTGAACATTCATATTTGAGGAAAACTTTATGCTGATTCATCTTTGATATTCTTTGAATCATCTTTTGGAGACTCGTCACACCTTTTCTCTATCTTCTCACCTTTCCAGGGATGTGTCATCATGTTGTCCAGTAACATGATTGGTAACTGGACATCTGCTTGCCCACCGTTTTGCTGATTTTTCTCATGGGTTGTCTTAAATACCTTGTAATTTAGGATTAGTCATATTCTGTACATTCACTAAAGTTTTGTTCTGTGCCCTGAGGTTTTTATAGCTGTTTGCATTATGCTAGATCCTTAATATAGAACTAAACATGCCATTTCAGAAGGTGAATACACCGTCTTCTGATTCCAGGACCAGGTGTCTCAGACACACGTCTGTCCAGATAACTGACAGGAAGTTTAATGCAGTGACGGAAAAATAAACAAATGAATAAATCAGAGTGGAAAGCATCACAGCATGGCCGGACAGGGCCAATGGGCTTCGGTTTATCTGAGAAGTGAAACTAATAAGGCCTGGCAAGCCGAGCTTAACAACAGAGGCACGGACATACATGTGAAGACAGAGAGGTCAGGGGAGGCCTCTGCCTCCTGGACTTTAACGCTGTGTTTGTGACAGATCAGGAAAGCAGTTTGTACGTGAAGCAGAGGCAGAAACTGCAGCTGTTAATGTGTGTTTTTATAAAGGAAGCATGTGGCTCATTTCTGTTATTCAGTAGCTTTTTGGAAGTTGCAACCGTCTTCAGTGTTGACATAGTCTGAAGAGTGTAGGCGAGAAACTGAAAAATGGAGGACTCGTTTTCCCACTGGTAATTGATTGACTATTGAAAAGTAGTAGTTGCAAAGATTACGACAGACTACCAGTGGAGGGGAATGGTTAATGGCTTTGGCTCCGCCCAAACCGCCAGTCTGACATCATCAGAGAAGTTCTGACATTCCAGAGTACATTTTCAATTTTTGATTGAAGATTATGAGGACACACAAAAAATAATGATGGACATGAATAAATCATTTATAATAAACACTGCAATGTTCATAAAAAATTAAAATAGTATACTTTAAAGGCACTCATTTTTGTTAAAGGACGTATAAATTGGCTAGTAATTAAAATGATTAAATTATATTATAGTAAATTAATTAAAATTTGTTGTGATAAAAGAAATCTAATATAAAAAGAAATATATATGTTATATATATATCTATATATATTTATATATGTAGGTATGTATGTATGTATATACATCTATATATATCTAGCTATCTATCTATCTATATACAAAACATTGCTGATTGCAAATAGTAGTTGCAGGTGATTGGTTGATTTGTAAGATCACATGCTGATGAATAATTTTTCAGTTCTACAAAACAAATTGTGGTCAGACTGAGTCTAAGAATGTTTGAATAAGATGTTTGAAGACTTGTTCAGTACATGGTTTATTTTATGCTAACACTCATCATGGATGGCTACATGTGTTCAACAGCCTGATGGCCATTACCTTCACAACTAGAAATCACACAGCTGTGATTTAACCCTGAATGTGGTGGTTGGAGAAATCCAGCAGGTGACTAATGGAGTCGGAATTAGATCCTTTAATTTAGCAACGCAGAGTAACCCAACATCTGGAAGTTTAACTTCACAGTGACTTCAGAGCCGTCATTCTCAGCCTCTGAGCTCCTGAGAATGGATTTCATTCAGTCGCAGAGCGGACAGACGTGATAACATTAGCTTAAACGGAACGTGCGTTAATTTTCGAAGACTAGCTTTTCCAAAGCAATTACGTTTTTTCCCTGTTTGTTGATATTCTTTTAAATGTGACAACTGTGACATATGTTTTCACCGCAGATGGATAAATGTGCTTTTTTTCTGCTCTCCTGAAATGGTTTCATCCAGACAGGTGCTTCCTGTTCTGCCCTGACATGAAATTAAACACAAGACCAGATGTGCTGCCTGTAGACCGTCCAGAAACGTCGTGCCGGGCATTTAATCAAAGCGCATAAAGACAGACAGCAGTAAAGCGCTCGCTCGTGAAAGAGAAATATGTGTAACAAGTACAAGTGCACATTTGGAAAGTCAACTTTCTCTGAACCCTGCGCGCTTTTGTTTTTGAATCAGACATCGGACGATAAATAGAACTGTTTGAGCATTTGCTATTAATGTTTGAAAGTGTTGGTTTCTTTGTTTGAATGTGAATGCTGGAGTCGTGCTACTGGTTTGGTTGGGATCGTAGTTATATAGCATGCGCACACACGTAATGGAAGCTGCTGTGCTAAAACAAAAAGTGCAACAGTTTTTTAACTTTTTTTTATGTTTTTAAATGCTATAATGTGTAATTCCAAAATGGCAATAACATGCACAGTGGAGTCCAAAAGTTTGTGATCATAGTGCATTGACAATCTATAATTCAAAATCTAATTTTAATCTTAAAATAAAGTATTTCTCAGATACATATATATTTAGAATATTATATATAA
This sequence comes from Chromobotia macracanthus, assembly GCA_036877525.1. Taxonomy (NCBI): domain Eukaryota; kingdom Metazoa; phylum Chordata; class Actinopteri; order Cypriniformes; family Botiidae; genus Chromobotia; species Chromobotia macracanthus. The sequence continues at coordinate 65,121 of JAZGTH010000039.1, read as the reverse complement.
TATACGTGTGTGTCTGTGTATTTAAAATGTTAATTTATATATTTTAAAATGTAAAGGAATGTTATAATGTATAAATTAAGAAGCAATAGTTAAGATTAGCACATTATTTCATAGGTCTCTTTAAAATAAACGAATTTCTAATTTTTGATCAGGGATTCTGTGGTAGAACACAAGATGATCTTTAGAACGTTCTCAGATCATGCTGAGATGAAATACAAATCATCAGGTCTTACCACCATCTTGTGAATGTTCATGACTGTTCGAGTGCCTGCTGTCTTCAAAGTGAGAGGAGTCATAGCTGCCAAATTCTGAAATTCAGGTCACTTTTTACAAGGCTTAGGCCAATGATATAATTTCTAATAACATTTTTTTATTATATAAAAAAATACAAAGCATTTGCACTTGTGATTTCGACACAACAGTAACTATTTTCAGTTATTCATTCAGTTATGCTTTTATCCAAAGCAACACTTACTGTATATTTTTTGTGTCCCTTTGTTTTTTATGATTGTCATAATTATGGACACAAAATGTGATGCTCTTTAATTAAAGAAAATGTGTATTTCATATTTCCATCAATTTTTTTTTATATTTGGTGAAACCACTGTCTTTCAACATGTTGTGATTTCAGAGTAGAGCCAGTCTTTAATTTGACTGTTTCTCTGCTGGTGTGGTGAACTGGGGGCCTTTAGATTTTCTTGAACATCCTGTAGTATAATAAAGCTATGAAAGGTCAACCATGATTGATGCTTTGTTTGTCTCTGTCATTTTCGATTACTGGACTTCGTTGCTCTCAAATGAAATTGTCATATTCAGTCTTACACACAATTTTCTGCCTGACCGATATCCCCCCATTTGTTTTTGAACTGCACAAAGTGTAACCGGCAACAGAGAAACTCATGTTTGAACGTTCACTGTGTTTATACATTTGTTTGTAGTAGTCATTAGCGATAATTTGCAAGAATTATTTATGCACTGAATTGACTGCTGGTCTAGAATTGCCGTTCTGTGACATTGTCATTAGGCGTTTAAAAGATGCATGCACTTTTGTTTAAGTCGCAATGACTCCAAAATGTAGTGTTGTAAATAAGCCACAGTCGTCTAAAGCTTACAGAAATATTTTGAGTTTGTTTAGGGCCTTTAAATGCACGTGGTATCATTTATTTTATCCGTACCGTTTTTGAAAGCATGAGAAAAATCACAAGCATGCTGAAAACACGAAGGTATTAGTCAGGCCGTCTGCGTGCTTTATGAGAGCAACTGAGGGATATATAGCTCACCATGACTCTATTAAAAAAGAGACCTGTGCCATTTGTGAAAATAGAGGTCATATACGCTAAGGTTGTGTGATACTGCTAAAATCAAACTTTTTTAATAACCAGCTATAGATCATTCCCCCTCCCCCCGTCTGAATCTTAAGCTGTGAGGTCAGTTTAGAAATGCATTTGATGCAGTTGTTTTTAAAAGGTGTAAAAGTAAATGTTACATCTGATTTTGAGGAAAGGAGGCAGTCGCACATTATCTTTGCGATTGCTAATCTGTAAGAGCGAGTGAGTTTATACCTTATATATTTCTTTGTTTTTTGCTGTCTCGCTAACGTATTCTTTCTTCATGTCACCTCTCTCTCTCTTTCTCTCTCTCTCTGTCTCTCCCTCCCGGCACCCTGGGCTAGTATTTTTAGCCCTCATTTGTTTGAAGGGTTTTTAATCTGAGGACATTGAAAAGTTGTGCCCTCTGTGAAGTCGTCAATCATGCCAGGAAGAGAAGTGTGGGTTTGTCTGATTTCTTATCTGTTATTTCCCTTGCTGTGGAGAGAGAGAAAGTGTCTCTCAGTGCCATGCCCGTCCTTAAGGCCATCACTTACAGAGGGCCACTGCCTGTCAAAAAGAGCCCGCAACTTTAAGGGCTGCCTTTGTTGGCTCGGACAAATGAGGGTGACCTTTAACAATAAAATAGACACCCATGGAGAGAAATGAAACAGCAGTTTAAATTAAGAGCGCCAAGCGGTCATTTCAAACGCTTCCTGTTGAACTGCGCGTGGGGGGACGGAAGAAAAAGAGTTTGAAGTTTTGAAGTTGAACTTAATTATACAACACAATGTGGCCGGCAGCCGTCAATAATGAAATCTACCTGGTCAGATATATTGATGAACGAGGGAAATAAAACTTAATGTGTCCTGAGGCGCTCCAGAGAGCTATTAATTATGAATGTTATCGACAGGGCACATGGCAAAAGAGAAAAGGAATTATTGCATGTAAAGGCCAGGATGAGTCCGTTCTTTTTTGCCTCTGTACGATGAATTACAAAACGCTTCCAGAAAATCATTTATGAATATTCTAGAAGGGGCAGATGGATAAAATAAGAAGTGACTAGAAGCTTTGATTCGCGGATGAGATTAAGACAGACTTCAGAAGGTTGCGCAGAGTTTCATGGTGTGATAGTCGATCGTGGCCATGTTGACAGTATTCTGTTGTGTTTCAGAGGCACAGTCTCACGGACTCGTCACCAGCCCAGTAGACCTCTGTAACATTTGAGGACAGGCCAAACAGAGGACACTAGACTCTCAGTGAAGCATGTTTTGTTTCGCTAGCTTTAGATTAGATTAAAGCTGCCATCCGTAACTGTCGCCATCTCTGTTTTAAACAAAAAATTGCAGGTTACTTTATGCATGTTATGTTTACGTTACATATGTTGAGGTCAAATGAAACCAAACTGACATGTCCCGGGGAATCGGACCTGACAGCTCAAATTATAAATCATTATTATAAACGTAGCGTCGCGAATTGGGGTAAAGTTAGGAGATCTTGTTGAACACTGATTGGTCATGTACAAGTTCAGTAACTGATTTTTATTTATTTTTAACCCAAAAAGCATTTAGTATCACAGCTTTAATAACTGTAAATTGAGCATATGTTATCAGTAATTTGCAAGCGTCCTGTGTGGTTTTCCTGTGCATCTTCCATTAATTTGCCATTTATTTTATTTCTGTTTCTTTTAAGACTAATTTTGTGTTAGGTAATAGTTTATAGATCTTACTTTTATTATTAACTATTATTTTTATTATTATGAATTATTATTATTATATACACTCTTCAAAAAAAAGGTTAAAGGTTCTTTAAAGGTTCTTCACAGCAATGCCATAGAAAAAAAACAAAACATTTTTGGTTTCCCGAAGAACCATTTAGTCAAAGGTTTATAAGAGAACATTTATATAGTGTAAAGAATCTTGATCCACTATAAATGAACCTTTTGTGAAACAGAAAGATTGTACAGCTGTTAAAGGTTCTTTACAGAAGCATGCAGCCAAAAATGGTTCTTCTATAGCATTGTGAACTACATTTTTTAAATGTTTTAAAGGTGTATAATACTAATGCAGAAGTAATGAGGCACCAAAATGTACCTGTGGAAACGTTCCATTACTAAAATGAAAATATTAGGAAATAGTCCTACTACAGTCTAAATAATGTAAACCGTTGTTTTGTTTAAAGATTACATTTCCATGCTTTGAGGAATCCATGTATTATTACTTTGTATTGGTCCTGCTCTGTAATTAAAGTCTGGGAGATGTTTGCTGGTTGGTCACCGGTTAAGCCTGAATTCTAGAACAGTGTATTGGAACAGCTAAAGGAATATTTATTGCCTTCTCTGTTTCTGCTTAACGGACTGGAGGTAACAACCTCCCAGGTCTTCGGTTCAGACCTCAAAGCGTTCCTGTGTGTCTCTTCTTCTCCTCTCACTGCTTTCACTTTTACCACATATAAGATGAATTATTGAAAGCTTTAAGGTTTCGGAAATCCTCAGAATTTTAACCACAATTTCCATCTTTGTCAACTTCAGCAGGCTTTTTTTTTGTGTAACCTCACACGTCATTCTGCTGATGTATCTGCCTGTATGATTGTGTTAGTGTGTGTTGCTGATTTAGCCATTGACAGGCCTGAGCCTCGCTTGCTTATGTGTATATTCCTGAAGGTGAGCGTGTTAAACATGGTGTTGTATCTAAAGTGTGATTCAAAGTCTAAAACTGTTTAACTATTTAACATTTTTCCAATTTAAAATAACACAGATGGTTTCATGACAACATAATTTAAGGTAAGTTTATTTTAAAAAAAAAAAGTACATTCATTTTCTTTATGAAGGCTTTCATCGCATCATGATTTGATAATATTTCATTGAAACATTTGTGCAAAGGCGTTAAAGTCAGGTAGTCAATTTTGTTCATAAGCGTTTTTTCTCATGCTTGTTGAAAGTCTCATTGCATTCTGATAGCAATCACCAAGTAAAGTGGTATAAGAACATTTCTATATCTTCTGTGGAAGGTGCAGGACCATAAAATGTTCATCCAATCATTGCATTCAGTCTGAATACAATGATTGGATGTCCCGTTTGCCTGTTAAACAATGTTTTTGCATACCTCCACACAGTATTGGATGAAGCGTGGCTTTGAAGGCAGGGCATATTTTACACCTTCAAAGTTAGCTTGCTATTGCTTGCCTCTCCTAAATGTTACAAATTGATTTAGCATTGTAATGCCTCTTTATTTTAAGATTTCTTAATGTTCAACATGTTTCCAAGTTTAAATTAGATTTCATGTCCCAGATCTCTGATTTTGGACCCCACTGTACGTGCAGCTGTGGCGTTGAGGTCTGTGAGAGATATTGTTAAATTTGCAACGCGAAATGACGAACGTACTGTTGAGTTTCGGCCTGTTTCACACAGGCTGAGAGTGAAGGTTTTAGAGGTGTGCTATGACGGCGGATCAGATGATACTGCTGCTCGCCGTAGATTATTTAAAGCAGAGACTCTCAACATGTGTGATAATGCTTTACTCATCTGCGCCGCTCATGCTTCACGACTTTGCCCAGCACGTGTGCCTGTGCTTCAATAATTGAAAAATCATGTATGGGGTGAGAGATATGTGCAGCACAGAGCTGAAGAAATATCATCGGTCCCTCAATCTCTTTTTTTATTTCACTATCACCCCCTCTCCCCTCCCACCTTGCCGCAGCGTCCTTTGTCTGATCTGGGCTTGAGCGCACGAGTCTGGATGGCTGGTAATCAGAGACGGAGTGGGTTAAAGGTTGAGTTTAATATAGCAAAATTAATTTACTTGATACCTGGAGTCAGATTATAAATCTTACTTATGGTGAACTCCGCCCTTCTTTATCAGAGCCGAGCTCATTTATCTAGCCAATAAAACTGGCCACATGTGTAATAATTCCCCCTCCGAATTTAATTTTCCCTGCGTGTTAATTGCAATGAACGGTCCGGACCAGGTCACTCAAAAAACAAATCAATATCTCCAAAAGATAAATTCAGATGTGACCCAGAAAAGCATTTTCCCATTTTGCCTATTGATTTTTTTATGTTTTGCTTTCTTGTGCAAGATTATTTTACGTAAAACAGGCACACTCGACCTGTTCTTCTGCAGCAACCGGAGATTAATGCGTAGTACTCTTTTAGAAGCATTTGTATTTTTCGTTTCTTTTCTGCAGTTCAGTGAGGGGTCAGTCTTTGTATTAAACTTGAGCTGAATATGTTTTAATGCATTCTTATTGTTCACGGACGCTTGCCAAATAACCTCTCCTGTCCAGAAGTAATCAGTAAAAATGGCATTTTGTGATTAGCAAAGAAAACCTAATATAAGCCTAATTAACCTAATATACGCCTCACCACTGTCTGATAAAAAGCTGATATCTGAGCCAAAACACAATTTGACTTTGGGTTTGATACTAATCTGACCTGCTAATACTTTTCTCAACAAGCTACAAAGTCAGCAGTTGCTTTCTTCTCTGCATTTTGGTGTTAGTGGTTTTAGCGTAACTAAAGAGCTGTATCTAAGCCTGTGTTGGTATTAAGGATGGCAGTGTGACCTACCTGGCCAAGCAGGAGTGCACGTGTGGGCTTGGCCATCTGGTTAAATTCTGCTGATGTGTCCAGCGAAAAGCTTCTCTGCAAAGTACGTTGGATCACAGTGATAAGAGAGTAAGAGAGAGTTCTGGTTGAACAGATTCTTGCATTTATCCGTTTTTTATTGCCTGTGTTGTCATTGTAAATGTTTGTCTTGAAATAATAAAGTGTGTGTTGTTTACGTTTCTTACAGTCAATGGCATTAACCTCTTGTCAAAAGAATCATTCAGTAGCCACAGATCTAACTCGCAGAAAGAGAGAGAGAGGTGTGCTGAATACCTGAGCTACAAAGAGACAATGACTTCATGTTTCTCATAAAAAGGGAGAAGAATCTTCCAACCCCAGAACTTCTTGTGTATGTAGGATTACCATAATTAAAAAGGTGATTACAGTATGGTTTGCCAGTTTCTCCCAGGCAGAGCCCGTGTGTGGACTAAAACAGGATTTCCTTATTTAGATTGTTGTCTAAAGTTCTCGCCTCTAACCCTGAACCCTGTTGAAGTTTGAAACATCTATCAGATTCACCCTCCAAAATGAGATTTCCTCTGACATGTTGATTTTGCATGTGAGTATGGCCTTTCATTCAGACCTGCGGGCCACTTAGGCAGGGCTCAGTTATTCATTCCTTTTCGAGTTAATTTATCTCTCGCTCCCTTTATGTACTTTTGCTATCGATAATTTTCCTGTCTTATTACAGCTGCAAACAGAAATTCAGCCATCCATGCCCTTGTTTAGCCTCCCCAGATAAAGGGGATAGTCCATCAGGATGGTTGTGAATATACATGGACCGCTTCCATCCAGAATGGCCGAGGATGGCCATGTATATTTGACTTCTTTCAGTTGCAATTTGCAAGTGTATTCCTCTAGTGATGTGTGTCACCTTGAAGAATGACTCCTGGACCCTGGGACGGCACCAGGCAACTCTGTCATTCAAAATGATAATCAGCCATAGCTGGAGAAATATCTTGCGCATACCTTTAATGGTCTTCACTGATTAGGTTTGAAAATGAAGGATCATTTTGTCCATTTAGATGACAAAAAAGATGCAGGATTGGACACTGTATTCACTAGCCAAAAGAGAGGTCAAATAAATCAGCATTCCTCTTTCTCTTCATTATTTTTTTATTCTGTGCTCTGAATCACTTCTGGAATTAAAAGATAAACGGCAATGTTGTGGAAATGATCGCACGCTGTGTTTTCAAGGTTAGTTTACCACGTGTTCTTTGCTAGAGTGCTCTTAGAGATGTTGTCCATTAATATCTATTTACATTTATAGCGAAAACGCTCTTGAAGCATTGTTTTTGCATGAATCTGTATTTGCCATCGCATTTGATGCGCCCGTGTATGTGCGCATTTCTCCGGGTGACAGATTGAACGAGAGTGCTGTGGGTTGAATGATGGGGGGAACATGACGATGGGGAGCGCTTGCTGGATTCTCATTCGCGGACGGGCGCAACTGAGAAAATGAGGGCTGCAGTAGCAGCATTGCAGCAATATGAATGATACATTACATGATTGTCTTGGACTGAACCTCGAGAAGCATGCGGACTGCAGATGCCGACTTCCTCCTGCGGTGTCAGTCTCCATTTTCAGTCTCTGTGTGCAGCCTTAGCTGTGCTTTGCCACGGCAGACATCTGATAGTCAGATATTACGGAAACGGCAGCAAATAATATATGCAATTATTCCTTGTGCTCATTTGAGGTGGAAATGGGGTTTGGTTTTGTTTTGTATTTTTTAACTAAACAATGCCTGATGGCTGTTGAAATTTGACAGACATTGTTATTGCTCTTGCCAAACCTTACAAAGTATTTTGACACACTTTTATTTGCATTTAAAATTGAGAGTCACTTTACAATCACTGTTTTTCTCACAATGTTTTATTCTCAATATGCATTATAGACAGAGAAACCACTTCAGATCAATGATAAATGTTATTTATATTGACTTTTGATAAATGTAGCATGTGGTCACCAACAGATCTGTTGCTCTGGATGATGCATGCCTTCTGACAATGTTTTAAGATAAAAATGAACCACCAGATTGTTCCACTGGGTAGCCGTGTTTTCACATACAGAGGAGTCAAAACATCCAAGACCACTTTTAAAAAGCTTATTTTGCATTTTTTTAAGTTTAATACATATTGTGTACGTTATAAAATGTATGCTCTGCATAACAATTTGAGAAGTATGCTGAATTAATGAATATACATTTTTTTAATGTTTTGTTTTGCTCCACAGGTTTGTGCTGAACCTAATAATCCATGTTATTCCAGAAAGATCTGAGAAGGTTCCAGGGTGTTTACAGTATTGCATGATATTATAGAGACAAGAACATTTGACTTCTTGTATCAAGTAATTAAAACTGCAATATATAACTCTGTTTGAAACATAAAATTGCAGGTTACTTCACATACTTTATGTATGTTGAAGTCAAATGAAGCCAAACTGACATTTTCCAGGAAGTCAGACTTGACAGCTTAAATTATAAATCATTATTATAAACTTAGCATTATGAATCAAGGTAAAGTAAGGAGATCGTTTTGAATACTGATCTGTTATGTACATGCTCAATAACTTACTTTTGTTCATTTTTAACCCAAAAGAAGTTATGGATTGCAACTTTAACTAGTCACAAATCGAATTAATTGATCTGTGATCTAGATACAGAGCAGAATCTCGAATGCTTTGTGTACATTTTATGTTGTAATGTTTCTTTATGTTTCGTATTTCAAAAACTAAACTTTGTTTATTTTCTGTATCATTAGGTTTAGAATACCAAATTTCCAGTGTGCTGTCAGACTTTTGGACCTTGCGATAAGTGTGGCGGAATAAAATGATTTTGTCAGGGATGGAAGCAGGTCCATGTTTGATATTTATTTCAAAGGTCTAAAAAGGCCAGAAGTGAACCCCCACCCCCCAGTTAATTATTGAGGAGATACACTGAGTGAGAAGCATTTAGCTTTCAGCACCGTAACCTTTCATTGTCTTCTTCTCCTCTCGTATTGCCTCATCACTATGGTTAATAAAAAGCCTGGCCAGAGCTTCTAAAAGCCAGTACTGTAATGAATAGGCCTGATTAGAAAGTCTAACCACTCTGGACTTTACATGCATTTTCTGGCAGTGTCAAACACTGGTGTTGACTGAAAAAAAAATCAGCAAATATTCCTCGCCTTAATTTTTCCGCCCGCGTTATTGCAGCACCGTAAACGCGTGGTTGTTCACTCGCAGCGAGCAGAATGCCTTTTATCTCAGACGTGGCCTTTGATATTTTATCCTGGATTTCTTTTAGGGCGGCAAATATACACAATTAAACGTAATTGCGAGGAACGTGCATTAGTGAAGAATGGAACTCGACGCCCTGTCAGTCTTTGAGTGAATATAATGGAGAATGCATGTTCGAAAATTCGAGCGCCGCGCTGGTTTGGCTGCGGTTTATTAATTGATGCTGAGGGAAAGATGGAGGTAGCTGTATAGCTGCGTGTTTTGTCAGCCTGGAAGCCGATGAAAATATCCAGAAAATATTCACGGTGAGATTCTGTTCCATAGGGAATTTCAGTTGAATATTCTATTTCCAAGGAAAGAAATAAAAGATAGGTACAGCAGCCGTATAATGCTTCTGTTTTCTAGGGCTTTTTGCTCATTTTAGGAACTTGGCGGATCGCATGCTAGCGTGCTTGAAGGATTTTGTTGTTGTTGTAACCTGCATCCACCAGCCCCCCTTTTTTTGCTTGTGATTGAAACCAATCCTCCCTCCCCCTACAAGCCTACCACATCATGCTAAAAAGAATGACTGCCACAGACTGATGATTTTCAATATGCCTGCGTCTCCTGCAGTAGTGAGATGGGGGCGGGGGGGGTCAGCGGTAATTCATAACTGCTTTAAAATTGTGAGCAGTCCTGGCAGCAGCTGTCAGAGGGTCTGAGTATGTAAATGTGCAGATAGGGAGTTCACCTCCATCCCGCATCAATCAGGGCTCCTGAATACATCAGGGGTATTTTCATTATACCCTGTTATTTACTACATCAGGACAAATTACCCTGGCAGGCCGGTCTGCCTTCTTCTGGGCAGCCTGGTTGCAGCCAACTGGGCCTCAGCGCTGGAATCTTATTGTAAACATTACAGGATAAATCTCACGATTGAGTCCATCAATCTCTGCTGTGTGGACGGCCGCCGCCAGCACTGCTGAAATTGTTAGCCGCAAGTTCGGTTTTTAAATATCTGGGCAAACTCGGTGGACGGTTCTGCTTTACTCTCACTCTCTCTCTCTCTTTCTCTCTCTCTCTCTCTCTCTCTCTTGTTGGCTCTTAACTTTTTATTTCTCTATTTCTTGTGATGTCCCTCTGTTTTCGTCCTCTTGTGCTTTATCTCATCTTGTCCTAAACTGAAATCTCTTAAATGTGTCTTTTAAAAGTTGTTCCTTATAGACATAAAAATATATGGTGAGCAAATAGAGACTTTGGTTTTAAATTTAGGCTCAATCATCTACATTATTTTGATAGCTTTTTACTCTTACTGTATGTTAACAATTATCTCGTGAATATCTGCTTATTTCTTCTTTTAGAAGAACTTTCAGTAAAAACGTCTGAGACAATGTTAATACTTAAACGAAACTTCAATGAAGGAGAACCTTCAAGCCATAACATTTCCATCTGGGTTTTGCCTTTCTCTCTGTTGTTTTGTTTTACAGCTTCCATATTTTTTCCAGAAGACATTTCCAGTCCCAGTTCTACAGTCTAATTGGGAAGAGGATGGATCTCCTCCCTGTTGATGTGATATGGGCTTTAACAAGTGGGGAGTTATGGGCTTGTCTTCAGATTCAATCCAGACCTTCGTCCTGTTCTAACCAGCACTAGTTTCTATGCTAATGTTCCTCTTCATATATCACCATAGATTAAGCAAACACAAAACAAAGCCAGCTTTGATAATAGAGAGCTTTCTTCTTCATTCATAAGGTGTAAATATAAGATCAGTCGCACCTGATCTTTCCTTAGTAAGGGCTTTATTCGTCCATCTGCCTCGAACCCTTTTCCCTTTATTAAGAAACTCACTGACCTGACATGTTTCATCTTAATCTTCATTTTAGCTCAATATGTTTTTATTATTATACAGTGTCGTTATTTGTTTGTTTGTTGTCAGTGTTATTATTTGTTTGTTTGTTTTAAGAGGACATTGTTGAGGATCTATAAATTACCAGATATTCTGTCTGTATTGTTTTTGTTTTTAATTGGTGTTTATTTAGTTGATTTTAGGCTGATTGCTTATGGTCTTTAGAACTCTGTTCTAAATGTTTTTAATTTTAATCTACACATTGTTATTTGAGTTATTATTTCATTTTGCACATGACCAAAGTCATTTGACTTGTGGTTCAGTGAATAAGCCGAAGAACTGAACTGGCTTTCAGGATATTTGCATGACTGTGTGCATATTCAAGCTCACCCACCCCCGTCCGCCCGCCACTCGTGAATGTGTCCATGTGTATCACGAGGTTTATAAATATATTTTCTTGCAGTGATTAGTGTCCAAACATCTGGCACTAATTGGCACTAAATTACATCCCCAGTACGAAATAAAGGGCAGAGATCACACAGTCCATGAGGCAGGTGTCTGAGCGATCTGCAGATATCACATATCTTGGGGGGGGTTGCTAAGACCCTCTCGGGGAAGAAGCACGGGGGGGTAATGTCTAACGTGACATAATGAACACTGAAGATATGAGGAATACAGATGGTAGGAAAAATCAATACCGAATACATTGGATTTGCCACAGCAGAGCTCCCCACCATTAAACATAAAGATTTGCTTTGCTGTATGAAGAGCATTATTGTGTTCAGAATATTCTAGAATGTTCACACTGGGTGAGGGCTAGTGTGCCGTGTCTTTCTTCAGGATGATATGCTTACAACCGGTTGTTGTAGTTCATTGTAATGAGTATCATTTAGTATAGTGATTATAGTAGTTTCTTATAAAAATGGTTAAAAATGACTTTTCTGATATGGATCATTGGCAAGTTCAGTTTATTTTCGTAAAAGAACAGATTCAAAATGCTTCACTGATTCAAGTCATTGCATGGCATTTTATCTCTTTGTTTATAGTGAAAGATTTAGTTCTATGCTGCTGTTCATCACATTTTCTATATTGGGGGGGTTCTTTTTCTAATAAGTGTAAATATGTCTCTTCAATGTAATGTGTAATTAAGCTTGTATCAGCTTGTAGCATAGAGAAATACTTTTTCAGAATAGTAGTTTGACTGTTGTTTTATTTGCTTAGACCTCAAGCATGTTCCACAAACTGTGAAACAATGAAAGATCTTCATTACAGCCATGCTTGTCCCTCATGTCAGTTCAATTAAATCTGCCTCACTTTGATGAGCCAAATTTATTAGCAGTGGGTGTGTGAAGTCCTGGGTCACGGCCAGTCATTTCAAGCAGTCCCACTACAGAAGGGTGAGGGGTTCGAAGACCGTGAAGTGCCGCTCGCAAAGTTCAGGGGTCACTAGGAGAAACTTTGCTACTTCGTAACTTAATAAATCCTGACAGCCTAATCATAGACGTGCCTTTGTAAAGTTAGCCTCTGCAGATTGTGGAGCGTGTGGTGTTTAAAGAGATCCGGAGGGTTGGAGGATGAGAGAGACGGTGTGTTTCAAGCGTCTGGAGAGATCTCCAGGAAGAGAGAGGGTGGCGTGGAGCGCCTTAGCTGGGGGGAGGGAAGGGTGTCACAGGCAAAGACCACGGGGGCGTCTAAAGCACTTCCATCTCCTGCCATCTCCTGCCGCTTCTGATGGGAGAATATGATAAAGCCCCTGCCAGGATAATAGGCCCCAGCAAATGTCGGGGCCTGTGAAGAACATGGGGCTGGATCAAGTAGCTGAAGCTAACTTCAGGGAGAAAACTGAAAGCCAGGAGCCGGGGCCCGCGGCTCGAACGTGTAGGGGGCTCAGCAAAAGGGCGGGTGTGTGTATGTGACAAAGGCCATGGATGAAGGAAAGAGCCACCTACAAAGCCCAGGCTGTCTGGCAGGATTTGGGTGCTGTGATGCTGGTGGAGATGATGCTCCTCTCTGATATCTTGGGGAGATTATGGCAGGAGCGAGAAGATAAAAGAAATCCATAAACATGTAGCTCCTCGCACCCACAGCCACACGGGTCCATGCGTAGGAGAGAAGGACGCCGCCGCAGTACAAGAGCTTGGAAATATCTTGAGTATGACAGCTCATGTCTCTTTCTCATTCTGCCTTTTTATTGCGTTCCTCAGGGTTCTTAATGATGGCCGATCTCTGACACAGGTCCATGGCCTCCTCCGTTACAGACTCATTTGTTTCCCACCTCCTCTATGGCTCCGTTAAAAATATCTTGTGGGAGTCTCGTTTCGTTTATAAGGTGTATTGATTCAACTCTTGCCACAATCTATTATGCTATTGTCTTGCCTTAAGTGTCTCATCTGTACTATTCATGAACGGTTCTCTATATATCAAACTCATGTTTGCTTTAGGACATAATAGATATGTTTCCATGTTCTTATTTATTTCTGATCTGTATTTTGTGCTGCTAGCAGACGGATTCAGAGAGATTAGAAAGTGGTGCGGCATAAAACAACTTTTTACAAAGCAGCGCATAGACTGACCAGACTATTCAAGCTCTCCTGGGTCATGACCGAAAGAAAACAGGATTTATGAGTGGTTTCTAAACAGTGATCAACTGAAGCAGTCTGCCTGTCTTGCACGTTAAAGTTTAGTAAAGACAGCTGAGGTTAAAAGGCCAAAGACATCATCCAGCCCCACTAAATGTGTCTGTTCACCCCATAATAATTATCAGGGCTGTTACCTTATAATGTATTATAGGAAAATTCCACAAGATTGTGTTTTCCACAGACTCCTCCAGCTCCTAGCCATGTATCATTTTCATGCTATTCTTGAGGTGTCTCTGAAATGTAGATGTTCGAAAATTATGGTGCAGATTGGGGTTCATTTAATTTACGGTGCTGATACCGTAACCATTACTATACTATACTGTAGTTTCTCTGGAATGTTAGCTGAATCAAGCCAATGGAAAATAGCTTGATTGCAAATTATGATTATTATGACTTAATATCTTTAGCAAACAGCTCATTTGGGCTGCCTTATTAAAAATGGCTATTTTGAAAGTAACATAGTTTTTTATTCTGCTTTACAGCATATTAAAGAAGTCATATTATGCCTTTTTTCAAATCCTTGATTATGTTTAAGGGGTACACTAGGTGTTCATGTTTTGTTTTCCAAAAAACATTTTCACATATTTTATCTTTATTCTACACAACTGTTTCCATTCTCATAAAAACAGGTTGTTGAGTTCATGGTTCTTCGAAGAATTACATAATGGGCTCGGTTTGGTTAGCTGGCCCAGTGTGTTGTCACAGAGGGGTGGAGTTTATTCAAATTCTGCGGCGTATGACATCACAGGGAAAAAAACTAGGAAAAAGAACTGTAGTTTCTTTTAGCCGTTTATTGTAGTCCTTAAAAAGTGACTTTGGTTAATGAGAATATCTTTCTGCAGTGAAATTTGAGCATTGTAATTTTGCAGATATTGTTTATGTTGTAACAGCAACATTACACACTAACAAAAGTTAAAAAAGGGAAAACGCATAATAGGACCCCTTTAATATGTGTGATTGGGTGTAATGATTTGGAAACTGTCATCCACATTACTGTGTGATGCTACAAGTGAAGATTTATCTCAGATTTTCAGTTTCATTCTTGGTAATTGACACAGCTCATCAGTAATAACATTGTGAAGGGCTGATGCCATTGTTTGGGTAAATATTGCTCTCTGTGTCATAAACAACTTCTCTGTTGCAACCCAATGAAGTGTAGTCTGGGGAAGATCTCGGGTTACAATGAGATGTGTCATTGTGCTTCATGCAAGCTATTAACAGACCAAGCTTTTGCTTTTAATTAATGCTAATGAAATGCTAATGGATCCACTTTTGGTTAATGTTTTAGAGAGTGCATGCTTGAAATGGCTCGTATACATTCCGGGTGATTGGAAATTTGAAATGTTATGCTGAAAAGATTTAAATTCATGTTTTACAAGAGCTCCAACTCTGTTTTCCAACACAGTTTGCTTAGGTTGCCGTGGCTCTACCTCTGGCTGTAGGATGTTGACTGGGGCGAGTCTGGGGAGTAGAGAGATGACCTCGCCCACAGCAGCGCGTTTCAAGGCAAGTCTAAAAATCAGGTATGATTGAGGTATTGATCGCCTTAAAGAATCACCTCAGTCAAAATTATTAATGAACAAGCAGCCAAAATCATTAATGAGGACAAAACTGTGTGAAATAAACAGGGTATTACCTCCTCTAGGCATTATTAATTGATCTCTGGAATGAAACAGAGAGAGAAATGTAATGTTTGCAGAGAGAGTCAGGTGGTGATGTTAATGATGCAAAATTTATATCAGCTTTGAATAAGTTTTGTAATTTATTGTTTTTAAATATTTTTAATCATCTTATAATCAAATATAAATGAATTCATCTAGCTGTTCGAAATAGCATTACTGTCATTACAACAGTTAGCTATAGTGCTTCAAATAACCAGAGTTTGCATTTTTGGCTTGAGCATGGCAATAAATTATTTTAAAGTCTCTCTTGTATTTATTGGAATGGTTCACCTGAAAAGCAAAATGATTCATTGTTCTAAAATGTATGTTACTCACAGTATGAGGGTGAGTAAACAAGGACACAATTACAATTGGGTACACTGTTTCTTTAAGGGACAAGCAAATTCAATATATCTGCGGCTCTGTGGTGACCCTCTGATTCTTCAGCATGAACTCCATGCTGAGATCATGGCCTTTAAGGTTCTTGTACAGTGTCAGTGCATCCTTCATTAGCCTCTCTCTCTCTCTCTCTCTCTCTCTCTCTCTCTCTCTCTCTCTCTCTCTCTCTCTCTCTCTCCTCATCTTTGATCTCTTCATGCTCGCTCACTTCTACATCTGATCGAGGGAATTAGAGATGGAGTTATTCTGGCCGTTCCGCATGGATCTTGACACTGGGTGATGAATAAGAGAAGAATGAGAGACATAGTGTAAGACAGGAAAGAGAGATCACCAAGTGTCTTAATCCTTACTGTTTTCCAATGTCTCTCCAGCATCCAGCTGTAAGCTCCATGGGACATGGAGGAATGCATTAGTCTCTGTATTGAATAGGTGAAGATCTTCAGGTCAAATACACATAAGCACACAAAACTGCAGGTCCTTAAGCTCTTCACTTGAACACACTCATAAGTGAACGAGTCTGTTTTTACTGTGTGTTAAAGGAATAGCTGACCCACAAAAATACAATTCTTGTCATTATTTACTCATCTGACAGTAGATCAGACATGTTGCTTTTCTGTGTTTGGGACATAAAACCCAGCTAACAAGGAACGTTCTCAGAACATTGGGCAACATTCTTCAAATGTTTGCTCATAGTTATAGAGATCTTGCAGTAATGTTAGTAAAAGTTCAATGTTTTATATCATATATATATATATATATAAGTTATTCTTAAGTAGTTAGAGGTATGTTTTAAAAACATTAAAGAAATAAAAAAAGTTTAAATAATGTTCTTATAACCAAGCAATAACGTTAATACGTCGTCTTAAGTTCACACAGGTATATTTAAATTAATGTTTTTATGATTTTTGTTGTTTTGGAGCTTGTCAGCCATGGTCACCATGAACTCATTGTATGAGGGTAGCTGCGTAACCATTCTTCAAAATCTTTCCTTTTGTGCTCCACAGAAAAAATAACATTACACAAGTTTGGAACGACACAAGGGTGAGTAAATGATTTTTATTTTTGGCTGAACTATTGCTTTGAGGTGTTACAACTACATCTTTATTTGGTGATTGTTCAGTGGAATCATAGTTGAAAAGGAGATCTGAAGATAAAGCCGGACTGTGAAGTTTAATGACCGTGAGGTCTTATTTTATGACCTTTCCATAGCTTGACTATGGAGGCACGTGCTTGCAGTTCTGTATAGCAGTACAATAGCATTATCACGGGCACTTCGTCCTCGCACCCTGCAGTACTCACAACCATCTTTCCTGGTTTTCCTGCCAGACACCCACCGTAATCAAAATAATTCAGCAAATAAATACGGCAATCAAAACAGATGGGCAGAGAAGCACTCTGCCTTATTTTAATGCATATCAATTTAATGGCTAAGAATAGATACATATGGTTGTGATAGAGATGTTTATTGTTAAAAATGCTATTTCCATCTATGTGATTTTTTATTTTTATTTTTTTTGCCAGTAACAGATTCTTTGTGTGTGTTGTTTTTCTACCATTGTGGGTACCAAATGTCCCCACAAGGATGGTAAAGCTCATACGCACCTACTCTGTGGGGACCAGCCAGCAGTTCCAATGAAGGAAATTATTAAACATACTAAATGAAGTTTATCTGAAAGTGTAAAAATGCTAAATGGTTTGTGTGATGGTTTAGGTTTAGGGGTTGAGTGAGGGATAAGAAACAATACACAGTTTGTACAGTATAAAAGTCAAATATGTCTATGGAAAGTCCCCACAAAGATACCAGTACAAACTTGTGTGTGTGTGTTCTTACTGGGTTAAATGTAGCTGCACCAATTGCACTACATCACACCTTTATCTATGGTTTAAACACACTCACAACTTAAGTTTTCACCCGTCGGCAGGGCCTCTAGCACACGCAATCACACAACACAAGTTACTGTCGCCGACCAGAGCTGTGTGTGTGTGTGTGTGCTTGTCAAAAGCGTTTGCTTTTGGCTAACATCATGATTTGCAGTCCTAATTTCATTTACACTGTTTCTTGGTCTTACTTTGGTTGATCTGAAATAAAAAATATATACTGCATGGCAAATGTTTCTATTGAGGCAGCTTGGTACTAAAGCATCTTGGGTATTTTGGTTAATATTCTCAGGAGATTGGTTTAAATATTCCCGATAAGGCGAATAGCCGTGGATCTAGTCCGCCCAGTATGGCACGGCTTTTAAACATAGCGTGCTGCATAAATATTTCACAGATTTGTTTATTTATTTACTTGAGTCGTTTTATTAGAAGGAATTTTTCTTGGAAATGCCACAGCTAATTTCCTGGCATGGGGAGTGAGATCCAGAGGCCCAGGCAGAGTTATGGCATACACAGCGCATTTGTGTGACGCGAGCCAACACATTAAATTCACAAGAGAAAGAGAGAGAGAGAGAGAGAAAGAGACAGAGAGGGGAAGAGCGACAGTAGCTGTGTGTATCTGCAGAGGAAATACCTTTTTCCTCTTTCATTTGACTTGCTAGCCTGCAGCTGTTTTAAGCGTGACACAGGCAGCGCATCTGAGGAAAAGAGATGCTGCGCATTAAACATACAAATCAGCTGCAGACGCCGCAGTCCCAGCCCATCATCGCCTAGATAGAGTATTTGATAGAAAATTAAAGCATATATATGTGTCAAGAACAACTTTACAGCATTAGTTTTTACAATTTCCTTATCTGTTCTTCTTTCTCCTGTGTTTGTCTGCTGAATACATATTCATTTAGTTTTCATATGTCAGGAGAAAACACCTTCAGCAATGTCAAAAACATGGTGATCATACGCTTTTCGTTTTGTTGTCTTTTCTTCCTGCATCAAAAGACTTTTTTTTATTGTTGGCAAATCTAATGTCATATTTTTACAAAACACAGTGCGCCCATTTTTGTATCTGTCATGTATCTTAAAAGCGCGATCAGATTTTTTGCTGCTTGCGATCTTTTGTATTTTAAAACAGAAGTCAATAGGTAACGTTCTGGGAGAGCGTTTGTCAATTTGCCGTCATGCTTATTATTTGGTTTCGCGTTTGATGTGGATATAGACGTGTCTTCACGAATTTGCCTGCAGTTCCCTACAGTACAGCAAAGCAGAGACTCACAGAAAACTGAGGCTGCAGACTCAGTTTAAGTAATGCACTCTGTCTTTCTCTGAGCAAATAGAAAAGTTTGATGCAGCTGATGTGGGTGGAGGAATGTGATCTGTTCAAATTCACAATTGATTATAATCACTGAAATTGACACAAGTGACAGAAAGCCAAGTCAGCAGGGATCTGTCAATAATTGTGTCCCTATGATAGTGGGGTTACTTAGCTGTTTCCTTTGCATATAGCACAAGTCAGAAATACAAAATAGACACTGTTGAGACTCAGTTGTTGTTCGCATTACAGTAAGAGCAGATAGTATAGCTTTTGACCGTAAAAACATTTGATGAAAAATGTTTGTAGCTAACAGTTTTAGATTATTAGAATGTTTCCCTGTTGTTTCTATTACGTTACCAAAACATAAAAAATTAGACGTTTGAAGAACGTTCAAATCGTCCAGTTTTTAGACGTTGTATTAATGTTATTACTTGTTGATAAGAACGTTATTCAAATATTTTTAATTCTGCAACCTTTTAAAAATGTCCCATTAACAACTTAGAAATAATGTTTCTAAAAACTTAACTTTAGAAGTCTCTGTTAAAATCTCTGTTGTGTATTTTATTTCTTTTAATTTCTAATGTGCATACCCATGCACCTGTCACAGACCCATAAAAACACATTGGGATTCTGTTCCTCATGTTTTGTATTCACATATTGCTATACGGAATTGTGAAGAACAAAAAAAATACATAACATAGATAAACTTCCTATTGTACATTTTCCGCTGGTGTAAAAGTCGTTAGAAGATGCGTGTGTTGTGACAGATGTTTCATTAAAGGAGAGGGATCAGGATCAAATCCGTATCTCTCACATGAGCACCATGGCTCAACATGAAAGAAACTTGAGCACTAACCCCTAGGCCACATAGCTCCGACAGACATTTATAAATATGGAGTACATCTCAGGCTTTATGTTGAGCATTTCAACGAGCTGAAAATGCTGCCATTTTGTTTATCATAGTGCCTCATCAAAACCGCAGCGAGAAAAACAAACAACCCCCCTCACAAAGAGCATTACATTCTCAAAACAGCACTGTTTATGTCATGGAAAATGAAGAACAGGCAAAATTTTGAAATTCTGCAACTTTTTATCTTTAGCTTTGGGTCTGGATGTGGTCAGATGCTTTAGTTTAACCTGTTATTCTGTAATATCAGCTGTTAGCGTCCATTTGGCTTGTTGAACAGTTAGCCATGATACACGATCAAGAGGTGTGTGTTAAAGGGAGAGTTCATCCAACAATGAAATTTATTTCATCATGTAGCCTTACGTCATAATTAAGACTTAATTTCTTCTGTGGAACACAAGAGAAGATATTTTGTGAAAAGTGGTTTTGTGCTCATACAACGGAAGTCAGTAGGTGCCACTGTTGTTTGCTTACCAGCATTTTTCAAAATATCTTCTTTAGTGTGTCTCAGAAGCAAACACAAATCATACAGGTTTAGAATGACATGGGGTCAGTAAATGCTGAAAGAGTTTTCATTTTTCGGTAAACTGTCCCTTTAAATCAGTCTGAGGCATGTACTGTTTAAATTGACAGTGAATGGAGTCCATTGAAAATTGTGCTTTTCTTACATACGTGATATGATATTTTTGCTAAATATACTCTGCTACTCTCTTCAATTTGTTGCTGCTTAGTGTTACAATTTTTAATACACTTCCACATGTAGTTGCACATTTTCTCACATCTAAAACACAGAAATAGACATTGTTTCCCTTAAAAACACCCAGGTGCTCTCGTTCTGGGTTTGGTGCAGTTATTGTAACGTTGGTGTTTCGCCCTGATTCCAGTGCAGCTGTAGCTGGATGTTAAACTTCCGTTCAGGCCTAGATTCTGAAGGAGAGGAAGAGACGGGGAATGTGGAAGAGGGGATTGGTATTTTGGAAAGACTACAACAACTGCCTAAAGATCATCCATCAGGGAATTTCTGCTTCCTTGGCACACATTGGAAACTGTAGACCAGTACGTCCCAATAAGGGCTTGTTTTTGTCATAACACTTAAGGCTGCCCATTTCCTCTTTCATAGAATAGAGCCATTAAATAATGCTTTAAAATGAAGTAATTAAATGAATAAATAGTTGTCATTATTTATTGAGCTGTATGCTGTTCTAGACCTGGACTTTCTTTCATGGAACACAGATGTTTAGCGGAATCTCTGTTTGCTTACAGAAATGGATGGTGATTTTTACTGCCAGGTTTTCTGAAGCCATGTGTTAGCCTTGTGTAATGAACAGAACAAAATTCATTTTTGTTATTGTCATTACTGGCACTCGCCTCCACAGAATGTTTGAACCATGTGGATTTTGCAACGTACTGTACAAAAATCCAGGTCCCCTTCAATGGGTAATGGGAACTTGAGAAGGCAGGGAGGCGATTTTATTCTAGAAACATTTTTTTTGTTATGCTGGTTACAAGTCTCTTCACATCCTGATAGCAATCACAGAGTAAAGTGGTATAAATATATTTATCTTCTGTGGAAAGCGCAGAGCCATAAAATGTTCATCCAATCATTGCATTCAGTCCAAAGTATCGCCTCTCCAATCACAAGATGGTGACATCTTTGTACTGAACTAGTTAGGACCACTAGCAACTGATGATTTCAGTATCCTGTTGATTTTCAGTATTCTCTTACTATACATTTAGAAATTAACAACCTGATTTCAGTATAAATCTGCCCCCCCCACCAAAAAGTCAATTCCTGGCCGGAGATGATGTTGTATTCATGCAAGGTGGGGTGCAGCTCCAATCATAAATCTCCGTCCAACATGTGAGAAATCCTAGAGATGAATAACCGGCAGAGAGCACACCGTGACCCCTGCGCTAGAACAATCCACCCTCATGTGCTTTGCAGCTTAGCAGACAGTGAGGAATTTCTGTTTGGAAGCAATAGCTACTGTCTTTATAATATTTAAGGCCTATTCATGGAGTAACTGGCAGAGAATAAAAGGGCTTCCGCTGCTAGCATCTGCTGGAGGAGGATGTGCTCCTCCGCCGGCTCCTCCTCTCCTGCCTCTGTGCAAATAGCACAACATAGGAGACAGTTGTTTCTGGCTGCCCCTATGCCTGTCATGGCTGTCAAGAGAAATCCCATGAATTATGACTCTTCCAGATGTAAGAGATTTCTAAGTTGCCTTGAACAGCCTGCGGTTTGTGGTGAGAGACAGAGAGAGAGAGAGAGAGAGAGAGAGAGAGAGAGAGAGTCCATACCGTCTCATTTGAAATGCTCATGGTAAACGTTTTTTCCTTTTCTTTTAACTCTGTGATTTTTTTTTTATTTTATTTCGTTCTCTTTCTTTTTGTCTGTTAAACAAATCTTCCATTTTGCACCAATTAAGCAAAGATGAAATGAGCAATACAGTTCAAAAGAGAAGAGGGAAAAAACATAATCGTATAATATTACTTTATATTGTTTCCTAAAATTCTTTTATGACTACAGGATGTTTTTCCGTTCATGGATTTTGTTGGAAATGTTTGTTTTAAAAAAGCAAACAATCTGTTCTTAAATGTTTTGTTTTTACATTTGCAATACATTAGCTAATCAAAACAGTTAGCTGAAACAATTTAACATAATTGTGTCATCTTTGTTTTTATTTCTTTCGTTTATTCCCTTCTTTCTTTCTTTATTTCTTTCTTTCTTTCTTTCTTTATTTCTTTCTTTCTTTCTTTCTATATTTTCTCTTTCTTTTTGTCATTGATTGTTTCTTTCATTAATTCATTAATTATTTTGTTTGCCATTCATTCATTTTCAGTGTATTTTAACATACACATTGGTCTAAATATGCCTCATCATTCTGGTGTTTCATCAGAGGTGCTCATTAAGACATTGAGACGGGACAGTTTATTTGAAATTATTAAAGCATTAGGGTGACTGATGTATCAGTTTAAAAAATCAATAACTGAAACGTAATCTCACTCAGGTTGGCAACTCTTCTGGCTGGATGTTTTCCTCGCTCTGCTCTTAAATGGTAATGCAATTTGCCATCACTAAAACCTTCTCTGTAATTGCTGATTGCTCTGCTGTGAGCTGAACGCATGTATTAGATGTGCTGAACTTATCCTCTTCCTCACATCACGCACAAGCCGTCTTTGATCAGTGATCTTCTCAAGCACCTGGACGTTATTATTACTTCTCATGCCAGCTGTCACACAAGCCACTGCTGTTCTTCCTGCCTTAAACACTAATGATGGGCTTCCCAGCTAACATGGAACATTCTCAGAACGTTTGCTGATGTTCTTTAAAAGTTATCAAAGTTATCAAAAGTGATTGTGTTTCTAATGATTGTGTTACTTAATGGAAACGTTCCTACAACCTAAAATTGTTAGTTGGGTTAGCCAGCCCTCACTGTTTACCCATCACAGAGCCCTGCATGAAAATGACATGAGTTAAATGAGCTTAGTTATGGGCTGCATGTTTCAGTATGGCTATTTAAACATCTGCTAGTGATTGCAGTGGATTCGTCTGATCAGGGGTCAGGCTGAGAGGACCTGAGGTGTAATTGTTTTAATTTAGCAGCAACTTTACTACATTGAGTGTTTATGTGTGTTTGGTTTCATGGGGTTTAGCACATGACCTCCTCAGTGCTGCTGTATCTTTAGTTTAGGCTCCTCCTGAACTTCCAATCTGAGGAATTTAGGAAGTTCCATTCCAAAACCTAGTGAGCTACCTAGCTGCCTACTGCTAACAAATGTAACCACCTAACACCTAAAAAAGGTAACGGCTAACCATTTCTCTTTTTTTTGTGCTTTATGAAATAAAAGCATGTTTATAATCAACATGTTTTGCTTTACTCCATGTCTTGAATAGATTTGTTATATCGGTTACACTTTATTTCGGTAGCAAACATGGCTGCCAAGCGCAAAAGCTTTCTTAAAGGGACTTTGCTTTGAACTGCTTGTCGCAGTGCATTCTGGGATTGCCTAAAGATACATGCAGTGCTGCCTTAGAATTTAATTAAAATAAGGTATCTTAGAACGCAGCATCATTAAATTCTTAATAACAGTAGTTACAGAAAGGCAAAAACGTCGAATGAGATAATATGATGAACATATCTGAGAGAAGAATAGTGCTTTTATTTCATCTGAGCTGTATGTAGAAGGTCAGTCCTCTCCACTTTCATTACAGGTGCCGCTTTCTCATGACTAGTTCTCTCACTGGCTTTTTTTTTTTATCAATTCTACTGATACAAACAAGCAGAATTTCCTCAGATGCGCTTAATATATTCATCAGCAACGTATCCCGAAGCTGTGAAAGTAAATCTCTTTGTTCTGTGTGTGAATTAAAGAAGCACTGATGCACAGCCCTGCTCCGCTGGAGCTCAGAATCTGGCATGCCCTTGAAAAACTCAACTAAATCAACAGGATTGTGCACCCGTTCCGATGAGGACATGATTCCGGCGCTCAGAAATTCAGAGCCATTAGCATTCCGATGGCGGCATTAACTTTAAGACACAATCGGGGCTGCTTTCAAGTTGAAATGGGAACCCTGAATGGAAAAGCAGACAGTTTTGTGTCGCATTAGTGGCACCAGCAGACAGCTCACACTCTTCCCCTGCTCTTTCCTTTAGACACATCTGCATTTTCTCCACATTAAACGGCAACGATTTTTGTCTGAAAATTTTGGGATTTACAAGGTGACAACAATGACTTAGCATTATAGCTAAAGCACGTGTTTTTGTATTACTACAGACTTCCTAAGTGGACGTTTGGGAAATTTATGAGGTAATAGGACTGATGAACTGTCTGTACGTGAGATGTCTGTTCTGGCATGCAGGCAGGGATATATGCTGCAAAATGAGGTATTTGTTTATGAAAATTTGTACATTCTGAGTGATGTTTTTTAGTTATAGAATTTACATACGCTTTTTGAGGCTAAACAAAGTCAAGTCCATGGATTTTTAAACACTGTTTTTAAACACAAATTGTTTAGCATCTGCTAACGGTGCTGTTCTTAGCTGCGCTTCATTATTTCACAGTTAATTGCAGGCTTGTATAATGAGAGATTGACTTTATGGCAACACTTAAGATTTTCTTTGAACTGTTTCCCCCTCTTGGATCCTGTTACTCTGGGTTTTTTTAGTTCTGTTAATGAGTCTGAACACAATTAGCCCACCATTTTGACATCTTAATTGCTGCTATTTGATCCGGAGCATCAGGTTACCTCACAGATGTAGCACTTAGCTTGATCATATAGATTATTGCACCCGGAAGGTTGTTGCCTAAAATACAGCAAACAGGTTGAGAATTAGTGACTCTAGAATCTAGAACCTAGAATCTATTAGTGAGTTAGTCTCTATTTCAGTTTGAGTATATTAGTCTGCATATGTTCAAGATCTTGAGGAGAATCCAGAATTTTGAGTAGCTCTTCCTTGGCACTGTCAGAGTTTTGCTTTGTTGTCATGGTACTGAACCATCACAGTTGTCTTGGCAACATGTGTCAATTTTCATGGAGAGCATATAAATGTCATTCAGGAAAAAGACTGTTTGAAAATCAAAGTCTACATTGCTAGGAGTTTGTCTGCCGGTATCCGTGCTGCTATGTTTGATTTCGGCACAGCAACTATCCGTAAAATAGCACAACGTTAACCCCCCACTGCCCCACCTTACACACACACACACACACACACACACACACACACACACACACTTCTCCTATAAGTTTGTTATGGTTTATCCATACATTACACAGTATTATAATAGTTTTCTCAACTGTTATTATTTTCGAACAACGTATCTAAAATTGCAATGTACCTTTAAAAACATCTAAAAATGTTTTTTGCTTTAGTAGTATGCAATATTTATTTTTATACAGCCAGTAAGCTGTAGTTTGGCTTTCAAAACTTTAAACAAATGTTTGCTTTTAAAATGAAAACTTTGACACTGTTTGGCATTCAACCTTGATGAAAATAATTATTGATATATTTATTTATATATTTCTAGACATGAAGATTCATTTGAGCAAGTGTAGCTACTGCCTCCCCTTAAGATCTGAACAAATACTGTGTCCCCGTGTTCTTCCTTTCCATATGTAGAAACTTTTGAAAAGCTTCACAGATTTTACGTGGCATAATGCTTTTCGGTGGGTCTCAGATTTACAGTGTGGCTCTGAATGTATTTTAAAGTGAATTGAAGTTTTTCATTTGAAATGCCACAGGGTTTGTTACATGTGTGTGATAGCTTGACTTATTGATTATGGAGCACGGTGTGCCCAATTTCAAAGGGAAGAGTAGCAGTCGCCATGTAACTTCAGAGAATTCATTTGACTCGGTAAGAACCTTCATGAGAAACATGTGTGTATTCTACTTCAGGTAATAAGATCTCCTTTTGCTTGTAATGAAAGGGCTCTGTACTATTCACACACACACACACACACACACGTGTTGACATAAACACACACATACAAGTGCTACCTCCAAACAAAACATAACCAAAATAATTTCTGTCAGTGCTCAACAGAATGAAATTTTGAGATTTTTTTTTTAGATCCTTCCCTGTTATTTATACTCTGTCTATATGTGTTCTGTTTTTCTACCATGTGTCCCCATAAGGGTGGCAAAAGGCACAAACACCTACATTGTGGGGATCAGCCAGTGATCCCTTTGAGGGAAATTCATAATTTAACATGCTGATGATGCTTGTAAAAATATAAATTGTGATGTGGGTAGGTTTAGGGGCAGGGTTCGTGTAGGGGGATAGATAGTTTGTACAGTATAAAAGTCATTATGTCTATGGGAAGTTCCCACAAAAATAGCTGTACAATCTGCCTGTCTGTGTGTGTGCATGTCTATGTCTTTGTGTGTGTGTTCCTATGTGTGTGTTTGGAGTGGCCTGGGACACAGTTATCTGTCTGCATTGTACGGATTACTATCCAATGTGTCAGAATGCTTTACAGTGTATGAGAGAAACACTTGTGCTAATTTATCAGCACATGGTGCTGATTGACAAACCGCCTGCCCGAGGGCTGTGGGAAATGAGAGGGATTGAGAGTCAAAGCATGATAGGAAAACAAGAAGGTGACTGGCTGAGAAATACAGGATGAGTTAGCATGCGGACACCCTCAGGAGGGCGGTTTTGTGTCTTTTTTTTTTTTTCCTCTCGCCCTCATTTCTAACCCCGGGACAACTGGGCCACTGGTCGTCTTACAGGGACTGATTGAGTTTCAGCACTACTTCAAAAGGGAAGGAGCAGATTTTGTTTTCTGTGATGTGTTCGTAACAAGAGGTGATTGTATAGCATATTTTTTTATGCTAAGTTATAAATTATTATCGTTTTATCCTAACAGTGTTTTTTCTTTCTAAAATAATTAAGCTCTGACCCCTTTAAGTGGATCAAAAAGTGAAGAGAGCAAAAGAGAATCTGGTTCTGTTTGTACTCACACTGTCACTGGCTTTGAAGTCGTTTAGATTTCATTTTGATCTATTTGCAGTCCACTTTTAATTCACACTGTTGTTTTCTGGAATCTGGATTGCTACCTTGTATTATTTGCAATTCTATAATACCATATTAATTATGACATTGTTTTTTTTAATGATTTCTAAAAATTGAAACTCAAATATTTTGGTTGTTTGTTAATATTAGAATATTAATATGCAGTAATAATGTTTGTAAATTATTTTTTGTTAATCGTTTAAAGTTGTTGTCACTCTGGAATGACAGAAGGTCATACAAAACAGTTTTTTGTTTGTATCACTAAACACCTTTGCATGATAATCAGTACCAGACAATAGTATTAGGAATTCACAAATGTGACAGTCAATTGAACCGAGCAGACCTTTGAATAAAAATGTGAAAAGTGAAGTTTGATATGTGAAATGCTTCCATGGTTATGTAGATGCAGCTGTGTGTGTGTTTGTGAAAGTGAGGCAGTGGAGCCCGATACACTGTTTAGAGGTCGAGGTGACAGGATGGCAACCTACTCTATCATGCTCTCGCGCCCTCTGATTTCTCTGCTGTCTTTCTCTCTCACTTGCTTTTTCTCTCTCTTTTTCTCTGCTTTGGCCTGTAGAAGAGATGCTGGTGAAAGATATGAACTCTGCTTTTGTATGTGCATCTTTTTCCTCAACCTTTCCTGCTATTTAAATGTAAGAGGCAGAGAGGGTTACACACCAGTCTGCTGTTGGCAGACAGCTAACCTATAACGTTTCAACTTTAAAAAATAAAATAACACAATAAACACAAATAAAATAAAATGTGCTATTCTCAGGGCAAACGGTCTTGTGTCTGAGAAGAACAGAATGGAATTTTTTCCAAGTCAGATGCGTTTGGTGAGTAAAACTTTGTTTCATCTGATTATTCATAACTGCTTTCTGCATCCAGAAATCAGTCGTTCTCATTTATTTTAACTTTTCCAGCTTCGTAGTGGAAACATTTAGATGAAGAGGTGTCATGCTACCTTTCAGGAAAAAACAACAAATAAATAATACAGGCGTAGATGCAGACGGAGAGAGAGCGCGTACAGGTAAAATATTTGAATCTGCAAATGAGGGTGCATGTCGTGACAGCCGAATGAATTGTGAATAGATGTTAGATTCAGAATCAGTGTCCTAAAAGGGTGATGACTTCGCTTCATTTGGGTTTCCCGCCCTGTATGATAACTCAGTGTGGGATTATAAAAACGCGCAGGTGAGACCGTGTGCAATAGTGCTTCCTGTCACCGCGCCCTCTTATTAAGATAAATATTGCGATGGGGGGATTTTCAGCAGCGGCTAGGAAAAAAAGGACAGACGCATTTATCTTCCCTCTGTTGGTGTTTTGGGTTTGTTGGGGAATAGGTTTAAGCCCCTTTAACTCACCCCAATGTATGGAAATGTATGTGCATTTTTAAAAGCGGGGACAAAATTTATTTTCCCCCTACACATCTGATAGAGGAACTGATAGAGCCACAGATGGCATGATAGATGGACATATACATATAGAAACAAACAGACAGCAGCATGCATACATTCCCTGTATACCCTCCCAATTTCCTTCCTGTAGCATCCTTATGCACCTTTAATATAATCCAGTTTTACATAATGCTTCTGCTCTGTGCCTTAGAGATAAAGATTATATAGGCCTGCATATATATGCAAAAAAACTGTGTTTAATGGGAGAATAAGAAAAAGATTTTATCTGTTCTTTTCTTTATCATTTTTCCCAGACATCAACAAAGGTTTAAGGTTCTGTTTAGTGGTTTTCTGCTTTATTTTTGCCTTTTGTTGTTCAATATAAAATTAGCAGTAACTTTTTAGGAATGCTAATTATTTGCTGAAAGTTAATTTTATATTTGTAATTAAAATCAATCATTAGGGAAATTCAGTATATTTGATTTTATGCAGATGTTGGCATACATTTGCAAAAATTGTTTACCAGCTGTCAGGCATATGTTTCGAGTGATTTAATTGGATGCCATTGTTAGAATAATATTAGTGCATTAGCATTCTAAATTAATAATCAAAAACATATTTTTATGCCTTGATGTGCTGTAGGCTTCTGACAACATATACAATATTATAAAAGCATTTCAGCCTTTGACACCAAACTAAAAATGCGTTTTCTTAATAAAAAATGTATAAAAATAATATGATGTTTTTGAATTTGTTTTTTGTTTTGAAAAAGTGGAATCACAAAGATATTTTTTCCCCCTTGCATGTTCTTGCCATCTTCTAGTTTTGTGTTTATTCCAGACACATTTAAAACAAACTAGTTTAATTTAATATTTTTGCTTGGGGTGAGAAATACATTCTGTTTTTATTTATTTCATTTATTTACTTATTTTGTTTGGTTTTCATTCCTAGGCAGACAGATTCAGGTTCTGTGTCACTAGCCAATTGTCTGTCCTCCATTTCCACTCAAGTAAGACGCATGATGTCACGATACATCAACACTAAGACCGACAGAAAACGCGAGGGATTTTTGCCCACCGTCAGCAGAGATGGAGAAAAGAATCACCTTTTCTCCATTTAGGCGGGGAGTAAATTTGCAGTACGGCAGAAGCCCTTTCTATAACCAAATGTAATGCTGTGGATTTATTTTCATAAGGCGCACACGTGACTTAATCCCTTTAGCAAATGTTTATAGCCCAGTGGCAGAGTGGAGGTTTGTGGGTAACCTAGCATCACTGCGCTCAGAGGTCCATGGAAATGACCTGCAGTAAGCCAATTGAGGATATCCTTGAACTTGGCTGAGGCAGAGAGAGGGAAATGACAGAGCTGGATGAAAAACAAAGGCTGCTGGACCTACCCACAGCCTCAGCACCGGCCAGCCACCGCAGGATCAGGGCCGAGCCCCCCGGGAAACAGCTATGGGCTGGGGAATTGCGTAGGTTAAACCGGGAGGGGTAGGGGGTGTCCAACCTCAGCATTCTGTACGTACAGTAAAAAATAGACCAAAAACCACATCAGGCCTGCCTTTCGACCACATACACTTTTAAACCTGTCCAACGTAGGCCAGCAGAATGCTTTTAATAGCCCCAGAAAAGTCTGTCAGAAGAGCAGCTAATTGGCCATCTAAGACAACCAAAGGTCTTACTTGCAAATTGGTGAAAAGCATCAGCCCTGAATTTGATAGGATCCTTTAGTCACACTTGTATCTATTATACAAAAGCTTAAGCTATAGACAGAAATAAAGAAGTGAGAAAGAACTGTGTGTATCAGTGTGACTCAGTTCAGCAACAGTTACCATCTTTTTTTGACAGCGAGAGTGAACTCAGCAGATCTAAGGTAAACAAATTCAGTAAACATATCATAGTCTGTGTGTTTTATTGTTTCTGAAGCCTCATGTATTTTAATACTGGTAAATTCCCGACTGGATTCCAATTAAAAACAGGTTTTCTCTGCCCTGAGGGAGAGTGGCTAATTATTCTGTTGTGGCGGAGGTGGGTGTATTAGCCGTACACAGCTAATATACAGTATACTTTCATCTTTTGTGTTCTTTATTCAATTTTAATAGTGTTAGCTCAAAATAATTGCTTAATTAGAGTAAGTGGGTGGAAACAGAATGTGGATGCTTCTGTCTCAGAGGAGAAACATGGAACTATAGAACAGGCCCTGTGGATTTAATAAAACCAGTGCCTGATAGACACAATAACCTTGAGAATATAGGACACGGTTTTGCTTTTCTTGGGGGAGGTTATGGAGTTTGGTTGGGTTGTGTGTGAGCTACAGTGGAGTCCAAATATCTGAGACTGCATTAAAAAAAAAATTGGGATTCAAAACCGAATTTAAAAATTTTGAAAGTAAAGAACGTTTACTGCAGTTTATACACAGATTGTGATGTCAAAAGAACAAGAAATGCTAAAGACTCTAATGATAAGACTCTCATCGCTAATCGCATGCAACCAAATTTGTGACATGGATTGAAAAGATGTTAACAATTGTGCAAAAGTTACAGGTCAGCAGGTTTTAGTTCATGCTAGTTTGAGTGCATTCGTCATTATTATCTTTTACTCAACTGGTTGTGCTGATATTAAGAAAAAATAATGTAATTAAATTGGAAAAATGCAAATAATAATTTTCTCTTTCTCATGTTATCTGATCCCACAGTATGTCATCATTTAGATTTCTCCTTTGATGTCACACATATTTAAATATATAGAAAATTAGCCAAAACTCAAGGCGGCGTTCTTCAGTCCTAAAGTATTTCCTCTATTAAAAATGAACACTTGCAGATATGAACATAAGCTTCAGACCATCTGATTTGCCACAACAGAATAATTATCCATCCAGCCAATTGAGTGTTATACAATATGTAATATATGGGTATTTTGTAAAGCCTCCAGCCAACAAGATGTTTTCAATTTAGCATGGCTGTGCGATCATGATATCACTTTCTCTGAGCTGTTCCAGATCAGGATGGCCACAGCCATGCGAGGTGATCACCTCGTCCAACTCAAAGCCTTTCTTGAGGAGGAGTAATTCCACAGTTGCTGATGTACTGAGAAAGCAATCTGCAAAAATACCCCAGGGTCATGTCTTTGGTCGGATGATTTGTGTGAAATGTCATATATTAAATATAAGTTGGACAGTCAGCCACACACTGTAAAAACTGCTGTTTCCCCCCAGTTGTGTTTTAGGTCAAATCAAATGGTCACAAAGGAGACAGAACACTTCCACACACACACACACACACACACACCATCTATCCAATCTCGCAACGGGGTGAGGCCAGAAATGACACGCAGCTGCGTTTCATTTGCAAATGCGAGCAAAATTTTCTTTCATTTGCTGTTTGCTTTTTTCCTGAGGATTCTTCCCTGGAATTCACCCCCGGAATTTGCTTCGAATTGATGCGTTTCCTCTTTCGCCGCACTTCAGTCTTATCTGGTGTGGGTTACATCTGCCATGCAATAAGACAAAGCTTGTAACTAATTCATAAAGTCCAGCCGTCTCCCGAGAGGTGCCAGAAAACCAACGCTGTCTCTGGGGATGTCAGAAAGCCGGTCAAGCCGGGAATCCGACTGTCCATTCAACTCTATGAAATATGACAGAGCAGCTACAAAGCATGTTGTTCTTAAGAAGGACAATTGATGTTTTCTTTTTCCTGCTGATGCTTTTATTCCGTCTGTGTGTTTGTTTTTGTAGAGTGAGTTTTTTGGAAAGAAGTTTGCTCTTGAGATGATCTTAACAACTGGCATTTTGCATTTGCATGGAGCCTCTGCAGACCTCACCAGCAGAATTCGGAAATCTGTTTGCCTTACATGTTGAATGATTAGGGTTTATATCTTTCAGGATGAGATATAATGAGAGAACTAGCACTGTTTTCATGTTTGAACCAGGGTATGATTTTTGATTTTGTTTGTTTATATAAATATAAGTAAATGGATTTAGAGCCTTTGGTTGTTGATATGTAATTTTTCCTAAATCCAAATGATTTGCATACACAGTGTGTCCAAAACACACTGAAATGTTGGGCCTTTTTTCCGATGCAGATCCCCTCGTAATGCCAATTTTCATTGGTCGTTGAAAGCAGGCATACTGATTTATCAATTGAACCTGGAAGGTGTTCTGGCAGGTATCTGTAGTCCTGCAATGAAGCTTTGATCACGCATACGTGTGCCCACACGAGCAGCAGAACTTCAAAAGCAGAACCCAAACACATTATCAGACTTAGTCGAGGTAGCCGAGAAATGACGTATTGTTCATTTGTGTAAGGAAGACGAAATCCATCATCAATTATTTGTTCCAAATTGTATTGCTCCCAACTATACTTTAATCTTTCGTTTGGGCCGCACAATGTCTAAATTCATACAAGCTGAACCAATCCCTACCTTGAGGACTTTGATGAGTGTGTTTTGCAAGATTTGGATCCGTCTTTATGCATTTATGAGTATTTTGAGGACAGGGAAAACACAAATATTCACCAAAGGCATGTGTGATGTGGGCACATCCAAGAATACATAATGGATCAGACAAGAAGCTCATTATGAAGATTCGCCGCGGGTCAGAATCTTGGTAGCGCAGGATGGTGAATCTTGAACAATGGATGTCTTAAAAGGGAGAAGGATCAAAGGGCCCAAACAGGCCATCACAATCCAATTGAAATGTTTTCTGGGTATCATAAGAAGGTAATGGATGGACGTGCAGCAAAAAAGAGGCGGCCATTTTGAACACGACCCAAATTACAGTGTGTTGAAGAGCAGATGGAAAATTCACATGACAGATTTCTGCACTTCTCAGTTTGTGCTTTGTGCTCATTCCGAAGCTGGTCATTATAGACGCCCAAATGCATTTTGCACACGTTCGTAATGAGACTAAAATAAATTTTCCTCTCTGTGTTTCAGAGGATTTGTATCTAATAGGTATAATTTAAATATTTGGGGTATAATGCGTGCAAAAAAAATCACAATGGCACAGATTCTCTGCTACCCAAAGGAAACGGTTAATGTCACAGTCTGACAGTCTTGATTTGTATCCTGTCAAAATGTATGACCTCTGCTGAGACAATGTGCAGTTTTCATTGGCCAGTGGCCTGTCCTGTCCAGTGTTGGTTTGTGCAGGTGCTTTAGGTCAGGTTGATGGACAGTGGGCTGGTCACCTGCCCCCCTCGGCCCCATGTTTGTCCACCTTCAACACCAATGATTAACATGCACTTATGCATATAGACAGCATGTCACTCACATGCAACATCAGAGAGTACAGAGGCATGCTGGGAGCAGACAGGTACCAGAAGTGTGTTTATGACATGCGTCATAGAAAAGAGCTTACAAACTTTTATTTATATGGTTGA
This sequence comes from Chromobotia macracanthus, assembly GCA_036877525.1. NCBI lineage: Eukaryota > Metazoa > Chordata > Actinopteri > Cypriniformes > Botiidae > Chromobotia > Chromobotia macracanthus. The sequence goes on along the minus strand of JAZGTH010000039.1, from coordinate 31,079 downwards.
CTAGTTTTATCCACGTTTAATAGTCTGAAAGAGCGATAATTAAGGGGATAGTTCACCCAAAAATGAAAATTCTTCCATTATTTACTCACCGTCACGTTACTGGAAATTTGTATGACTTTTAGCTTCTGAGGAACACAAAAAAAGATATTTTGAAGTATGTTGGTAACCAAACAACAGTGGCATCCATTGACTTCCACTGAGACATTTCAAGGTATTGTATGGCTACAAATAATGTAAAATATAGCGGCCAAAACATGGACTAATTTTATTTAATATATGGATTGTTTTGTGTTGCTTTTGTGACCTTCATGGAGCTTTACAGCCTCTGGTCGCTGATCTGTCTTTGTACACATACAGAAAAGATATATGTAAAGATTACTTTGTGTAAGTGTGTTTGTGTGTGTGTTCCACAGAGATTAAAAACAACATACAGGTTTGAAACAACATGAGGGTGAGGAAATGATGACATCATTTTCAATTTTGCCTATGCTGTTACTTTAATTTAAGGCTGAAGGGTTTAGGGCCCATCCTGTGCAAATGGGCGAGAGAGTCTCTAAACCGCAGGATGTCATATGCTGTTCTCTGTTCTTAAAATGCCATTTTGTACATTCATGCAGTACGTCCAGTGCGCAGAAACACTGAGACAATTTCACTCCACTGTTATTTTCGGATTCACATTTTTCCTGAAGAGCTGTGACTGCTGATTCTTGACTTGTGCTTTATCGTCATTTCTGGTAATGTTCCAACTAGATTTGAATAAAAAAATGTAACTCTTGTCTATGCAAATAATTGTGTAATTTTTGGGATAGTTAGACATTACCTCTTCAATGGGCTTTTTGTGGAAAAACTACAGGGTTGGTAGTTTAAGGATCCCATGAATGGAAAAAATTGGTTTCTTATGTATAATGTCCTAGTTAAGCAAATTAATGCAAAATTAGAGTAATTTTGGGAGAGGCACAACAAAGACTATGGAGTGAGTCAATGGAAGTAAACAACCATAGAATGTCATAACATATCAGTTATATTTATTGACTACCTAGACGTTTTTACATTCATTAAGGCAAAGCAGATGATATTGGTTCATTGCTGCTGGTTGTAATAGCTTGTGTTTGCTGTAGCGAGGGATGTTTATCAGTAACTAAGGTGTTGAATCACAAGTCTGGTTAATGTGTGTTTTCTTTAGCAGTGGTTTTTATGTGGTTTTAAATGTAGTTCATCTTAGATTTGAACAATATTTGTGCCTTCTGTCCCTCAGACTAAAATTTACATCATATTTTCTTTATATTCTATCTGCAGTTGTCAGGTAAACGTAATGTTTACCCGTTACATGTTAAAATCTACCTGTTCTCAGGACAGGTATTTTTCATAAATGACAGGCTGGGGGCAAGTTGTCACGTGTTTTAAATGTAAATTTATGATTAGCTTAATATTCATTAGCTAAAACAATGAGTTGACATTTCTGCATGTTACATTAGACCATGTCAGCGATGTTTAAATACCTGTTTTGTTTAATAAAGTAATGATAAACATATTGAATATTCATTTTTGTGTAGCGATGATTTGTTGTGTGTATACATGAATTGCTCTTTAAAAGTAAAACTACACTGACCAATTTTTTGTGAACTTCAGCAGCTGTATTCACTGTGACCTTGCAGAGAGAGAGAGAGAGAGAGAGAGAGAGAACCCACAGGCACAGAGAGGGAGAGAGAAAGACAGAGAGAGCGAGTAGAACCCGTGCCACTCAGTCATTCCTCCTGTGAAGTGTTGTCTCTCTTTATAGCAGCTCTGAGCACATTGATTTTACTATAGTTTGGCATTACCTGTGGTAACTAATGTGCGGGGTTTACCCTTCGGGAGCAGCTGGACGGTGTGCATTAATTCGGATCCCCTGTTTGAGTACGCAACAGCATATGCTGTCTTTTGTCTATTATCCTTCTCGTCTGTTATTCCCAAATATTGACATCGGCCGTTTTTATTAGCGCTAACTGCTCGCTAGCCTTCCAGCCTCATGCGCGGCTCTATTTCCTGCTATTGATTGGCTGCTTGAAGCCAGCAGGTAGCTGTCCTCTCCGGCTATCCTGAGGAATCACATCCAATGACTTTATACGCACAATTTACACGGTGCACTTTAAAGAGAATATTATCCCCAATCCAAATCATTGCCCCCTCCCTCCCCCGACCTGGTCAATATCCCACAATGCAGTGTTTTGTGCCTTGTCATGCGCTTGTTATTAAAAGCAACAGAAATCGACGTTTCAGCAATAAGTCTCTTTTAAAACAATCATGGTGGGGACAGGCTGTACCCTTACATGTTATTGAGAACTGTTACGGTCGTTTAAATAAGACTTTTTTTGCGCATATGTGCGCCAAAAGAGCGCAAGTTTGTTCGCAAATGAGGATCCAGTTGCGACGTGTTAAATATAATTCGAACAAGAGTCTGAACTGGTCTGTAAGCAAAAAAAGTTTTGCAGCCTGGAATGTTTTCTATTACGATCAGTCAGGCGACAGACAACAAAGAAACTTTCATTTTAGAATATGAAGTGAAAATAAAAGGCAGAAAATATTTCAGCTGGCACAGTATTATGTTTAACATGCCAAATATGGCATTCTGTTTTTTTTCCTCTCTGGGGTTTAAAATGGTTCACATTAAAACGTTCAAAGATTTTTTTCGGGATAGGTCAAAAGTATAACACAATTATACCGCATAACAGAGCTATAGGAAACATTTGTTTCAAATCCAAATGATTTTATAATAAACTGCCTTCAGCAGGACTGCAATGCATACTTGGGTCAGAGCTGTTTTCATGGAAAAAGAAATAATAATATGAATGTATATCTTGTTAAAGCTACGTCAAATAAGCAGGCGAAAGTTTGTTTAATTTATTCGGCTTTCATTAACCCCATAATTTAGGTTTGTTTAAGCTGCCTCCTGAGGAGAGTTTTGCTTATGACTGAGTCCAAACACACAAGCCCACACAGCCTGTGCCTTATTCTACACCCACACTGTCTTAAAAACATCTCAACTGTTAGTGAATTTAAAATCAAGCTAGATGACATGAGCAAAATGAGCAGACAGTGCAAACAAATAGCAAAGAATGACTCGTAATATTCACAAATGCCAGTGATAACTGTCATGCGCTTCGCTGGACTACCTTAAGAGATTGTTGTTTAAAAATATTTGCTTTACTGCTCGTAAACAAGTTTCTCATTTCTTGCTCTCCCCTGAGCTGAAATGTAGGCTGTCACAAAAGGTGCATTCATGAAAAAAAGAAGAATCCCCTCACCCGGATCCTCAGTGGCAGAAGATGAGCTGCTCGCTTCCAGAATTAAATTATTTTTAAATGCAGCTTATACATTTTACATGACCTGTGCTTCTCCCTCTCTCTCTCTGTCTCTCTCTCTTTCCACTTCCTCTTTTGAAGAGCACAAATGTGGGAGTCAGGATATGAACCCCAGGAATCACAGACTTGCTGAAAGTTGCCCGTTTTGGCCTGCACGCACCGCGTTCCCGAGCCCACCTGAAAGCCACGACCTGCTGATTTGCCCCCCGTAAAAAACAGCCCATGGCGGACTGATCTGCCCTCCCACCCCACTCCTTTGAAAGGACTCATCGCTCCCCCTGCAGAAAAGACAGGACTGCCGATCGACGCTGCAGACACACAAAGGCAGGTGTGGTAGGCGAACGGTTTGTGTGTTTGTGTTTCAGTACTGCGGTTTGCTTTCTGTGGAGTCTAGCTTTTGCCATTTCTGTTTTTCTGGGTTTGTCTGTCCCTATACTGTGGGGGTGTGTGCATCTGAGCGTGTGTGTCTTTCTATCTGTCTGTCTCTGTTTCTCTCTTTCTCTCTCTTCCTACAGTCTCCCACTGAGTGTGTGTGTGTGTACATGTGTGTGTGTCTGGGGTTTAATGCCAGCAGGATAAAAAGAAGGCTTTGCAGACTAAGATTTGATGTGCTGTTTGTCTTGGTTTGTCTCTCGCTGAGTGTTGTGAGGTGGTTCTTTTCGGATTTATCTGTATTTCCTATGTTCCCTCCTGTCGTGAATATGAGTGGAGATGGAATATGGTCCCGGGACATTTAATCTTTAGGGAATTTCATGGTAGTTAGTGCTTGTCATCAATGGATTCAAATGTAAAATTCTTCTGCAGTTCTTTCTTGGTCGTTTAAATATTTAGGATATATCAGAGGCCAATTTTCCTTCTTTGTTTCTTAATTTCTTGTAGATAATGCGAAGTCATAACATTATCTCCTTTTTAAGAAGATAAAGATTCGGCTCTTGCAGGAGACTACACGCAGAAGTTTGGGGGATTCTGGTGTCTCGTATCTGTTGTTTATTCAGACCATGTGTCTTAGGGTGTCTGGGTGAGTTTTGTTTACATGCGTCTGGGTGCACACTCGTGGACACACGGACGTCACACTCGTCTCCGCGTGGCAGAGTTTAGACTTCTGCAGAAATTTCCCCAGATCTCTCTTTGCCTTATTTTTTATTGCCATTAAACGTCAAGGAAGTAATCAAACCCATCAGGTCAGTGGGGTCTCAGGCCTGTGACAGGCATACAGTCGGAGGCATTCATTTCCAGAGCACAGCTGCTGCCACAGTCTAACATGACTGCATTAGTCCAAACCCTACATCTTTAAAGCCTTGTCCAAACATATTTTAATGCGGTTCATATATTTTTAGGCTAGGGCTCGACTATGACGTTATTGAAGTTTACGATCTGACAGAAGCCTTTTTTCTTCCTCAGAATTATTTATTTGCCTACATGCATCTTACAGCCTGTATATTAAATAAACGAATCAACGACAAATGTTGATGTTGAAAAATTATAAAAACACAAGTGTAACCACCACAGAAATAGTTTAGAAACGGTCTGCACTATTTTGAATTAACGTAAAATGCAATTAATATAGAAAATCATTTGCTAAATGGAATAAACCCCCTCCCTCCAGATGACTGTTAGGCCTTCATAAGTGAGCTTTAATATTTTGACAAGCTGTTCAATCAAATGTTTTAAGGACATTAAATGTGGCAGGCTGCCTGTTATCCAGGTTTCTGTGAAATGGTGTATTTTCTTTCTTTGTGACCCATTTTCCTTTGTTCTGTGCACGAACGTAAGCAAGGCACACGTAACCCCTCCTGAATGATGTCTAGAAAGATTAGTCCAGGACTGGGCCCTGACAGATATGTTTAGGGAACAGCGAAAGTCAGGTATTCTACAAAACCACTTGCATTCTTAAGAAGCACAACATCTTGTTATTTGTTGTTATTAATTTTGCAATTAGATTATCTTAAGGTATGTGATATTTATGATATTTATGTTTTGCTTTATATGTGGTGGTTTTTACATTATAAGTAAACCTACATTGCAAATTTAAAGGGATAGTTCACCCATAAATGAAAATCATTTACTCTCCCTCATGTCATTCCAAGCCTGTATAATTCTTGCTTATGAGGAACTCAAAAGAAGATATTTTGAAGTATGTTGTTAACCAAACAATTGTGGCCACTATTGATTTCCATTGTATGCACACACAACCACAAAGACATTTCTCAAAATATCTTCTTTTCTGTTCCACAGGTGAATTTTAACTATTGGGTGAACTATCTCTTTAAGTCACGCACTTTTTTATGCCCACTGTTTTTAAATGTAAATTTTATTTTACAAGTGGCAAACTGACATATTAATACTATACTAATAATACTAATAATATTTTATGCGTGAGTTACATTACGTGTGTGTTATATACACATAGTTCTCGTGAAATATTTTGAAGTTGAAATGTCGCAGTGTGACATGCTATACTTCCTTTGAAATAATTTAATCATGATTAAACATACAATCTTATAACTTCATTAACTGAGAGCCTGCATAAAAAAAATCTCTACTTTTAAAAAATGTGAGAATTAATTTGTCACACCACAGAATAATTTTAAATGATCTGAGGCCAAAGAGTGATTAAAAATTGTGAAAAAAATTGTAACCTGTTACTCTTCAATATATATCCTATTATACTGTAATATAAATTATAACCTAAAGCCTCAATGCTGATAAAATAACAGATCACAGGCATGTTATGCAGCATTATATGTATATAGTATTTACATATGCAGTGTCTATGCATATATATATTTTGTATGTAGAATTATATATGATGCACCCCACTTCTTACAGACACATCTCTCTCTCTCTTTCTTTCTCTCTGTTCTGAGCCTGAGCAGGTTGCTGTCGGTTTAAAAATGAGTGTAATAAAAGTGACCATGAAGATGGATCTTGTGATTTTGCGTTTCTAATCAGTCATCTGTGAAGAGGACTTTTGCTTTGATTCAGCAGAGCCCTGACAGGTCAGATTGATAGTGCACAGGGAATAAAAAAGAAGTAGAGAAGGAGAAGAAGGTTATTAACTATCTTCCCATTAAAGTTAGAGATCTGGGTCTGTGGACGGTGAGACAGTCGTGATTTAGGCCGAAACCTCTTTCAGGTGAGAAGAGAGAGTCTCATTGTTCGGTTTCACTTTTCACACTTCAGCACCAGCAGGTTCCCAGCTAACAGGAAACGTTCTCAGAACACTGGCTAATGTGTTCTAAAAGTTCTCTTAAAGTTATCATTCATTATCAAAGTCAACATTCTTGCTGTAATGTTAATAGAACTTTTTAAATGTTATATATCATATATCAAAAGCATTATTCCTTTGTTGTTAGTGGAACATTTTAAAAATGTTACAGAATTTAAAAAGTTTGAACACCATTCTTATAACGAAGCAATAATGTTAATACAATGTCTAAAAAAACTGGACAGTTTGAGCGTTTCTAGAACGTTTTTCTTAATGGAAGCATTAAGCAATGGAAAAAGTTTCCTAAAACCTTAAATTGTTAGCTGGGTTAGACTCAGATTATTTCCTCTGCAGCTGTGGCATAAGAGAGAAGCCCCCTATATAGTGCATATAAAGTATGAATATAAAGGCGATGAGCGAGACGATGCAAAACAAACACTCACTGTCTGCATGCCTGGGCTGAGTGCCATAATCTACTACTTCTGCTTCTACCTGAGACAACTTCATTATTTTTTGATGAAAATGAAATGCTCTAAAATGAATTGCTATTTTAGGCGTATTTTTGTAATTGCCTTTGTGCTTTTAAGCCCTATAGGCTATTTACGGTAGTAATAAATGTTGTAACAAACATAAGTTATTCAGTTGTAAGAGTAATTCAGAAAACACACACGACAGACGGCGCAAACTAGAAAGGCACATCGCAAATGAATTCAAATCGCACAATGTGTTTTGTGCATGTGACATATCATAGGAAGAAATCAAAGCGCAGAAATTGCTCGCTTTAGAAAGCCAGGCGAAGGCTGTCAACACCTCCTCAACATCACCGCTTTCAAACAAAGCTTACGGACGGGCGCTTACCTTATGCATGACAATCCATCGACTCTCTTTAACCAATCCACAAACACCTTTATACACCTCCACCGTGAAGAGGAGACACGCAGGTTTTATTACCCCCCACCCCTTTTCTCCAAGTGTCTTCAGTCCTGGTTCTGGTGAAACAAACAGACTCCAGCCTTTTTTTGAGACACCAAGGAGTCATTCCTAGCCATCTGGCCCACGGGTGCATTTTAAATGTGAAAAAACTAGGAGAAGCCTGAGATTCTTATCCATGGGGCTCAGATCCAGCAGCTCGCTGTTCACAAAACAGTATTTTTAGACACAGTCCTGCTACAACCACCAGAGACGGCAAAAATTTGCCTGTAAATACATAAACACATCAATCATTTGCTTAAATGATGTTTTCTTAGTGTTGTAAGCCGTGTGCTTGATGGCACAAGCTTTTAGGCCTGTTAAATATGACATTACAAGCTGTGATCTATAAATCAATCAGCAAGCCTAACTGATTAATATAATCAATAAGCAATTTGTCTGGTTAATCAGTAGACCTGGCACTCAGACATATGCATATTGTTTTTAATTACTTGTGACTCACCGTATTACGTAAAAGCTTTACCTTTACCTGACCCGTTTTTGGTGACATTTGACTCTGGCATTGAATCATCACATTCCTCTTGACTAGTTTTTGCTGTTTACCTGAGGTGTATTTCAGGTACCTTTTACATAATACAGAAAGAATACAGGAAGTTGTGGTCAAAGAGTTTGTTGTTGCCATTGCAGATTCATCCGTTAGATGCTTGTGTGTAATTCATCCAAACATTTAGTTTTTGACTGAGTGCGTTTAAGGGCGTGATGTGGATGTTGCACAACAAGGCGAAACGCTGGATTGAAATGTCTTTGATAGTTCAAATGACTCAATGTTTTGACAGATTTCATGTCGTAACTTCGTTTGTTGGCTAATTTGGAATGTAATTCATGAATTGAAGAATGTTTCGTTGAATTATGGATTAATTATACAGATTCACACAAAGCATTTGATGAACACATTATCAATGATAATGTGTTTATGCTTTTATGCATCAATTATTTAAAAAACACATTGTTCTTTCTGACTTCTGAAATCATCGTTTGTTATATAGTGTTGATACCATAAGGATTAAAAATCATTTTAAATCACATTCACTCACATAATATTCAGTAACTGATATAATTGCATTTGACATCGAGCAGCGAGATTTAATAGTAATATTTCATTCGCAGGTGTAATTCAAATATTGTTTTACAGTTGTACCGCTCTTCATAGGTGAGGTTTCATCTTTTCCAGTAATGAAACAATGTGGAGTTTGTTCTTTTCCTAAAGGCAAAATTTACACCGCTTGACCAAGTTGACTGTGTTATCATCCAGTTTGGCTGATGGGTTTACAATCCGTCATGTTGCCATGGTTTTGCTCTCTTGCCTTTCCAGTGCTGACCAATGGTAACCAGGTAATCCGCTAAATAGAATGCACCACTGTGTAGGGGGGAGAGGGCAGCTTATAACCCCTAGAGAGGCACAAGAAAAGATCCAGCCATAGTAAAGACTCATTTGGACTGGAAAAGCTGGAAATGTAATTATGTAGCGCACAAAAAGACAAATAATTTAATCAGGTTCATAAGAAGAAAAGCACAGTTTCTCCTCTGCTTTCGAGCATTAGCCATAACTCAGTGATATATACACTCTCCTGAACAGGGGCGATGGCTCGGACTGATATGCGTTCTGAATGATTTGGGTTTTTAGTGTGTGTTTAGGTGCTCTGTAGGGGCTTTGGTCCTGAGGGTGTAAACCCCGTCATAAGGAGGCTGGATTTTCAGCTGTGCTCCAAACAGCAGGGCCACTGGTACTTCTAATGAATGAGCTCATTTCGTTAATTAAATCACTAGTATTGCAATGCTCTTGTCTGTAAAATATTATTTCTGAAATAGTTTAAATAATAATTCTCAATTTAAAAAAACTAATTATTTAGATTATTGTTATTATTAGCAGTTGTTGTATTATCTATGATATTTTATTACTACTACTACTACTACTAATAATAATTATTATTATTGTTGTTGTTATTATTTTAATGCATTACTCCCATTCATCCAAACAAAAGAACAAAGAGTGCAGGTGCACCTTTAAATGAAATTAAAGGCGTGTCTTTTTTTTTTTAAACCCTCTTCTTTATTTACACGACAAATACAGGTTAGCCAAAAGCAATACCTACGCCTCTTAATTCAACGCTATGCCCCATCATTAATAAAGAAAACGGCGGGCTGTGCATCCAGGTGCTGAGTGCATGGAGAATGTAACGCAATAGGATGGATGGCCGGAGATGCAACTCCTGCCCGTTTGTCTATTAAAGAGGGATCAACAATAAAAACCTCCGCACCAAGAGGAGCAAAGGGCCAAGTGGGAGGGGGCAGTGGGGGTGAGTGGACCAAGTATGTCTCTGAGAGTGTAGTTTAGTGTACGTTTCCCGATGAGATCGACCAGCCCAGCTGAAGTCACTTTTCAACCAGCCATTTTCCCCTCTCAAACGTCTCGCTAAATAGTCCACAGTCACTCTCATTGATTTTCTTGATCAAATAAACGGAATGGCACCGCGTTCCCGGCCGCCTCCCTCGTCCGTGATCCCGGGACGTCCGCAGCGGCTGAGCGCTCATGTGAATGGACCGAAATGCACCAATTCCCACACTGAATGATCTTATTAATGGCCGTCATTAAAACGGTGTCGTTTCAGTACATGAACTATCGCGTTAAGTATTTCAATGCTCTTTCAATAATGGGAAATGCGCGAATAGATGGTTGACTGCATTGTTTTCTATTTATTTTTCACCCCCTTGTTTACAAATGTTTCAAACTTGATTTGGTTCACGTCTCCGTATTTGGTTTAAAGCATGCTTCTTGTTGTTGTATTCTGAGTGCACACTCGGTAGTGTCGTTTAATAGCGGTCGTGTTATACTATAATTTTGCATCTGGAAGTACTTTTTTAGGATAACTGTAATTGAATCGCTTATTTCTGTCATGCTGCTCTCTTGCACCTCGTCGTGTGTCTTATGAAAGGTGAAAGCGGTGCTGATCTCATGTCCCATGTAAATGGATTTTCGTTTATATAATCGATCGAAACGTCCCGATACATTGATCGAAGGTCCTCTGTTTTACAAACAAGCATTTGTGAATCTCGATTTGACGTCGGAAGTGATTTTTCCGCGACTTTTTTGACGAAACGGTGCATTATTTGCCTTTTTTTTAATGCCTACGCTCAAAAGCATTGTGCTCTCAGGATCATATCTGGTTGCAAAGTTGTAAGAAGGTTGTTAATTGTTAAAAGCTGTCCGAATTGCATGCCATCTAAAAAAAAAGATCCCGTTATGAGAAATTAAAGTTAGATAAGTGCGCATTGAGGGAGGCATCACCCAATCCCCAACTTATTCCCATTTTCTGCTCCAGCATCACCGCTACGCCGTTTTCAATGACAATGTGTCAAATGTAGGCATTTTCAAAAGACTTTCCATATGCTATAAGCGGAGCATCAGAGAGACGGAGGACACCGGCATGTCCTTTTATACCAAAGGTAGAGGCTTTTATTTTCATTTCTGCTGAGGTTATAACGAAAAACACAATATACTAATACATTTAAATGTGCCAAAACAAATACAGCCTCGTGTTTTTAACAGATTGAACGTGTAATGATTTTTTAAGGACACTGAATGGATGGTGATTTCGAAGAATTTGTATTTGTGCTGCATGTTATGCGTTTTCTTTGCGTTTTTGTGAGAGAAATGTGAGATCCCTATGTGGGACAGATTTGAAACGCAGAAGGTTTTCATTTGGTTTGTCTTGTATGGGAAATAACATCGGTATCTTTTGACTTTAAAAGCAATTTTCCTGTGGCGTAGGTTTTACTTTTATGGCTGTTTTGAATGTTGTTGTTGTTGTTGTTTACTCAGTCAAAGCGATCGGTTTTGTAAATGCTTAATATACAGACTTTATTATGCAAAGACCAAAAACGCGATTTTTGTAGCCAGTCAATGATATTTTAAATGCATTTTCATATTTTCGTTTTGACAACGCATGTTGGGTTGTTTATTATATGAAGAGCTGATTTTAGCGTCTGTCACAAATAATGAAAACTTTCACAGTTTCGCTTGACGTGTGTGCGAGCTGTACTTTTTTTGCATGGTTATTTTTTAATATGTGCTTTAGTTTGCTATTCGTGAAGCTTTTTCGGACGGTGTTTTTGCAGGTTTTTTTAGGGTCAGTTTGTGTCAAAACGTGACCTCTCAGACCCCAGAGGGCGCCAGGCGTTTTGGCCAAACCATTCATTTGCAGGGGCAGGACCGTCATTCACTCATACAATACGAGCAAACCACCGAAAAACAAACGTGTAGTCACTGTTAGACATCATACGTTTAAGAAAGACAATTATAAGAAATCACAGGTCGCGAATTGTATGATGATTGCTTTATTGACATTTCACTAAATCAATATTCATGCAGTTTGTGATCGGTCTCATACACAGCAAAACGTCATGAAAAGGGGCGAACAAACACTGCGATGCTGTTTTAACATCCACCTTAAGAAAACTGCGTTTTAAATAATAATGATGAATTATTATCACCGGTGCTGATATTAAATCTGCCACCGTTTACTACACGCACGGTTTCGCAAATGAATAAACGAAACGAACAACGGCATGACTTTGCTCTCGTATGCACATCGCAACAAAATATTCATCTTGGAAAAAAAAGGCGGCATTAAATGCTATTGTAAATAAAGTCAGAGAAAGAAGAACAGCAGAAAGTGCGAGGGAGGAGACGAGCAGATCAGCCTTTTGGCTTCGACTGACTTTCTCCATTTCTCCGCGCAAAAGTGTTTAAAGAAAGAGCTGCTGTGTTATAACTACGTTCATTTGGCACACAAACACATCGGTCAGAGTATACTTGCTTAAGAGGTGAGACCTTTAAATCAATAGTTTGAAAGTCCTCCTCGATCAGCAGCAGAAGAACATGAGGAACCTTCACTCCTTTGCCTTTATATGAAGGTAAAACGCGTAGCTCTCCATGTCCTGCTGCATGCTCGACTCGTTTTTGTTTCTGTCCTCTCTTTCGTACTGCTGAAACACCATTTGGGTCTGGCAGGCATGAGTCCCCCGAGGACCAGAAACGGTGGATCGGGGGTGAAGAAGTAACGCCTCTGTTGACCACCTCTCGCCCATGCAAAGACCCACAATATCCAAGACATGCCAGTCCATGTGCTCTTGTTTTACTGCAAACACAGCTCCGGTATAGCATCCTTATCTTGCGATCCGGAAACAGAGGCTCATTCAATTGAACCCCTTCGATTTTTTCATGAAGGAGAGCCGATCTCTTGATTTTTCTTGCGATTAACATCTTGTCGGCTCTCCTTTCCGTGGCACCAAACTAGCTGGTCAATCGGACCTTGTGCATGAGAGTTTGAAAATGAACTAAATGCGTGATGAGGGAAAGATGAGGTTCACAAGCCGTATGTGAAGTCTCTTTTCAGCAGGTTATTGTGGGCTTTAATTCCGAGGCCCGTTTACTGTCTAGTTTGGGATTTGTGCCCTGAGAAAAGCTTCATCGTGAATATTTTTAAGCTGGTTTTATCGATGTATTCTGCTATTCTTTTTGTATGCTACGAAAAAAATGTAATATTATAAAATATCATTGTTATCAAACGTCTTATATCTCTATCAAAACCAAAACAATATTCTCTATTGCTTCAGTGCTCTGTTGTAGTGCAACAATATAAATAACTAATATTATCTTTTAATTCATGGCCTGTAACACTGAAACGATTTGTCTCTTTAACTATTGTACATTTTAAGTGTGTCATCCGGACAGCAGATTTTATTTGAGCGATACCTGTACAATATTTACTGTAATGTCTTGCCTTCATTAAGCTACGTTTTATTTCGTGCTTTCGGTATTATTTAGAATGAGAATTATCTTTTCATTTGCATTGGTCTTTGGTCATTTAAAATAGGTTTTATAACATAGTTTTTTTGTTAAAATATATGTGCAATTTACACTGTAGGCTTTTCACACTGTCGCGATGCTGCTGTCTAAATACACATTTAAATGTGTCCATCTGTAAATATTCACATATCGCCGCATCTGTCTATTTATTATTTTATCTCTCTAAATTTCCTTTCTTTAAGGCTTCATTGCAAATATTTTCTTCACTGACACAGATTAGCGGAATGAAACCGATATCGTCTACTAATATAACTAGTCTAACATCCCAACACTTTCATTCCGCAACACCTTCTTTTGGACATCTCCGCATTTATTTTATTCGTGTAGAATAAATAGCTTCGGTCAAATATTAAGGCTTTCAAAGCAAGTAAAACATTGTGTTATTGTCCCATCAAATCTTCCAGGCCTGTAACGGGACGTCTTGCCCACCGAAAAAGATTTTCCCCCTATTAGATCATTTTAGAAATCTGGCCCTCACAGCCCTTCGGCTCTCCAAGTTGAAACAGCTCGTCATTTGCAATGTGGAGACTGTTGATCACCTAACTAATTACATCTCCCTCTTTCTGCCTCTCTCTCTCTCTCTCTCTCTCTCTCTCTCTTTCCCTCCCTCGCTCGCTCACTCCCCCTCTCTCTCTCTCATTCCCAGAGTGCATATCGAGAATAGACACACAAAGACATGCGCACTCAACTTAATCAGCCATTTTTTTAAACAGGGCTAAAACGATAATAATTAGCAGAATAAAGACATATCGGATTTTCATTTCCTTTCCTCCTTTCCCTCGCCCCTCCACAAGCGAAACTGCTAGGCAGTCGTCGACACGTCTTGTACCCAACCGGACCCAAAGGATCGAGCCGTACTCTTTCCCACTGTAGTATTTACATTTTTTCCAATAAAGTTGGAGGATTATTGTTGTTGTTATCTCTTTTTCCTTTTTATCCTTTTTCTGACCACCTTTCGCTATCATTGGATGTGATTTTCTTCAGACACGCAGACACCGGGAGAAGAAGCGGAGGGAACTGCGGGGGAAGAAAGTAAGTTTGGTTTTTTTTTTCAACTTTTATCGAGTAGTCGGTGTTACATTGAAGTCGCGTATCGATTTTCTCCCGCGACTCGTCCTGCCGAATCGGCGCGATTTCGCCGTCGGATTACGACTTTATGTGATATAATTTCGACAAATGTCAGCCTAAATATTTCATTGCAATTCATAAGAGTCGTTTTGCGAACTGTCAGCAGGCGACAGAGGCGGCGTTTTCCTACAGCGACCCTTTAAAACGTTTAAAACTCGGATTGCATTTAAAGCATCCTAAATGCAAACTATCCTAAATGTAAAGTTTAACTCTTTTTTTTTTTTTTACAATGTTGCAATCGCTCATACAGAGGAAAAGTGGGCAGCGTGTTGTATTCGCTCGCCTCGACTCGCCAAACGCCAAATAGCATCGCCTTTCATACATTATACCAAACAATTTGTTGTGCATCTAAAGCAAAAAGTCATGCATTTTATAATAATCTCTATTTAGTAAGGTTAACCTGTCGTTTTGGGCAAGCATGTCGTCTCATACTGACAACGCGATGGCTACGTAGGTCGCCTGCCCAGACAGGAGCTCGCTCCGGACCGGCGTGTGTTCCCGTAATGTGTCGTAAGAAACGATCACGGAGGTGCCCGGTTCACCTCCCGTAACTAAAACATGTTTCTTCACGTATGTCACCGTTACCTGCGACGTTTCAACGAGTCTCTCCGCGCTGCGACCCGGGCGATGGTAACGATAGGGAGGATTGAACGCAAACAGCAGCCGAGGGTCCCTTCAGCCATATCCCGGACTCCGTCAGGGCTGTGGCAGTCGTGCAAACGGAATAAGAAATGAAAACGCATTCATTCAACAACAACAACAACAAAAATAATAAAATCGCTCCGTGCTTCCGTCTTCTCCGTCGTTCGTAAGTTTCTTCTTTTAATTCTCTTTATAATTTCCCAGAGCGAGTCGTCCCCGAGTTTATAGCAGCCGGTGCACGGTGAGCTGTCGGTAGGGTAGATTCGTAAAGTTTTGCTTTTTTCGGGGGTGAAACGTTCAGGATCGTGGCGTGTGTGTTTTCGGGTTGACGGGGAGTGTGAGATGGTCTTGGCTCCGATTGGGACGCGACCGTGACAGCGGCATCGATCGCCTCCATTGAGAGCGCAGAAAAAACGCGGGCGGTGGGGAGACGGAGCGCAGAGCCGCGGCGTGTGTCTGCGCCCTCCGTGCCCAGCAAACCGCCCGATTTTCGCTGCCTGGATCTCCGTGTTCGTAGGATTTAAAGTTATTTTTGGGCTTTACTCCGCCGTTGGCAGCACATTTCCCTGTTTGTGTATTAAAATCAGCCGCGTTGGGTTGTCTCCATTAGACAAAGTGGATTTGCTCGCTTTTCGTAGTAATACGATCTTTTGTGGATACCTGGATTTGTTTGCGATATGAAATCGCACCGGACATCTGTGCTGATTTGTCTTTGTTTACGATCTGTTTGGGTTTTTTTTTTTTGCAAATATATTTGCATTAATTTAGTATTTTATTATTATGATCGTATTATTATTGCGTTGATGTGTATTATTATACACACATTGGATTGGCGTGCAGTACTGCGTTCTGTATTTTCCTATTAAATTTCTATGTTTAAACTTGACTCCTTTGTATTTCTATTATTGAATAAATGGCTGTGCTATTTCCTTTAAGCTGTTGTGTTGTTTCCCGGTGTGGCAACAACAGTTAGCTGCAATAATCGTGATTTTGTTGGTTAGAATTAGATGTGTTAGTGTGAACAAAGTTTAAATGTGTGTTGTTATAATAAACCCACAAAAGCAGGTCGCTGTTATGCTCTGATTTAATATCAGGGTGTTTTTCAATTGTTTTTCCTGTTTGTACCACATAATTTTGCCCATCGTACAGACTGATTCCAGGCAGCTCGGAATAGGGTGAGCCAACGAGAGAAGCCCTTAATAACTCTTGAGACTCAGACATATTCTGCAGTAACATTGGCTGAGGCTTCTCCAAGGGTCGACAATGTGTCATTTCCATGAAGCCAAATTGCCCACTGCCTATATGATATTAATGTGCGAATCAATATTTCAGGGATTAAATTTCCCTTCTTCATTTTTTATGGTTTCTACCTCAATAAGTCTCAAGTCTAATAGAAGAGGCTGGATGATTTAAAATCCGCCTCTGCGGAGTGGCTAGCTACAAGCCTATCATTGCGTTTTGCTCTTCACTGCTGAAAATCCTATGGCAACATGCAGGGGTTCACTGCCACGGCTTTGTGACATTAAGACACCCAATTTGGCTAAAAGGCTGAGAGATGACTGCGTGTTCGGCTGAATGCTAATTCGTGGTTATTCCAGTATTGATAGTTGTTAAAGAGAACCCTAATTCAAATACACACACACACACACACACGGCAAGCCGATGTTTGCATACACACATACGTAGACACAGGCGTGTGACACACACACACACACGTAGTGTATGCACATATTATGACATTGTCCATCAATAAAAATAAATAGACGACTATCAGCTGCTAGTATTAGATTCTTCTCCATAGACTGCAATGCAACATTTTTTATTATGAAAGGCCTTGTTCGAGGACCAACAGAAATACTGTTTCTATTTTCGAATGTGGCGATATGAACCATTTACAGCACCAAGAGCTTCAATCCACAGAAGCACGGCCTGTTATTACGTTAGATTCATGGAAATTCATTGTTGGTCAGCAAATACCGAAAACAAGCAGGAAAGATTTTTCGCCTTTTTTACTGACATTATCACAGTCCTCTGAGCTTTTTGCTGTCTGTCATAAGGTGTTTGTTTTTTTATCTCGCACCATCTGGCTGTGCTTCACAGAGCGGCATGAATTTCATATGTGATGGAACCGTTTTTTTTCTCCATTTGGTCTCATCCTGAACCTTTGAACAGACCAATTTAATTTCGCCGGCACAGAAGGAAAAAAATGTACATGACGGAGGACAAAGGCCTTTTAATCTGGATGCGACTGTATGATTTCCTTTAAGATTGTCTGTCTATTAAAATTTCAAAAGCTGAATGTCTTTCGGGTGTGATATTGTTCGTTTTCTGGAGAAATGGTTAAGGTGTGCTGTAGTCTTTGAAATTTAAAGCAAGAATAAATTATTTTAGCTTAAAAATAGTCAGTGCTGCTTGCTGCTAGGTTGTTGCAAAACAGATTATGAAGAACTCATTTTCTGTTGCTTGTTGTGGTTTGCCTAGCACATTAACTGTGTTATAACCTCCTGTGCGTGTTTGCTTGTGTGTACATTCCTGACTGCTGTAGATGACGTTGAGAAAATTGTAAGATTGGAGTTAAGGGAACCGAAGGACTTTTGTCGTTGGCCCAATTGAATTTGGTTCGGAGGATGCAGCACTTGCCCTGGTCCACAGAGCAGTGGCTGGAAAGCTGAGAAGTCAGGAGCTGGCTTAATGTATTAAGGGGGGCCTTTTTGTGTCAGCCCCCAAGGCATTTCGGAGGCAGCAAGAGCCTCCTCTGCTTAGAGGCTTTCTGAAGGGTTAAACACTTGGATGGGGTTCAAGCTCGATTGCGCCTAGGGAAAGTGCGTTTGACTATGTACAAGTTTCGTGTAATTAGGACTTAATTTTATTAACATATGCAAATTGTTAACGAAGAGGTTTGTTCAGCTGGTGGAGATCAGCTGAGCAACAAACGGCTCATTGTTCCCGGGGCAAATAATGGATTTTGAGTCGGACGGTGGAAACGCATAACCAGCTATCTAATTTAAGTTGTACCATAGGAAAATTTCATTAGTATCCATGGAGATGGGGCTAATTGTGCTGACTAATGGCCTAGACTATGACGGTGGCCCCCTCCAAAACAGAAAAAACATGCCAGTTTACTTAATCTCCCTCAGAATCACACTTGTTTAGACACGTTTCCCTTATGTAGGAATTTGCATATGCAAATCTCGGGGTCTTCCCGATGTAGTTCGTTACGTCGGTCTGTCGAACATGCGGAAAGACAATGAATAAAAGAGCGAAGGCTGTTGCTGATCTGGCCACAGAATGGACAGCATTATTTAGGCCGACAACATTCTTTCATAATTTGTTTCTGATTAATAGAGCAGACTGAGGCTTTTTCTGTTCAGGCTTTTTTGCAAAGAGAAGGTCAGGTCAGAAAAGTTTCCACAGCAACTAAAGATCTATTCTTTTCCCTTCGGCTAATTAAATCACATTCTTAAGACCTCTCCACTTTTTTTGAGCAGAGTAGTGGAGGAAAAAAAATACTGTCTCAGATAATCTCTAGTTTCCTTCAGCTATAGATAGGGAAGGCTGCTGCAGTGCTAGTTCTCCTGCAGTAATCCTGTTTTTTGACAGAAATGTAAACTGATATAATTGCTTTTCAGGAAAGGGAATGCAGGGTTTGTACAAGTGTAAAAAGCATCGGAAAAGGATTAGCATTTTTTTGCATAATGCACAGTGCCTTTGAATGGGCCACTGAATGGTTGACTGAGTGACTTTGATGAAATGAGATGGAAGCTGTGCTCTCTCCTCCTTTATTTCCAGGCCTCGGTTGTCCCCAAAGATGTTTGTCGAGGACTTGAGACAACAGGCGCGGGCTTCATATTCCTGAAGCCTCCCAAGATGCCTGCAGATTTTGTCATCATGTGAAGTAATATGTATGATAATGGTCTCTCTCAGCTGGTAAATAGAAGCCCCTATGCTTTATTCAGTAGCGTTCAAGCACAATAGAGGAGCTAGGGAATGGATTCGGCAAAGATGGGGTTTCTTTTATTTTTTCAGCATCCTCAATTTAAAGTAAATGCTAGAAATGTGTGTACGTTTTACTTGATTTATTAAATTTATTTATTAGTATCCTCAATTTAAACAATAAAAGTTTTGATTGAGAACTATGGAATATGTAATACTTTACGTAGGAATACCTAGTACTAGGAATATGTAATATTTTTTGTTGTTAAAATAGTAAATACAGGGATCATATATTATGGATGAGATGTTTTGGAGAACGGTGTGATTGTAGCGGTAGTTTTTGTTCGTTGGGGGGGGTGTGTCGGGCTGTGACGCGAGCGTGCTTTCGTAATCTCGACATGAGAAACGTCTCCACTGAACCGATCTGTTAAATGAACACAAGCTGTTGCCATAGATATTTTCCCGTGTTTTGTCGCGTTCCGTAAGGCCTTGATCATCTTCCGCTGACCTTTTACAGACCACGGCGATCCTTTCAAATGCAAATGTTTGAGGAAAAGGAATCACAGGCTGTATAAGTGCTCGCAGGTTATCACGAACAAAGCCATTTTTCTTCTTTTCGGCCTCTTTTTCTAACCATTCCAGTGGTGAAAAGGAAGTGCAGCTTTGAGTCAATTGTGCAATGTGGCAGTGTCACTCTGTTTAACCCTGTCTCTAAAGAAAAGGATACAGCGCGGATGACGCTACACGTCTGTGCATTTCAAACAGGGCTCACGGTTCGACAAGTCATGCTTTAGTGTCTGCTTGAGTCAGGCGTGTACTGACAAGCTCAGCCAGATGTTGATGCGGGTCTGGTTGCCAAGCGAATCTTGTACGCAGCGGATTGTTCTCTGCACCCCCCAACGCCCCACCCAACCCATAAGATGTGTGTTCTTCAATCCGCAGCTTGGATGCAGTTAATACGTCCCTTCCTGCACAGGGAGTCGAGTCCCACACGTTTCCCCTGATGTGTGAGAACAAATGACTGATGAGGACATGGTCATTTCAAACAATCGTAGGGCTTGTTATAGGAAGGGCTTGTTATCGTGAGGAAATGTAATTTTTGTCCTCATTGAGAACTTTCATTTTTGAGCGCAGTTATCTAAATGTTTTTGTTGCTCTTGGCCCTGCGCCAGTCGGGATCACATTACTTTTACTGTCAGCCTGCGTCTCATCGGAGAAGGGGATTTTTCCCCTCCATATTCTCAGGCCTTCTTTGGTTTTTCGTGACGCCTTCTCGGCAGGATATTGAAAAGGAAAAAAACAGAACGAAAATGGAAACCGACTGAAGTAACATTTATGCATCTCATAGGAAAAAGCAGTTACGTATGGAAATCAACAGGGTGTGTTAAAACATAGTTTGTGTACGTAAATTGTCTTCATGCAGCAGTTCAGGTTAAGAGCAGGAAGGCTTGTTTACGTTAGCACAGCTGTGCTCGTGTAATCTGGCACAATCGCACACCCGCTTCCGGATCGGTGAGCATGTCGGGCGAGTTATGACAAAGAAGACTTCACAATCAAAAAAGTTGTGGTTTTGGGAACATGTGTAATAACTATTGGCTTGGTTGTTAGCAGTTAATGGTTGTGAGGTCCTAGCTAACAGGGAATGTTCTCAGAACATTGGCTAATGTTCTCTAATAGTTCTCTCAGAGTTAAAAACATTTTTGCGGTAATGTTATTTAAACATTTTTAAATATATTTCAAAAACATTTTTTTTTAAAGTTGTTAGTGAAACATTTAAAAAATGTTACTACATTAAAAAATGTTTTTATAAACATTCCTAAAACATTCAAAATAACATTTTTTACATTTTTGTTACTTATGGGTAATGTTAGAGAAATGTTCTTACAACCTATAATTGTTAGCTATGGTTCTTTATGCATGATATTGTTTTACTATATATGCATGTCTTCATATGCTTTACAAGTTGATCTTAATAAAAATAATGGTTTACTCAAGCATAAAGAAAAAGGATGAGAGAATCATATATGAAGATAAGTGTCTCTACTGTAGATCACAAAATTGTTGAAATAACATTTGCTTGTGTACATTATACTGTACAAAATGTACAGTATAAAGCCACTTGAAGGATTGCTGTGTACTTCCAGCTGTTGTGAAATGTCTTTTTATCATAGATGTTACAATCACATTCAGTTATATATTCTCTCCTCTGAAGAGGAGACAGAGGTCAGCCCGAACAATCACATCCTCTTTCAGTCCCGCCCTCTCATATGATGGGGTAAGAACTCCTATAGAAGCTCCATTCAGACAGATGTACATTCAGAGAAATCGTGCACACCCTCGTTGCCAATCTCAGCTGGATAACAAGCCCATTATTAGTTGTCAAGAGAGGGATGAGACCGTAATTGAATATGTATGACCGGTAGTGCCTTATGTAAACAGATAAATGAGAGCCTGCCCTTATGAATATTCATGCCGCTTAGTTCATCTGGCCCTGTGATGAGGATATTAACAAGGCTAGTCCACCTGTGTGTGTGGGATCACTTAACCATCTATTGGGGGCCAATTTGTAGATAAAGTCAGCAAAACCTGACAAATTTTGTAAAACCTGTCCTCATTTGTAAAAATGTGGTAATATAGTAAATATGCTATAAAAAATATAGTATAAGTAGTTTTTTAATTGTAAAAATGCAGAACGTTTTCTGTTAGGTCAGCGTTGGAGTGTGTGTGAGGTTCTAGTTGTGTATAAAAACAATAGAAGTCTTGTGATGTCACCATTTAGATAGATAAGTAAACGTGTGTGCGTGTGGGGGTGTATGTGTGTGAAGAAAATAGCAGTTTTTCAGACATGACACTGACTGGCCCACTGTTTGTCTTAGTCTAGGGGCTCGGCAAAGCTGCTACAGTCCCCAGAGAAGTATTTGGTTAATACTAGACTTCTCATATCCTGTCTTGCTCTGGTCTGGCATCTGCATTGGAATCATCTTTAATTATTTGCTTTAAAGGGAGTTGGACTTTCCATCAGGGCAGATGAGCCGCAGGGACTGGAGGCTGGTTGTGTGTGGGTGCTCAAGGTCCTGACGTTGGTCATCTTCTTTATAGTTTTAATGGCGTGTAGCAGTAAAAGGACGAGATTAAACGTGTGGCTCGTAGATCTCAAAGAACAGTCAGCATAAAATGAAAAGAACAAAGTAGCGCATTGAACTGAGAAAATACATAGCGGGCAGAACACGAGATAACGGTCGTTTGGCTTTTGAAGAAACAACAATTTTCTGCCTCACCTCGTCCTCGTTTCGAAAATTTCTTTTAGTTTTATCGAGACAATAGGGTGGCCGTCTGGTCATACTCTTAACAATTTAAGTTATGGACAATCAAAGAAAGTATTGAAGGTGTAATAAAAAAGACCTATGGAGAGAGTATGAAAAAACCATTAAGGAAAATTGAGGTCCTTTGGGGTATTTCATATAAAATCAAATCAAAGCCCTTTGCAAAGATCAAGTGATGCATACAAGCGGTGGACTGAAGCTGTAAAATGTGACGAAGGATGGGGGAGAGACAGGCTGAAAGAATTTCTGCAAAAGCAAAGATTATTTTCCTTTTAATGCCAGACTGTGTGAGGTTTGTTGAAACTAATGTATATGTGCCATTACATGTGCTCGCATCTGGGCCTTGCATTTCAAAACACTCCCTCACCACAGCTCTATGCTTATTACTGCGTGGCATTTGATAGCAAAACAAATCATTCTTTCCCCCGACTATTACCATTCAGGGTTGTAGGTATAATGTGTTTTTTTTGCTTTAATTAGTTGGCGGTTATGCTGATCCACTGCTTGTTTTCTCTTAGGTTTTCATTGACCTTAAAATACCCCCAGTGTCTCTTTGAGGCCTTAGCCATCTGAAAAGCCCAACACAATGTGGCTTACCTCACTGCAGCCCCCGATAATGTTTCAGCTGGGCCAAACTGGTCCATGTAGGCTTTCAAATGGCACAAGTGGCAATAACCACAGACTCTTTTAATGTTTCTCTTCATTGGCACTCCTCACGGATACTTTTCGGTCTGTGCCCTTTTCATCTAAGAAAGAAACAATTTTTGGCTCTCTCATACCATACCATTAAATTAATGACTTTTTTTAATGAGATAGAAAAGGATTAATCATTTTAGTATGTGCGTCATTTTGTTTGGTAATTGTAGGAAGCAGACGGAGCAACTTGACTGCCAGAGTCGTCGGAATTAACTTTGAAAATTGAATCGGTAGTTTGCGTGACATTCTGTTTATTTGATAATGGAATACTGCGGCCCTAATTTTCGACTCATTCTAATTACATCTGACAGTTGTTTGTTCGGAGTGAAATCCAATTAAAGTGTACACTTTTTGGAGCCGAATACTGTGGGCCCTTTTTAAAAAAATAATGACCCCATGATGGCACCGAAAACAAATGTTTTTTGTGGCTGTGGAAGGGTAAACTCGCAACAGCTGTCAGAACAGAGTTTGTTTAAAAAACAAATGCCTTTGGTCTAAAGTTCATTTGGAGAGCTCTCTAATTAAATATAGACCCGGACCTTAAGTTAATTAGTAATTCTCTGGCTCCAGAAATTAGAGATATCTGAAGCGGGATCTCCTGCGCTGCCTTATAAAGGCATTAGTCCTGCATGGCAGATCTTAGTTAGCAATAATTCATGTTTTAATAGATTGTTTGACATGTTTTGTTAAATTCCTGCCTGAAGAACGCCTGGGTTAGCACATAGCTAACAGTGCAGGAATGCAGGCAGTGATACCTGGCCTGTGATTATGTTTATAATACTAGATAATTACAGGACCTGGAGACTGGATGTGCCGTCTTTACTGTGCAGCTTGAACTTTCAACTTTTATTGCTTCTCAGGGAAAATGACAGCACGGAAAGGTCAAAATATGCGAACGAAAATAGGCTCTTGTTAGAAATGGAGGCTGTTTACGACTCCCGGCCTGCGCAGTCAAGTGTCAAAGCATTCATCAGGCTGAAGTTAGTTAAGAAAGAAGACCATAGAAACACAACACCTGTCCAACAGGCTTAACAGGGTATATTTTTAGATGGGTCGTTAAACTGTGAATTTACCCCTGCTGTGCATGTGTGTGCTTAATTTTTGCTTGTTTTTCGGTGGTGAAATATGTGTTACTGACCCGTGTATGTCTGTCTGCTGTCCTCAAACTGGCTTTGCATGTTTTGCAGATTGGTCATGTTTGTCTGTATAGGGTGCATTCTTGAAACAGGGCTTTATTTACAAATGTAAATAAAGCATGTTATTCGAAACACAAATATGTGAATGCCACCCTTTTGTCCACTCCTCTATGGATTGCAGGATTTATGTCTGGCACAATTTTAATTTTCCTTTATATTCCCCCTTTATTTATTTTTTGTATTGGAAGGGGGGCAGTGAGTTTTTGTTTTTGAACAGATGCGTGTAAAACTTTGATTTATGTAACTTGTAAGCGCTTTCATATTGTATGTATTGTGCGCTGCAAGAACATGTTTGACCAGTAGATTAATGTTTATTTAGCGCAGGGAAATGAAGGGATTAGTCAGTCATCATTTTAACTCTAATCCTGCTCGGCAAAAACTAGACAAAGAGGGTGATTACCAAACACAGAGCTGGCAAAGCTACAATTAGATTCTCTGCTTTTCTTGTTGAGAATGGAAAAAACACAGATGCACACACACACACAAACACAAAAAGCACCAAACTTTTCCCCTCCTGCAAAAAAGCAGAAAGCAAACATATTTATCACTCGTGTTTTTGCGGACAGAAGAAAGATCATGAGATGAATTCACGTCAGGTCAGTGAATCAGAGAAAACAACTCTAATTTTAGCCAGTGCCTCCTATGAGAAATGTGCCATTTTGCTTGGTTTCTATTCATTTTGAGTGAGCTTGTGTGTTTATTGCATAAACTTAGTCAGTGTGAGTGCATTGTTTTTATTTGTTAGCGTTTTATTAGTATATGATGTGCGAGTGCATAAATGTTAGTGTGATTTACTTATTAGACCGTAAAACTCCAAGGGAATTGGAAGTGTTGATGGAAAGTATAACACGGTTATTTGCATGTTGCTTATTTGTCTTAGCAAAACACACAAGACATAAATGGCTGATGCGTCTCAGGTGGGCAGGCATGGAGTGGCTTATGTTACCGCCCTTTCTCGAACCCCATCTGAAAGCTGAAACGCTGTTAACTGGTGAAGTTAACTTTTGTAAAGCTGCCCACTGGGTGCAGATCAAAAGCGAGGGGGAGGCAGAGTTTACAAGATGGTCTGCCATCACGTGTACACGGGCATCAGAGAGAGAAGATGTGAAACCAGATGTGGGGTGAAAAAAAGGGTAAAGAGGAAGACTAGTGTGGAACCTGCCAACATATATTCCCCTTTCCCCCTCCTTCTCTGTTTCACAGTTGAAAAAGAATGTTAATGATTTTTTGTGTCCCCCCCCTCCTCCCGTCCCACCCCTGTCCTCCTCCAGAGACACAACCTCATTGTTTGTTGCAAAGACCTCTTCTTTCAAACTTAATTACCTTCTCCCCTTTTCTGTGACTTGGACTGAAAGTTTGCACTGTGTCGGGAGAGGTCGTCACACATTCTTTTTAACTGTGCTTTTTTCTTTATTCCTGGGTGTGCAGGCATTTCTCTCCGTGCTGGGATGGCAGGAGAGGAAAATGGAAGAGCCTCCGAACTATCTGCAGGAAGCTGAAAGCCGGTTAATGCAGTATAATAGTCTGGACATAGACTGGCCTTTGTTTGTGCGGTTCATTTCGAATCAGGCATAATTAACTCCAGAGTGTTTCCAGATTGTCAGCGAAGAGAAATTGCAGCTTTCCCTGCTTTGAATTGGGAAAAGACATTAGCTATGTAGATTATGTTTCCCTTTGATACTGGCCCTGCTTTAAAAGTTTTCAAGTGGGAGAGGGAGTCGTATAAACTCAGGCACAGGCTGAGGCACAACACTCTTTTTCTCATTTAAAATCAAAGTAACTTCTGTCCAGGACTTTTGAATGTAAAACTGAAGTCATATGATACTTTCTTAGTTCTTAATAATTCTCGCAACGCTTTTAAAGATTTGTGAGCTGAGCTTTACGGTAAGCGGAATGTTCACCCAGCTAACAGGGAACATTTTTAGAACATTGTCTTAATGTTCTTTAAAAGTTATCAAAACTCTTCTTGCAGTAACATTAGTAGAATTTTATTTTGTTGTTATTTTAGGGCTATATATCATACATCAAAAACATTATTCATAAATTGTTAGTGGAATGTTTTAAAAACATAAAAAACATTCTTATGACCAAATAATAATGTTCATACAACGTCTGGATGTTTTGAATGTTTTTAGAACTTTAAAAATAGCATTTTTAATGTTTTTGCTACTTAATGGAAACATAAAATTGTTAGCTGGGCACGTTATTTTTTCTTTATTCATAATGAAAATGTATTTTTAAACCTTCTTGTACTTTGAATTGCGCAATTCCTTTGTTAAAAGCCAGCCGCAGAAAAGTAATTTGTTCGACAAGATTCCACAGCTAAATAGATGTCTTTGCTGATGTGGATTGGCCACACCCGACAGTAATGATATGGTGTGTATTGAAAATGAGGCCTTTAAATGTGGTTGTGGCACAGGGGAGATCTCCTGCTTCTACTGTTACACCTCTGGGCATGAACGGGGTCAGGAAAAACCTTTGTAAAAAAAGTCATGCAAAACCGCCTTTTTTCTCCATCACTTTTCTCTCTCCCCTTTGCTATTCTCTCTTTTTTTGGACTTAAACAAGAAAGAATTAAGCCTCCCGGTGTCGTCGGAGTCCGGAGAAGCTCTTGATGTTTGGATAATACCACTTTGATGGATTTTTCATCAGTTCTTTCTGCATGGCAACAAATAAACAAGTATAATTAGACTTGTGAAGGCCCATTCATGGCTTTGTTAGGATTAGATATATGTGCAGTTTGCATGCTGTGCCTCTCTTTTGTCTTTCCCTAACTCACTGTGACATTTTGATAGAGGATTTGGTGTTGAGAAAGGCCCCAGCAGAGGCTGGGGTGACCTTTCCCAAATCGGATATAATTCAGGGATGTTTTACCTATTTTTCCTGGGTTTTCTTTCACACTCGTATTGTCGTTCCACTTCACTGGCGCCACTCGCATGTGCATGCTAACGTTTAACGTCTGTCTACATCTAAAAAAAGACAACCTGAAAAACTGTTTAGGCAAGAAACGGTGAGTGAAATTCTTTTTCCTAAGGGGGCTGGGTGGGTTGGATCAAGGGGGGGCTCTTTT
The DNA here is from genome assembly GCA_036877525.1 of Chromobotia macracanthus. Lineage (NCBI taxonomy): Eukaryota > Metazoa > Chordata > Actinopteri > Cypriniformes > Botiidae > Chromobotia > Chromobotia macracanthus. Next base: position 3,683 of record JAZGTH010000039.1, on the reverse strand, counting down.
TTCCCAAAAACTTAGCGCTTCGGCAAACCTAGCTTTCCTACTCCATTATTCCCTTCTCTTGATCAGATCTGATTCTTTTTAATCACTTCACAGGCAGCGTCTCCACAGAGCACCGAGAGAGAAACCGAGACAGTCTTAATTAAAAAACAGACGAAGAAACACTGTTTGCCATCTTTTTTCTTCGAATGGGAACAGGAGCCGTTTTAATGCTATAAGATCAGTCCTCCTTGTTTTTAGTGCGAGCGCTCGTTCGGTTCCAAGAAAAAGATCTTGGTATTTGTTTTGGGCTTTTTACTTCTCGTAAAAGCCTTCGCTTTTTAGAACGTATAGAAGTGGGAAAGTAAGACAAGAGAGAGACAGAGTAAAGTTACAACATGTTGGAGGAAATATAGAACGGTTAATAGAATTGGTGCACATTGCTCAAAAGGTGCTAACAGGGGAAAAATGCAGTCAAAAGAACACAGAGTCCCATTTTTAAAGAAGATATGTTTTAAAGACTAGTTTTTTTGGGGGGGAGGAAGAGAGCGTGTTAACTGTTGAGATTGTCTGGTTTTGAAGAGATGCCTGCTTGTAATTCTTTGAAAAGGCAGAAGATGATGTAAAACAGTCATTCTTGTGGGTTCATCAGACATCTTGAGCGCTTGAGGATGTCTGGATAATACACTGTGGTTCGCCATAGTAAACAGTGATTTTTCGAGAAGATGGGCACACTTAAGTTGCCAGGCTTCGCTGTTGATTGTCAACGAAACAACATCTGATGCGGAATATCAAGATGAAAGCTGGAGGTGCACTCAGCTTCCCCAGATACTTGCCTCATATCAAAACAGTCGTAGCTCTGAGCTGTTTAGCTCTTTTGTGCCTTGCTTTATAATTTATAGCCACGTAATGATTCACATGCATAGCCAAAAATGCGAGACGCGGGCAAATCCAAAGGAGGCATCTCTCAGCACTTCAAGTGTCAAGAAATGCATAATTCATTTCACACTCTGCGTTTTATGTCAGGCCTGAATTAAGTGATGTTGTGTGTTATGGATCTCAAGCGAGAAACAAACACACACACACGTGCAAAAAAATATCGGCATAAATTCTACGTTTTGAAGGAGGCTTCTGCACATCTGAGTGAAAGAAAAAGAGAATCTGGAAGCCGACTGGATAATTACATCTTTCATATTGTATTGGCTTATGTTACGTTTGTTTTAAAAGCTAAATCTTAACAAAAACAAATCATACAGTTGCTGACAAGGTAGACACATGAGGGGTTGTGTGTGTGTTTTTGTGAATCTTGCTTGTTTTATGATGTGCTGTGGGTTTCGTGTTAACGTTGTTGGAATGTTTTGTGTGGGTTACGCACTCACCCAGCGCCCACAGGCCCTGCAGGCACAGCTGCTGGCTCTGTGATGGGCTTTGTGATCTTACACCAGGAGAAGCAGAAATTATCACAGGAGAACATTGTAATCTAGCCCTCACTTCCCTGCCAAACGTGTGTTTTTGGAGATGCACATTCTTCTCCCCTTGCATAAATGATCCCCCCCTTCTCGCTATACACACACACCTTTTTCTTCTTGTGTGTTGTGTGAAGCTAATTTAAATAGGTGCTAATTTTGCACTAATTGCCAGGCAGACTTGCTCTTGGGGCTTTTATGAGCAATCGCAAGATTTTTGTTTTTTACCGCAGTCCTCTATGTGAATAACCTACAGCAAAATTACAAGTGTAATTTTCACGTGATTAATCTGATTATCTTTAGTTTATCTGCATTTATTTGCATTGCAGGATTTTGAAGTTTTTTTATTCTTTATTGCAAAACGCCATTGGATGGCTTGCATGAGATGAAATTACGCTCATTTACGTTTACGCATTTGGCAGATGCTTTTATCCCAAGCAACTTACAGTGTGTTCAGGTTATATATTTTTTATCAGTATGTCAAAAAAAATGTACCTGTAATATCTATAGGACATCCTCACCAAATGCATTTAGCCAAGGGTCTCTGCAAAAAATAAATAAAATATATAAATAATATAAAAATGGTTTGCACAAAGCCAAATGGAGAGGGCACGGCTGTAATTGTTTAATTTTAAATCATCTTTTTCCCTCATTCACATTTGACAAAAGAATGTGCCTTTCCAAATTGCATCGTGTTCAATAACCCATTATCTGATTTCCTATATTCCTGAGAATAATTAGAAAATAAAACCTGCCATGGCAGACAGGGCCCACTGTTTTAAATGCTAGCCCCGTCTTGAGTGTATTTCATTTTAATTGAAAGCACGGCAGTTGCTAGCCATCATTGCTGGCCTTTACCACAAACATCCACCTGTTTTGCACACACTTCTGTCACCAGGTAATGCTGGATATTTGGAGCAGCTGGGTTTCTGGCTAGTTTCTCCCAGCATGCTGTCCGGGCCTCACCTACCCTGGATAATAGATCCATGTTCTCTGGATCCAGCTCAGTTTTAACATCCAGTATGTGCTGGGTTCCAGTGTTGGAATCTGCACGGCTAGCCTGCGAAACAAATTGTTTGAGGTCCAATAACAGCAAGAAAAAAAATGATTGAAGGGTTTTCATCAGCAAGGTGCAGTTATGATTTGTGAAAGCCAGGAGAGACCCTGATTTGAGGCATTGATGGTTGGGAGATAGGCAGCCATGCAGGATAGATAACATCGCAATGGTATTTCAGTGGTTTTTGTGAGCTGCCAAGGATTAAAAATGAAAAACAAAAGATAAAAAAATGAAATTGCTAGACGGTCCTCCTGGGGTGACTGGACTGGTTGTGCTAAATATCAATTTGAGTTTGGGGTGATAGTCAGAGCGGCCAAAGCGTGGGTTCGAATTTGGATGGTTGCTTAATCAGGGCTTGTTAGATACTGCTGGGGGATCTTTCTAAGGGAAGGTTTGGAGTGAGCTGATTTACTGGGTAGCGTTACAACCAAATAGATATCACCTCTCTCTGCCAAAATGGTCATGATTTCAATTTGGTGGCCTACCCTCGCTCCCAGCTAACAGGGAATGTTCTCAGAATGTTAGCTAAAAATGTTTTTGCAGTTACATGAGTAGAATGTTTTTTGTTTATAAGCAGAATATATCAGTATCAGTAGAGTGTTATAAATTGTATATCAAAAACGTTGTTTTTAAGTTGTTAGTGGAACTTTTTAGAAATGTTACAGAATTAACTTTCTTATTTAGGCAACAAAGTTAACTCAGTGTATAAAAAATGGACATTTTGAAAGTTCAACATAACATTTTTAACGTTTTTGTTACTTAATGGAAATGTTATGGAAACGTTCTTACAACCTAAAATTGTTAAGTGGGCTTTTTGTTGCTTATTGTAGTCACTCTGCAGTAATAAAGGGGCTCACAGAAACATTTGTGTGCCAGTAAACTGATTTTAAGAGTTTATGGACTGCTTTAGTTGTTACAAGCTTAAATTTAAAAGTGTCTGCTGTTTTAATATCGTTCCCGTTTTTTCATGATACCTGTATGAAAACCTCTTTTTTAAATATAAGCTCTGCTCAGTTTAACACAATGGTGTGTGTCTGAATTTAAAAGTAATATAGTCTTATGTGGGGTCTTACCTGTATATAGATATATTTCTGCTGTACATTTCCAAGCTAATTCATGAGTAATTGCAGTGTGAGGATTCTTTTTGTTCTATCAAGGGCAGTCTAAGCTGAAGATCAGGTACA